>CM077017.1:67499846-67925407 GCA_039090855.1 Macrothele yani
TCTCCAAACCCCGAATTCTGGCCTGAATTTCTTGCGACTCAATTTCCTGCAGAACCATTGACCCCAATCTCTCATATCCAACAATAAAGCTCTCCTTAAATGAGCACTTCTTGTCCATATAGCTTGCTCATAGTGCATTGGCAACACGGCTGTCAGTGATTTTATCCCATGAATTCTTCACCCAAGTCACGACATCTTGCAGGCTAGGCTTCATAAGATTTCCACGCTGATTTTTCTCCATTCTATTTTCAGAGTAGTCATTGAATTCCATGTGCAAATGATCCTTGAATGGCTTGTTGATTGCAATATCGAGAGTCTGGAGATAGGCAGTCATTCCTACCCAGGAATCATTATTTGATCTATTCTTCTCTCTTCAAGGAAGTTCTTCAATGAAACTTTTCCGCCAAAGATAGCGTTCACCAGTAAAGTTTCCCACGTCGGATTCCCTTTTTGGAACTGGATGTTACAGCTGCCAAACAAAAGACAGCTTCTTTTCATCTCCTGCTAGCTCTCGGAACCGGACTGAATGCATGCGCCATAATTACAAAAACCATATCGTCGGCTGAGTTCAAAGTCAGTCGGCTTTCTTTCTTACTCTGGATATTCAAGGCAAATTACACTCATGAACAGGGTATCCTCCAGTGATTTTGGCACTCGCTTCAGTTTTTTTTAACAGTGGCTGACTACGGTACTACGTATCGTAACTGGGGCTTATTTTCGGGGGTAGGGCTTATATTCCGAGCATCCGGAAAAATCATGCTAGGGCTTATTTTCCGGTTAAGTCTTACTTTCGAGGAAAATACGGTACAATTCATAGTAACTTATGCTTTGATTATAAATTAATGTTAGTAGAAGGAGAAAGCATAGTATCATTGTTGTCATTAGTTATTGCTAAAAAATTTTCTGAAAAAAATCGTTTCTTCAGAAACAATTTTTCAAACTCCCTTGAGTTGCCTTGTTATAACTTGACGATACGTCTTTGGCCTAATGTACTGCTTCTTGTTACTTTCGTTCTCGTCTACGGCATTCAGAATGCATCGGCAGTGTACAGGTTTGAGACGTAATACATTCCTTATCCAGTGAAGTTGTGAAGACTGGCGAAGTACATTGGTGTTCCATGCTGCGGTGTGAAAATTTGGGTCGATGAAATCAATCTCCATCTGTTCTTGCTGTTCAGGCTCAATTTGTGCAGTTGAAGTGGAAGGTTGTGGCTCTCTAGAGTCGAACTCGGGTGAAACGCATCCTGGTAAGCGTGGACTTTTTGACTCTCCCTACATTCTTGTGACACTTTTGGTTGATGACTTAGAGAGAGCCTTTTCGGATTTATTTTGTTTTCCTCTAGCAGTTTCTTCAACTTTCGTCGGTCCTTATAGTAATTTTTCTCTGGATTGTCGCGGCATTTCTAAATTTTCGTCACCAAATTTTTTTTTTTCCTAAAAGATAAATACATTTTAAATCCACTTTATTTCGGTTTATCAGATACGTCCGTTAGCTCTGACCGTCAGCTACGGAATGCAGGGCTGAGGTCATCGCTATTTATCAACCTTAAGGTGGTTCCACCTAAAATCTCTGCCTTATGTTTCCAATGGTAAAACTTCTGTACATATTATCTTCCCAATTGGTATTGGTGTATTCCCAAGGATGAAAATTTGCACATCGATAAAACTCTCTCTAAGTTATAGCATGGGATACTTAATGCTTGCTAAAACATAACAATAATTAAGCAATCCAATATTTGTTTGTCTACTGAGCGTCATCAATGTACAGATTGCACCGTCCTATAAACAGGTCTGAACATTACTGAAAGAAAAATTACTGTTTTTTAATATAATTATGGTTACATTTTTGCAAGTATTAAGTATCCCATGCTATAACTTAGAAGTTAGTTTTATGGATGTGTAAATTTTCGTTTCTTGGGAATACATTAATTGCGAAGAAAAGATGTACAGGAAATTATACCATTGGAAACATAAAAGGCACAGAAGTTTTTTAAGCTTAATTTCTAATGCTACTGTATTGAAAAGGTGAAGGGATGGAACTTGGTTTTGTTATAAATGGGACTCTATAAACTATCTAATGATGCTTATTATTTATTACTCTACGATTATTAGTTTTGAAGATATAAAGCGTTCAAAGTGTGACATGTTTTCGCTATGCCTGCATTGTTTTTCAAAGAGTATTATGGCCACAAAATAAGTCCCTTGCAAGTAACAACACCAAGTTATTTCAATGCATCAGCTAAATTTGAGTGCTGATGCACTTATCTGGAAATCATGATTACTCTCTGTCACTGGAGATGCTGTCATTGCACTTTTTGTTCACCCTCAGTCATTTTTATCTAGAGTCATAAGTGATGATGTTGCCAAATCCGCGTTGCAACCAAGCCTAATGACCACTGGCCCTGGAAGGTTGCCCGATGCCCATTTGGACTACAGCAGAGCTTGCGGAGAGTCCCGGAGAAGACGTGGGTGTGGGTCGGTCGAATCCAAATGGTCTCACAAAGTGCTCTATGGGATTGAGGTAGGGCGATTTCGCATGGGACCTACAGCAGAGCACGGAGGTCCACGAAAGGAGATGACGTGGGTGTGGGTCGGTCGAATCCAAGAATGGTCTCACAAGTGCTCTATGGGATTGAGGTAGGGGGCGATTTCGCCGGTCAGAGAGAGAACGGAGACATCGCTGTCGTGTTCCTGGAACCGGTCGTGCACCACCTCTTATTGACGCGTGGCACGGCGCATTGTCCCTGTTAGTTGCCACCATCACCACCAAAGGGTAAATGTCCAAAATGAAGGGATACATGTGGTCAGCGAGGATGGACAGGTGCACTCAGGGACCCTCCAGTGGTACCAGCGGTCTGAGGTCATACCAGGAAAACACATCCTCCAGACATGCACACAGCCACCCGCCGGCCTGTACTTGACCGACAAGCGTGTCCGAGGTGTTGGTTCTCGTGTGTCTGCAACGCCGCGTATCCACCACCGCCCGTCACTTCTGTGGAGTAGAAACCTCTATTCGTCCGAGAAGGCAACCGTTTCCAACTCTTCCACTGTCCATTGACGGCAGTCCCTATGCGAACCGCAGGGCGTGCGATTTGCCGATGGACCTGGGTTAACACTAGGTGCCTTGACGCCAGCGTAGACTCTGAAGACCCAAATGTAACAGGATTTGTTCTACTGTTATCGAGGACACGTACCTGGGTGCCCCAGCTGTTCTGGCTTTATGTGGTCAATTGCTGCACTGTTGCGCATCGATTGCCTTTTTACCAGTCGACGGAGGCGACGTTCTCCTCTTGGGTCGATGGTCTTTGCAGCTGTACAGTTATGATGTCGGGAGGTATTCGATGTGCCAGTGGTCCATTCTTGGTGCACCCTTAGTACAGCACCTCATGAACAGCCTATGAAGTCTGCTGTTTCTGAGGTTGTTTCCACCCTTGGCGTGGTAGCTGATGATCTTTCCTTTTTGAACGTATGTCAAATCACTACCCTCTGCCCATTGTGCTGAGCGTTATGTACCATGGCTAATTTGTCCTGGCTGGTCGGTTATATCTCCATGTGGTTGACCTTGTCACGCGTGCACCCTGTGACGCGCCTGGGCAAAACACGCCTCGATTACTAATAGAGCCTTAGACTCTCCGATTCGTGACGTCACCACCCGGGTCATAACAAATGCTGCAGTGACTGCCATCTTCGCTAGCAGCAGGTTACAGCAAGGCGATATATCAGTATTAAAATTTTTCGTAACTTAACTTCATCGATGGAAAAAAGTTATAAATTTCGGTAAATAAAAAACATTTGGTAAAACTCAAAATGCAAACACTTTGTGAGCCATGGGAACGATGAATTCAGTGATTATTTCATATCTACAAACTAATTCAGGTATAAAAGAGCTTTAACATTTTCTATTTACATCAATGGGTTGTTGTTTTGCACAAATTCACCGGTATTACCATAGGCATAATGCATTTTTTAACAAATTATATTCTATTTCACTTAAATAAGTTAAGGAGAAAAAAAGCAAAACTTAAAAACTTTAGGAAAGTTAATGAGGAACATTCCATGCATTGTATTAAAATTGCCATTATTGCAGAGGCATAACTAGGCATTTCTGCGCCCAGGGCAAACACCATAAAATATTACGCCTCCATCTGTCTTCCTACCTTATATGTATATTATACTTTTCATTTCATTTATATAATATTTTGCCAAGAATTTTTATAGAACCGTTATGAGGAATAATTGATTTTTGATTTTCTTATATACAATGAACGGAATTTAGCTGGTAATAATAGCTCGCAGCCACAGAAATAATCGAATAGTCCCCAGAGAATCTTCAACAATGGGAACAACGTCCTTATCTTACAACGTAGGTATAGTCATCCAACTCGAGAAAAACCGTGGGCCCCATTGTTGTGGATGAAGGCTGTAGTTCTTCTTTAGTCAAAATAGTATAACTATACTAATAATCCGAAATTTCTTGGCGTAGTATAGAAATAAAACTTTTCAAGTTTTCACACATCAACCAGCTGGGTTTTTCAAGTAAGGTAGACAGCTAACTGCATACTGGACAATAGAACGTTTCAACAATTTGAATGCAGTGACTTGATTAGACAATAAATGAATAGGAGCAAACGTGATATTTCAAAGAAACGTGGTCATGTTGGTTGGGCACACAGTACCGTGGTAGAAAACACAGCATTATTATGTAGAAAACGCAGCATTATTATGTAGAAAATGCAGAAAATATGTACCACGTAGAAAGCGTTTTCTACCATGGTACTGCGTGCCCAACCAACCTGACCTCGTTTCTTTGAATTATCACGTTTGCGCCTATTAATTTATTGTCTAGTCAAATCACCGCGTTCAAATTGTTGAAACGTTTCTATTGTCCAGTTTGCAGTTAGCTGTCTACCTTCCTTGAAAAAACCATCTGATTGATGTGCGAAAGCTTGGAAAGTTTTATTTCTATACTACGCCAAAAATTTCGGATTATTAGTATAGTTATACTATTTTGAGTATAATTGGTGTACAGTTCCTAATTATTAAACTTGTTCTTCTTTAGTTTGACAGACCATATAGCTACTCCTTCATTCCTGAATCGTGAACAACTAGAATACTCTGAACATTTTGAGGAAGAAATTCAAATATTAAGAGTACCAGAGACTGGTGTAAGAGTCACAATCCCCATTTTAATCAGACTGCAACAGTGATTTTTGCACCCTCTCTTGAGCAGTGCCCAGGGCAGCCACCCGTTCTGCCTCGCCCCAGTTACGCCTCTGGTTATTGATATGGTAATTCCATATTCTTTCAGCAACGCAATGTGCGACTGATACATATTTATTTTATTTCAGCATGACGTCGGAAATCACATTTCTAAATATTTCGTACAAAGTAAGGAAACCGTACTGCACAAAAAAACAACGCATAATGGTTAATGAAAAGTTGCTAAGCCTAAAGATTCATGACACGTTGCTTAAGCCTAATAATACATGAAATGTTTCTTAAACCTACTTAGTTTTGCGGGAACTATTATGTTTGAAAAACAAAAAAATAGCCTAGTTCATCAATTCATAAGAAATATGCAATCTAAATTAATGAAAATACTAACTTCTCTTCTAATCCTGATATTGCACATCCAGTCTTCAGTACAAGACACACGCCGAGCAAACAGATTGTTTCTCGGTTTCAATCGTAACGGGTTTAGTTTGTTATGACCTTCGACCATATATACTAATGGACTGCGCACTGGCAATAGCTGCATCAAAGCTGCCATGGTCCCAACATGAGAGGGCATCAGATCACGTGACATGAGTCAGAAATGGTCGCATGCCTTTTAATTCCAACGTTTTCCTATGAGCTGATAAGCCACTTTAAGGATTAGGAATTAGTAAATTGTGTACATTTAAACTGTGGGTTTTAGGAATATTGCATATAAGGATATACTTGTTGAGAAAACTACCTCAATCAAAATTTTACTGCAATCGTTTAGAAGTAATTAGATCAAAAAGTGGTAGTAAGTTTGTATGTATTCTAATGCAAGTTCGTTTGTTTGTACTCGAAATTCCGTGTAAAAATGGTGTTATGGTACTAATTTACGCTGCAGAACTTCAGTATTTTCAGTGCATTATGTGAAAACTCTTCAGGTAAGTTTACTTATGAGATATATACATGCACAGATCGGGTTGTTTACATTTCGTTATTCATAATATGACGAACATTTGCGAAGAATTTGGAACATGCATTCCGGTTTTTTTCTTAAGTTACTACATTTTTATGTCAATAGCCACAAGTTTTCTGGTTAAGTAATTGAACCTTATTGACTATTTCTGCCTCACCGTAATAATTATTGGAAACATGAAAAACAGGCCTAAAAAGTGGAATGGTTGCACTTGCTACTCTAATGAAAACTTATGCAAACTTTGAATCGCTGTATACCAAACCAACAAGTTTTCTGTTGAACTAAAAACATTATACTTATTGCAATCATGTTGTGTCAAATACTCTACTTGTTAAGTAAACACCATTCCATTATTTTCATATTTCAAAATCAAATATACATGATGCCTAGCAGAAAAGTAAAATTCTACAAGGCAACAAGAGCTTAGACTAGCATGTCATGTCATAAGTATTATCATGTTTTCATGGACAAGCTTCCTGTTTAAATATTTAGCCTTTGTCCAAGATGAGTCAGGGTTCGAATGAGGAATGGATATTGCGTTTGTCTTACAGCGCTGGCTGTCACCCTTTCCTTGAACCAGTGGCCCTAAATTAGGGACAGATGACTGCTTATAGCCCACTGAGTTGCTCATGGTGGTCGTTAAACCTCCAGTCAAAAAGAAAAAAAAATATATTTAGCTGAAATTTAAAATTTCCACGATTTTCTTTGTGCTTTGTCTTTTGGAAAACTGTTAAAGCAGAATTGTAAAGTAAAACACAAATTCATGCTATAAATACATCAAAAACTAAAACTATCCGGTGTCTCACACCTGTTGGTCACCTTAGAAAAAAGGCGTTTAGCTTTAAATTTAAAGATAACGACACCGAAGTGCTATAATGAAATTATTATAAAGCATCCAAAAGAATCTATTTAGGTATTTAATGCGTTTCTTACCCATGAAAAGTTATAGAACTTCCTTTACTAAATCGCACAGAGCAACCATAAGCACAGCATGTGCGACCCATCTTTTGACACGTCACGTGATTTCGTGGCTTTCGATGTTGGAGCCAGAGATTTTGATGCCATGCACAGTCTATCAGTATATATGGTCAAAGGTTATGACCCGGTTGCTGACATCACAAATGGAAAAATCGTGTAGGCTTAGGTCTCTAGTACTCGAGATGGTGGCCTGGGCGGGTACACTGTGATTCCAGGGTTGGTCATATTCTGATACGATCGTGTATGTACACATGACATGAGGCTTTCACAAATGAACCAAATCAATGAACCCTCCCTACCCCTTTAAGAAATTTCTGGCTACGCCACTGCCCACTGCCTCCATGTGAGCGTTGACGGATCAGTGCAGCTTTTGCTTCATGTATGTTGTGTAGTTAAACAGCGGTCAGTCTTACATGGCGGTCAACTTGAATATACACTCACGGACAATGAAATTTGCGCACCAAGAAGGAAGCAACGGATCGAACTGAAGTTTTATGGACATAATGATACAGATGAATGATACGCATGATGGCAAAAACAGAGCTGCAGAACAATTACAGAGGGATTTGTGGCACGCAGTCTGGTCATCTTGAAAAGTGCGTCGCACTGCCTCGTGCGGTGATGCATACTGCAATATGGTCCGGCATGGAGGCGAACAGACACCTGATGTTGTCCTGAGGCAGACTGGCCCACACGTGTTGGACGGTGTGCTCCAAATCCCGGATAGTGCGGCAACTCGCGTTTCAACTGGTCCCACACATGCTCGATAGGGGGTCATCTCCAGGGAGCGGGCAGGCCATGGAAGTGTCTGGACATGACGTGGGCAGTCCTGGGCAATCTGAGCTGTGTGTGGGCGGGCATTATCCTGCTAGTATAGCACATCTGGAATCCCGGCCAGGAATGAGAGCCCATGGGGCCGTAGGATCTCATCCATGTACCGCTGGCCCATCAATGATTCACGTACCATTACTAGAGTTGATCGGGTATCATAGGAATGGCTTCCCAGACCATAATGCCTGCAGTGGGGGGAAGTGTGGCGCTCGATAGCGAGGTTGGGATTGTGCCGTTGACCCGGGGACCTCCGCTCCCGGACACGATGATCATCTGTCCCCAAAACGAAGCGGCACTCATCACTAAACACCACACATCGCTAGTCTGTGGAGTTCCACATCGCTCTGGCCTGGCACCACTGCACACGGAGCCGGCAATGTTCCAGTGTTAACGGCAGCACATGTAAGGGCGGCTAGGATCTTAGATCCGCTTCCGCGAGGCGTCGGGAAATGGTTCATGGGCACACAGGAGCCGCTACATCTGCCTGTATAGTGGACTGGGTCCCAGTGAGATCCGTTTGTGCCTGGCATACGATCCGTCGATCCTCTCAAACGGTGGTCCTCCTGGTCCGTCCGGAGCCGCTCCGCCATGTGGGAGTGTCGTCTCGTGTCCACTGCTCCCAACACAGTTGGATGGTATGGTCAGAATGATCCATGTGGCAGGCTATACTGCGCGCCGGCCACCCTTCGTTTTTCAGCTCGATGATCCGGCCTCCCTCAATGCCTGTATGTTACGTAAATCGATGTCTCTGGCATCTACCCGGCATTCTTGTCACTCTGTGCTCTTGCTTGCATCAGCCGGTGCTTTTCACTTTCATGGGGCATCGACTACATGCCAGTTTATAAAGCTGCTGGTTCATGTTTCCAGTGCCACCATAGGGTATGCGGTCATGCACACTCACACCAAACGTGGATCATTTGCATACCAGCATGCGTTCTAGCTATATGCAAAACTTCTTGGTTGTAGCATGTTTTCTTCTAGGTGTGCAAATTTAATTTTCTGTGAGTGTACTTGAAAGACTATAGTACTAATGGAGTTAATTAAATCTCTCAAGTATTTATCTAATTCTAATGGATATATAATGTAAAGTTATATGTGCACATTTTCACTGATGCATATTTTTGCATACAGTATTGAGAATTTTTATCCAAAAACGGATTTAGTGAGCTCCCGGATTTAACGAGGGTTTCCGTTGGTCCCGAGATGCTCGTTATAAGCGGGCTCTACTGTATATACAAATACGTACAGGGGTTGTCCAAAATAACGGAAACACCTCGCTGAAAACAGTGACTTTGGTATGTGCTGCTTTTTGAATAAAATGAACATGTAGCTACAATTTTTTTGTAAAAAAGTGTTGCTTATAGGCTCAAGGGTCTGTGTGATTGCATTGTAAATCGGTGTTTGCATAATTTTGGTTCAGGTGAAGGCACAATGAGTGACCTGTCGGAGTTCCAAAGAGGGCAGATTGTAGGAACCCGTCTGTTTGGTGTGTTGGTAACCACAGTGGCACAGGTATTGGAGGTATGAAGAGGTACCGTGTCGAAGGTCATGACAGCATACAATGTTCACGGCACAACATCATCTGCGAGACACAACTGTGGAAGGAAAACCAAACTCACTGCGAGAGACAGGAGGACATTAAAGAGTATTGTGACTGTAAGGAGAAAGACCACGGCGACGAGAGTGACTGCTGAGCTTAATGCACATCTCCAAAACCCAGTGTCGACTCCATACCGTGTGAAGGGAATTGCATAAGCACAATATTTACGGCAGAGCTGCGATTACAAAACCCCTGGCGTCACAGGTGAATATGAAACGGAGACAATAGTGGTGCCAGGAACATAAAACGTGGACTGCGGATCTCTGGAAACATGTCTTGTTTTCCGATTAATCAAGTTTCTTACTATTCCCCACACAGGACGGGTTTACGTGTGGAGAACCCCCACAGAAGCCTACAACCCAGACAGTCTCCTTCCTACAGTGAAGCATGGGGGCGGTTCCGTAATGGTTTGGGCCATGATCTCGTGGTTTGCAGCAGGTCTCATTATCACCTTACACGGACAGATCACTAGCGGTGACTGTTTCACCCTTTTGGCCGACCATGTGCATTCAAGGGCGCAGACGTTGTTTCTGTCAGGGGACTGCACCTTTCAAGATGATAATGCCCTGATTCACAGAAGTCGAACTGTTCAATCATGGTTTGAGAAACATGAGGATGAAGTTGCACACCTTCCCTGGCCTGCACAATCATCGGACCTAAACATAATTGAGCCCCTGCGGTGTCTGTGTTGGAAAACAGAGTGCGATCCCGTTATTCTCCTCCGGCGTCTCTTAAGGAAATGGAGCAGCTTCTGCAGGAAGAATGGTACAACATTCAACTTACCACCATCCAGGACTTGTGTGCGTCCATTCCAAGGAGGATGCAAGCAGTTTTAAATGCCAAGGGTGCTCCCACACCACATTAGGCACATAACACCTATTGTTTCAAGGTTTTTCCATTATTTTGGACAACCCCTGTATATTTTAAAATAAGCAGCCAATAACAAAGAATGCAGGACCAAGTGATACCTCATAAGGAAGGCTCGGGCCCCTGGATCACCCACACTGCGTTACTGTCTTGGATAAACCTCTGATAACTACTGTCCAACTAAGTAAGAAATTGTTAATTATGTGACATACAGTAACTCTTCCCCTTCGGGGAAAAAAAAAATTCCCGCCATGCCATTTGGAAAATTTTTCTTTCAGTATTCTATGTGATGTTTAGCGTTTTTCTACCTTTTTGTTCGGAATGCCGTGTATAGAATGAGATATCAATTACCTTTCCCGCAGTTCCGTTAGGTGTCTTGCCCATCCAGAAGATAAGTTTCAGTTCCCAAGGGGAAAGGGTTGTATCTATGCACATCTGTAAGGAAGGAGGAGCCATTGCCTACCTAGCATTGGGTGAAGTTGTATTTCTACCAAAAATGAAAATTATAAAAGAGGTTTTATATTGACGACCTTAAAGAAGTAGCTAATTCATGGTTCAGATTGTGGAAAGGGAGATAACAAACTGAGTGTAGAGCTAGAGGATTAATGCATTTGGAATTTACTTTGTCAAAACAATTTTTGCATGCCATTTTAGAAGCTCTAATCACATTTCTTTCATTACCTTCAACAAGCGTTCGAATTCTGTGGTGGTCCGCTGGTCCAAGACCACTAAAAATAGAGTCTGGCAACCAAAATCCAAATGATGGTGGTCCGTGGACCAGTCAATCTTTTCAGGTAACGTCATTCATTTCAGAAAAAATCTATGGATTTTTAAAATCTATGAATTTCTTTTCCCTGTAAAATGAAGTTGCAAAATAGTTTTCATTTCTGATAAATAGCGAACACCGTATTAGTTATTATTATCCTCTCTCTTTCTCTCTAAAGCCCAGTGGATGGAAATTGAAAATTCAAACAGCTAGTGTTGAAGTTGATTGGATTTTTTTTCCAAAAAGTCATTGTGTTTTTGCCATGTAGAGCCAATTAAATTGTCATGGAAACATAAATTCACTTTATCATATTGGACACGGAAATAGAGGATGTTCACACATTTTTAGAACGATTTTCCAGTAATATAATTAATGTTTAAAGTAAAATTATTTCTTTCTTAAATGCTCTATCTGATAGCCCTTTCTTTCTCTGGACTATGAACCTACATCTAGGTTTCCCAAGATAACAGGGCAGTTCTTAAAATTGTTACTTTATTCCACTCCTCTTCCACTGCTTTCCATACTCCAATCCTTGTTTTAGTTCTGTGTTTAGCAAGTGCTGTTTCTAGCAGTCCGAAGACACAATAGTGCATTGGTGACACATCAGGGCGCTTTGAAGGAATATCGGCAAAAGGTATAGACGTCTCTTTTTTTCATTTTTTCAAGAAATAGAGTTGTAGGTTTGGATGTATGACTGGTAGCCTTATACTGATGGAGTTCTACTCTTTGAAGGCTCTGTGGAGAAGGGAACGGTATTTCCTCTTTAAATACAGGAGTTAAAACATTGTTTTGATAATATGTAGAATTGATTTTAACATTGTTTTCAACTTTTCTTAACTTCAATTTCCCATTGTACGAGACACTAGCAATAATCACCAATCCTTTGCTGAAACTTTCTCTGGATTCTTGGAACCAAGTTTGTGAGTCTTTTTCCTGCTCTTTTGTGATAGTAAATCGACCTTTTTTTCGTTACAGTCATTTAGGTAGACCCACGCTTCATCAATAGTCACAATAAATTTCCATCTGTCTCCGGCTAAGTGATTTTCATGAAGAATTCTACACCGTGGTCTATGCTCAGCCACGTGCCTAAGCAAAAGGCGGTGGACATTTTTTTTTCCAGATTCAAATCTTTGTTTATTACATTGTTTACAGTTGACACAGGAATTTCTAACGACTTAGCAATTGCTCTTTGGGTCGGTGGATTTTCTTTTAAGACCAGGGACCGTATTTTTGAAACAGTCGTAAAAGTACGTACCTTCTTTGGTTATTCGTTTGGTATTCTTTTGCTGTTAAAAGCAATGCGTAACGATTTCACCCTCTGTTATTAATAACTAGCGATCCGGCCTGGCTTTGCACAGTAGCAATTTAGAATTTACGGCAATTCTAAAGAGAGACGATCCACTTTCAGCTGTGGCATTTCAGATCTGGCCGCCCCGGTGGCGCAGTGGTCTAAGCAATGGCTTCTGATCATTCATCTGAGATGGGTCCGGGTTCGAATCCCGGTGAGGCATGGGTGTTTGTGTTTGGGCACCGGCTCTCAATGTGTTACTTGACCAACACTGGCTCTCTGTGTGCATTGGTCATTTAGTATACTGTAGAACGATGTTTGATGTGTACTTGTTCATAATGTGTTACTTGATCAACACTGGCTCTCTGTGTACATTGGTCATTTTGCATACTGGCAAAACCATGTTTGATGTGTACTTGTTCATAATGTGTTACTTGATCAACACTGACTCTCCGTGTACATTGGTCATTCAGCATACTGTAAAACCATGTTTGATGTGTACTTGTTCATAATGTGTTACTTGATCAACACTGGCTCTCCGTGTACGTTGGTCATTCAGCATACTGTAAAACCATGTTTGATATGTACTTGTTGATGTGAAACACCTGTATCATGTCTGCCTATTTGTGATGTCTCTGTACCACCAGGTCCAATAAATCATTTTTTTTAAACCTCCAATCAAAAAAAAAAAAAATCCATTTAGATCAAAAACAGTTGCTACTAAAAACCATACACCCATCAAAATACTAATGAAACCAGGGCCGTAACTAGGATTTTGGGTGCTATACATTTACATTAAAAACTCGCCTTCATAAAAATAATGTTAATATAAAACACAATTTTCATAAAATAATAAAAATTTAACTATGAAAAATAATACTGATGCGAAATATTGTAATCGCAGTTTTTTTTTTTCTTATAAATAATAGAGGTTGGCCTTTTTGGTAAAGAAGTACTTTGTTACCGTTTTCAGTGTACTAAAACTATCAAATAACTATCTATATTAAATTATCTTAACTTTTTGTGCCTTCAGTTTTTAACAGCTTCATCTATAATATCTTCGAAATCTGTTTCTATACACATACATTTTAGGGCCCATCGAAAAGTCCTCCTATCTCTGTCTCGTGCATAACTCACGCCCTGTTCACCAATCATTTAGGTTAATCTCCCGCTCAGAGCTTGACCTTCCACCTGACAAGTCCCCCTTGTCGAGGAATACAAAATACGTGCTCGCACAACGGTTTTACTTCCAGAACTACTTCAGTTTGGTTCGACTGCCAAGAAAGGGATTAACATTTTTTCTGTGTCCTTGTGACCGAAAGACTTGTGGGCATTTATGGAGAAGTAAATAAGTTCATGTTGTCGCTAAAATGCAAAATTCAAAAATATGTATAAAAATGTTCAAATATACTAAAAGTTCATGCTTCTGCTGCTGTTTCAAAGCTTACAGTCACTAATTACTATTTATAGAACTATCTGAAACTCTGTACAGTGCCTTCGTTTGATTAGCGCCTACGGCAAGGGCCATACTGGCCATGTTCTAGTTACTGCCCTGAATGAAACTTACATTTTCATTAGCTCACCTACAAATTGTAATCAGTGTGAAAATATTTTTTTATATTTATACTACACAAAACATTAGAGATACATATAATGGGCACAACATTAGAGATACCTACCTATGGCGTGGTGTTCTCCTCTAGCGCGAATAAGAGGCCTGTACATGCCGAGGCAGCGACTCCACCAGATGGCGGATGTAAATCCAGCCAGGCCTGTTGCTGCATTCTCCACTACTCCGCCCAAGACGTCGGTCCAGAATCCATGGATCTGATGTTCCGGTCCACGGCATCCCAGAGAGCATCCACAGGGTTTAAACCCGGGACTTTGGGTGCCACTGGATGGTTGCAAACTCTGGTAAGTGTTCCTGGAGCCATGCCTGGATGGTTGCGACCCGGTGCGGGAGGGGGGATACGCATTGTTTTTTCTGAAACAGACCATCAGCCGCAGGATTCGCGAAGGCCATCAAAGCGTGTAGGTGATCAGCCAGCAAATGCCGGAAGCGGTTTAAAACCCCTCCAGACACACTAAGGGACCTAATGTGTCCCATGAAAAGGCTCCCCAAACCATCACAGAGCCACCATTGCCTTAAATAGAGCTGGCCTGGCATGATGCGGCTACGGCCTCATGCTGTCGACACCACACCCGCACCCTTCCTTCAGCTCGGTACAGCTGAAAATGGGACTCACCTGACCACATGACGCGACGTCTCTGCATAGGTCCAGTTTTGATGTTCCCTGCACAAGGCGAGGCATAATGGCCGATGACAAGCAGTTAACAGTGGCACATGAGCAGGGCGTCGACTCCTGTAGCCCATAATGTGCATTGTGCGCCATACCGTTCACTCGCTGACGCTGCTTGGGCCTCCAACATTTAACCCGGATGTGATTTGCGCCAATGTTGTCCAGCAGTTGGTCTGTACGGACCTGGATATTCTATGTCGACCTCGGTCATCAATGGCGTGTGGTCAACCATCGCTTGCTCTCTGGGTGCTGATATGTCCTTTGATGGTATACTTGCGGTACACTCTTGATACACCGTTGCCCCCAGAACCCTAGGGTTCTTACCTCTTGGGCGATAGAATGACCTATCTGTTTTGCGCCTACAGTGCGTCCATGATCAAAGTAACTCAGTTCATCACGTTTACCTACACTATATTTACAAAAGTCACCGGACACCTAGAAAAGAAACACAACATAGCATTTATTGACATACATTAGTACGGTGTCGGTCCACCTTTGGCCATTCACTGACCCTTCGAGACATGCTTTCGACAAGGTTTTGGAACACAGCGATAGGTATGCGCTTCTATTCAGTACATAATGCTGCCGCTAATTGTTGCTTAGTAGTAGCCCTTGCTTCCAAACTTCTTATGCAGTGCTCTAATTAATCTCATCCCATAGGTGCTCTATGGGATTAAGATCAGGGCTCTGTGCTGGCCAATCCACTTACGGTATGGAATTATTGTCAAACCACGCCGTAACAGTCCTTGCTTTATGACTTGGTGCATTATCCTGCTGGTACTAACAAGGCTATATAGTATTGCCACAGAGTTAGTAGGGCATAATTGTCCAGAATATCGAGGCAGACATGCTGGTTAACAGGTTGGTCCATGGTAACCAATGGGCCGGGACCTTACCACGAGAAACACCCCCACACGAGTACACTGCCAGCTCCAAACTTGACCGTAGGAACAGTACATTGTGGTAAATAGCATTCTCCCGGCTGCCGGCATACCCACACCACGGCCATCAAACTGATGGATCGTGTATCTGGATTCATCAGTCCATAGGACCCGTTTCCATTGATCTATGGTCCACAATAAATGTTCTTTAACACCATGCTAAACGGCGAGTAGCATTCCGAGTAGAGATGAAAGGCTTATGAGCAGCCACACGACCACAATAACCCGTCGAATGAAGTTCTCTGCGAATGGTGTGTGTACATACTGAAGTTCCAGCATTTTTACTCAGCTGTACACTGAGGTCTTGTGCAGTACTCCGTCGATTAGCTGTAACAACTCTCCTGAGGCTTCGACGTCCTCCATCACTGATTTTCTTTGGTCTGTACGTTTTGCAGCTGCAGGCACGCCATGTGTCTTTCACTTATTCAGTACATCCAAAACAGTTGACTTCGGTGTGTTTAAACGCCTCTCGCTTTCTCTTATGGACAACCCACTAATTTAACATCCTACAATTTTTCCTTTTCTCAAAGTCAGTTCTTTCCCGCCGCGACATTTTCACTCAACCCCACAGTGTGATATGATCGCGGTCAGCTGCAGGCTTGTTTTTATACCGTTTGCAGCTGTATCGCGCATCTTAACAACGCAGAGGCAGGGCCGGCTGGACCATAGGGGCAACCGGGTCGGTTGCCCCGGGCCCCGCAGTTCAGATAAAAATCAGTTTCGGTAGAAATTTTTACAATTATTATTTTGTAAGTTTTGGGGTGCGAGGTACTTAAAAAGATGTTTTTTTTTTTTTTAAGTTTTTTTTTTCCTTTTTCCAATCCCCCCCCCCCCCATTTTCGAATAGGTTATCGCCTTTCGCCGTACAAATACCGAGATTTGCATATTTCAAGTGGTTATTGTATCTACCTTTATTATTTTCGCATTCATGAAATAGCAAATTAAATTTCATCATTTTGTGGCCTTTACTTTTATATATTTAACATTTTGCGTGCAAACAAGGTACCGAAATTTAAAGAAACTAAAAGAACAATATCGAAGTTATTTTCGGGCTACATATGGAGGCCATTTGTTCATGGACTTTAAAAACATTACTAGAAATAAAAAAAATAATCGTATATGAGTGCGTTCAAAAATTTAAAAAGTCACTAATCAGTTAATTATTCCGCTTTTCTTTAAAAATCAATTACCAAACATGTATCAGGCGAAAAAAAAAAATGTTTATACGCATTTATTTTACAGGGAACCTTATTTCCTACAAAAAATATGCGAAATGCAAAAATATTCAGTACGCACGTATGTTTTTATCATTTTGTGAGGAAGTTTTTATAAGAACACAATACAACAGCAATCCCCCTTTCCCTGGAAAGAAAATAGTAGATTTTAACACTTTTTACTCTCTCTCTCTCTCTCTCTCTCTCTCTGAATTCCGATTAGTGTCTTTTTCTTAAGTTTAATAAAGCATAAGCTTCTTTGAGATAATCATTTTGTCTTTATGATAGTTTTCGTTATGACGTATTATAGAGGTGAAGCACATGTCAGGACAGAAAAGTTACAGCAATAAATCCCTTCGGCGTAGCTTAATTGCGAAAGCTTTCGGCTCCGGAGTAGAGGGATGCAGAGTTGTCGCCACACGGGCAAATCTCTGGTTTTCACATCATGTGTGTTTATTACAGACATTTTTCACGTAACGACTTTACTCGTATTAAAATATGAGATTTTTTTTCTAGTGCCAGCAATGAAATTTTGCTACGCGGCCCCGCAAAAGCTCCATCCGGCCCTGCGCAGAGGATCCGTTCATTTTTTTTTGGTAGGGGTGTCCGGTGACTTTTGTCAATATAGTGTATGTTTGTCAATTGCGATACACTGTCGGGAAGCTCTGATGTCCGCCTTTTCATGGCCTGCGTTCTGTTTGTGTCTGTTCCACTCTGCGCGGGGGATGCCCATATCAACTGTCCACCACCCTTATCTCTAATGTTTTGCCTACTGAGTGTATATTACACTATCTACCAACAAGTAATTGGGCACCTGTGATAGCAAAGGAAAACGAAGTTTATTCACCTTCAATAGTTGGTGGAGCCTCCACGAGAGGCGATTACAGCTGCGACCCACCGGGGCATACTCTCAACCAGGCGTTGTACGACGGCAAGCTGTATTTTCTTCCACTCGGCTTGGAGAAGACAGGTCAGTTCCTTCACCTATTTCGGACGGTGGGGCACCCCTTAAGTCGACGCTCCAACTCTTCCCAGAGGTGCTCAATAGGGTTAAGGTCCGGGCTCTGCGCAGGCCAGTCCATTCGATTAACCCAATTGTCACCATACCAAGCCATGGTGGACCTCGCAACATGACGGGTGGCATTGTCATCCTGAAAGTAACATCGGTCCACCCGTAAAACTGCCACAACGTAGGAAGCGCATGGTCATCCAAAATGGTGCAGTAAGTCTCGGCGTTGAGTCTACCAGGAATTGCGACCAAGGGTCCCGTGCCATACCAGGAGAAACACCCCCATAGCATAATTCCACCGCCGCCGAACTTCACAGTTGGCACAATACGTTCCGG
The DNA here is from genome assembly GCA_039090855.1 of Macrothele yani. Taxonomy (NCBI): domain Eukaryota; kingdom Metazoa; phylum Arthropoda; class Arachnida; order Araneae; family Macrothelidae; genus Macrothele; species Macrothele yani. The sequence goes on from CM077017.1 coordinate 67,518,151, forward strand.
CAGGAGGCGTTCTCCAGGCAGATGCCAAACCCAGACCCTTCCATCCAAACGGTAGAGGGTGAACCTTGATTCGTCGCTCCAGAGAACCTGTTCCCACTGTTCAACGGTCCACTGTCGACGTTCTTTGCACCACGTTAGTCAAGCCGCGCTATTGGACTTGGTGATCAAAGGCTTGTGGGCGGCAGCACGTCCATGATAACCGAACAGATGGGCTTCCTTACGGATAGTATTCATCGAAAGAACACTCCCGGATGCCTGTTGAAACTCCTCGCGGATGTGGCCGATCTCTGGCCAGCACCCGTCGGTCTCTAACTCCTAGTTTTGTGGGTCTGCCGGGTCGGGGTATATTCTGACAGTCACCTCTCATCTTCCACTTGCCAATCACGTAGGCCACTGTCGAATTTGGGTACTTCAACTCGCTGGATATGGCACGTATGGATCGGCCATTTCTGTGATACCCGATGATTACACCTTTCTCGAAATCAGAGAGCCCCGAACTGCGTGGCATGTTGCATGCGACTGGTTGCGTTGTTGTTTCCCACACGATATTTAACGGCGGCGGCCGTGACGTGTATCAGAACCGCAGATATCGTCGATTGCAGGGGTGTCAATTACTTGTTGGTAGATAGTGTATTTTGTTAATTTTAAATTAAAGTTCATGCTTCACCATACCTCGTCTTGAAGAAGGGCAGTAAAACTAAAACGGCGTGCATTTAAATGCATTAATATTCGTTCATGTGTGGACCAGTAAAAATTGATGCGGACCACTAACTTCTTGTACACACTAGTACGAATGACCAGTGAAGTTTTTATCAGAATTCTACGCTTCAACTATTTGTACAATCGGTGTCGTGCGCGAACCGACCGTGCGCCAAGCGACCCTCTGGAAATCGTGCGCGAAGCGACCCTGTCATATTTTACCGTGGACGAAGCGACTCTGCTAATCGAATCATTTTACTTATATACACTGACGGAGAAAAAAATCCCAATACCAAGAAGGGGCTGTGTTAGATAAACGACAGTTGGTAGGCGGTGAGAGTACATCTGTAAGATGACGTCTATGCAAATTTCGCGCTCGGCGCATACGTGTGGCGCTAGTAGCGCCCCTCGGAACATGCAAAGCAGGTTTGCTGTAAATACGCGCTGTAACGTTCGTGAGCGTTAGTTATCGTTGAGATTCGACGTAGTGTGTTGATGTTAGTCAAGAATGCCTTTAAGAAGACGAAGAAGCCATTATCAACAGCTCACGGAGTTTGAACGAGGTCGTGTAATAGGGCTACGAGAAGGTGGATTTTCTTTCCGCAATATTGCAGAACGACTTGGCAGGAATGTAGCCACTGTGCATGATTGTTGGCAGCGGTGGTCAAGGGAAGGTACTGCCTCAAGAAGACCGGGTTCCGGCCGGCCACGTGGCACTACTGAGAGGGAAGACCGCCGTGTACGGCGTATGGCCGTGGTGCATCGTACCGCGTCTGCGGCAGCAATTCGAGCTGCAGTTGCCACCACAGTGACACAACGAACTGTTACAAATCGGTTACTTGAAGGACAGCTCCGAGTCAGACGCCCTGTAGCGTGCATTCCACTTACTCCAAACCACTGCCGTTTGCGACGTCAGTGGTGTCAAGCTAGAGCTCATTGGAGGACCGAGTGGAGATCTGTTGTGTTTTCTGATGAAAGCCGGTTCTGCCTGGGTGCCAGTGATGGCCGTGTGTTGGTTAGAAGGAGGCCAAGTGAGCGCCTGCAACCAACCTGTCTGCGGCCGAGACACACTGGATCTACACCTGGAGTTATGGTCTGGGGAGCAATTTCCCATGACAGCAGGAGCACTCTCGTGGTTATCCCACGCACCCTGACGGCACAGTTGTACGTCGGTCTGGTGATTCAACCTGTTGTGCTGCCATTCATGAACAGCATTCCAGGGGGTGTTTTCCAACAGGATAACGCCCGCCCGCATGCCGCTGTTGTAACCCAACATGCTCTACAGAGTGTCGACATGTTGCCGTGGCCTGCTAGATCACCAGATCTTTCACCAATCGAGCACGTATGGGACATCATTGGACGACAACTCCAGCGTCGCCCCCAACCAGCATTAACCGTCCTTGTATTGACCGACCAAGTGCAACAGGCATGGAACTCCATCCCACAAACTGACATCCAGCACCTGTACGACACAATGCATGAACGTTTGCGTGCTTGCATTCAACATTCTGGCGGTTACACCGGTTATTAATGTACCAGCATTTCACATTTAAAATGGCTCTTCTCGCGCTTACAATAAGCTGTGATCTTGAAACCTTAATCGATTAAATATGTTATCTATACAAATGTATTGCCGATTTCATTCCTCTACAACTATTTTTTCGCGGTGTTGGGATTTTTTTCCCACAGTGTATATATATACACAAATCGTAGTCATATTACTTAAATCTAATTAATTAATTAATTACGTCAAGTTTTTTATACTAAACACAATATACAAATCGTAGTCAAGTTATTTACATCTAATTAATTAAGTACTTACATTTTCTGAATTTTGTATCTTTTGTCCTTAGTCCAACTTGGTAAGATAGCATAATTCTTTCAGGCATTTTTAAGGTCTTTAAATTTCCAAATTTGACGTGTGATGCACAAACAACAATTAAATGAATTAGAAGAACTTTGTCCAAAAAGGAAGAAAATGTGTATACAAGTAGAAGAACGCATTCGTAATATCATGGCGGAATTTGGAAATTCTAAAGACCTTAAAAAATACCTGAAAGTATTAAGCTATCAAAATTCAGAAGATGTAAGTACTTAAAAAATGTCTGAAAGCATCAAAATTCAGAAGATGTAAGTACTTAATTAATTAGGTGTGAATAATTTGACTACGATTTGTATATATATATATATGTAAAATGATATTAAAAACTTGTATTTAGTATAAAAAACTTGATGTAAGTAATTAATTAATTAGATGTAAATAATTTGACTACGATTTGTATAATATATACTGTATATATAAGTAAACTTATGCGATTAGCAGGGTCGCTTCGCGCACGATTTTCCACAGGGTCGCTTCGCGCACGATTTTCCACAGGGTCGCTTGGCGCACGGTCGCTTCCCGCACGTAATCGTACAATTGATAGGTCTTTGATCACTTTGTGGAGGGGGAAAGACTTAACTACTCTCTACAGTGTTAAGGTGACCAGATATTGGATGACTGATTTGAGGAAAAAACAGCGCGGTGTCCCCCAATCGGTAGATCATTGGGGACACATAAATATGCAATAAACAAGTGTCACAAAACTGCATTGGTTGAATAAATGTGATATTACATTTGAAAATTTGTATCCTAAAAAGATATATCTTATATATATATATATACATTTTTTTTATTGGAGGTTTAACGACCACCGTGAGCAACTCAATGGGCTATAAGCAGTCGCCCGTCCCTAATTTCGGGTCACTGGTTCCAGGGAAGGGAGAGAGCCAGTGCCGTAAGACAAACACAACATCCATGCCTCACCGGGATTCGAACCCGGACCCCGTTCGGACGAATGATCTGAGGCCATCGCTTAGACCACTGCGCCACCGGGGCGGCAGATATATCTTATAGACTGTTGGTAATTTATACCGACAAAGCAGAGAGAGCGTGCTCCGCAAAACTGAAGTACTTCTTTACCGGTACATGGTGCTGAATTAAGAGCAAGCTGCATAATCCTTACATTTTTCTGAAGAACGAATTGCATTGGGAATTTTCTCATTTTGTAAAAGTTTTTGGTGGAACTCAGAACAAGTACAGTCAAAAAATGACTACTCCGGTGGCGCAGTGGTCATAGCTTTGGCTTCTGACAGGCAGGCACGACGGTGTAGGTGCCGGGCTTCAGTCCTCACAAAATATTTAAGGTGGATCCACCTTAAATCTTCGCCTTGTATTTCCAATGGGCAAACTTCTGTAGCCATTTTCTTCACAATTAATGTGTTCCTAAGGATGAAAATTTGTACATCGATAAAAATAAATTCATACTAGACGAAACCCGTCGGAATCGACGGTTAGTTTTTTTTTTTTTAATAATAAACTCATATGAAACAACAATGTAAACATTATTAGATTGACAAATTCATTCAACCACTTCAGTAAAGACCACTTCAGGTCTTTACTGACAAATTCATTCAACCACTTCAGTATAGTCCAGGTTCGTGATTTTTTTTTTTTTTTTGGACTGAAGGTTTAACGACCTCCGTGAGCAACTCAATGGGCTATAAGCAGTCGCCCGTCCCTAATTTAGAGGCACTGGTTCCAGGGAAGGGAGAGAGCCAGTGCCGTAAGACAAACACAACATCCATGCCTCACGAGGATTCGAACCCGGACGCTTCACGAACGAATCATTATAAGCCAGCGCTTAGAACACTGCGCCACCCAGTTTCATGATGAGCATCACGACTGCACTCCTTTTCAGTCGTAAAATGTGAGGCGGAAGTCCACTCATGTCGATCGTGTGCAAAAATTCAATTTAGAGCCGCGGATGGCGTAGTGGTTAGCGAGTCAGACTATCGATGCAAGGTCCTCAGGTTCGAACCTGGGCTGATCTTTCAGAGATAGTGTGATTTACTAACAATCGCTGAATATCGGACGAGCACGTTAAGTGACGGCCCCCAGGTTGGAACCACTGGTTAAATGGGTATCCTTTCCTATGCCCCCCCCTGAAATTCTCTCACCCCTGTGTGTGTGTGCGACATCGTACTTGTACGGTGGCGCCATCTACTGTACTCTAATCTCACTACAAACTGTTCTGTCAAAGTCGCTAGACTTGCTGTCATTCCTTCCGTTTCTGTGTCCTGCCCGAAAGGCGATCTCGCTGTAGGTGGCTGGGACCTAAACTCTACTCACTGTGGACGGAAGTCCTACAAGAAAAAAAATGACAAATACTGCAAAAATTCAACTGGATATCGCACTCTTTGACTCTCATCTTCAGTCACAACTGTGTTTGTAAATGTTGTTGGAATGAGATTCGCATTGCGAGTAATGTTCACCCGTCGGAATCAACGTTTTTTTTTTGTTTTTGTTTTTTGAAAAGAATAAACTCATATGAAACAACAAATGTAAACTTTATCTGATTGACAAATTCATTCAACCACTTCAGTAAAGACAATAGTCCAGGTTCGTGATTTTTTTTTGACTGAAGGTTTAACGACCACTGGTAGCAACTCAATGGGTTAGTCGCCCGTAATATTTTCACTAACAATGGTCAACGGAATGTTTATTTACATTTTTACATAATGGGAAACGTCTTAACTACGTGAATAAACTGGATCGAATGAATATTAAATTGTATATATACATCACACAGTCCAACGGCATAACGCAATCAGGTCTTCGAGTGTTCGCTTTTCCGATGAGAATTTTGATACCAATGCATGCTAGCGTTGTTTTGCGCAACGGTTGGCTCAGAAAAGAGGCTTTGGACTATCTCAGTCCCTCCATACTCCGCCTTCAACAGCGCGTGAGTCAACCGCAGACGATCGTATGTTAATCGCACGCTTCTCCCATAGACTTTACATGGGAAATTTGCCGCCCCACAACGCCCAAACCGCTGCCCCAATCTCATTTTTCTCTTCGACTGGCACATCTACATGGCAAGTCCTTTATTTTGATACTTCGACCAAATCTTTACGTTCAGCCGTTCTCTCAAAATAGGACTCACAGTAAGAAACCTTATAGAATTAATAATATATAGATTATAGCCTAGTATACTTAATATTTTCTAAAATTTAACAATAATTAAGCAATCCAACATTTGTTTGTCTACTGACGTCATCAATGTATAGGCCGCGCTATCTATTTTCTGGTCTCAACACCACCAAAGGAAAGTTATTGATTTTTAATATAAGTGTTAGAAAATATTAAATATGCTAGGCTATAATATGAAATTATTTTTATCGATGTTCAAGTTTTCATCCTTGAGAACGCACGGATTGTGAAGAAAATGAGTACAAAAGTTTGCCCATTGAAAATAGAAGGCAAAAAGTTTTAGGTGGATCCAGCTTAAGCAATTAGAACACATGGCGAGCGCAGCCATGTAAGATTTTAAGGGACTTAGATAAAAGTATGTGAATTTTTCGAATTCAGAAATTTTGTTATACAAAATGAATTTTTTGTTAAATTTAGTTTTGTACTGTTCTGTGAAATGGAGGGAATTTTCTGAGCGCATGTCTAAGAGAATGGTAGAAAGACACCAACCATTTTTGCAATTCTAGTTTAAAAAGATGATATATTCCTTGTCAGATTACAAAGAAAAAAATCATAAACCGCTTTGCGACAGCAAAAGGGACGTAAGTTAGTTAATATTGCAAAGAAGTAGTAACTTTTGAAAGGCCATGGAGATTCATATCCATGGTTCCCAGTACTAAATACTCTGACTAAATGCTAGGTACAGTATGTACTTGAAAAGTTATTATTTTTATACTGGGGATAACGTTATCATCAGCGTCGTACATGTACGGAATGTTTTGGCAAAATTTCTGCCGAGCACTTCAAAATTTGTACACCTCCCCGTACGTTACTTAGCCCCATTAATAGCCCACCCAGTTTTGAACTTCTGGCGTCGCCACTGCTAACGGTTCGTCCGACTGAAGTGTTGCGGCATGAGTCGTGTCTTACGGTACTGGTTTTCTCCTACCCTGGAATCAGTGACCCAAAATTAGGGACAGTCGACTGCTTATAGCCCATAGCAGAGGCGTAACTAGGGCGGGGATGGGCAGGCGGGGCTGCTGCCCTGTGCGCAGCTAAGAGAGGGCGCAAAAACCACTCTTAGCAATCTGATTAAAATTGGAATTGAAACTTTTGCATCAGTTTCTGGTACAGAATTTAACTATACTTTCTTTCGCCAGTTGTGGTAGCTTGACGGCTAAATATTCGCATTTCCCCCTCAAAATGTGCAGGGGATGTAATTGCTCACAATCAGAAATTACCGCCCGGTTGTTCATACGTTATAAGATAAAGATGTCGTTCATACTTTCGAAGATTTTCCGAGGACAATTCGATCACTACTGCCTCTACTGCAAGTTGCAATCGGTCTGTTTAATGTGGTTCCAAAAATCTGAACTCCGGAGCAGTTGGGAATTTCACCGCTCTCTTTACATTTTGTATTTTACAGCCCTAAATGGTGTCCCGCGTCGAGTTCAGCTTCACTCCTGAGAACGTCTTTGATGTTAAGTAAGGGTACGAGAAATGCATGAAACCTTTCTGCTGATAGCTGGCACCCATTTTCTAATTTTTTCCAACGCAATTAATGAGAGTTAAATGCCTTTCCCGTTTGCGATAAGAAACGACACCTAGTTCCCGAATACCGTGTTTGCAGTATCATACAATAGAAATATTCAAAAGTTAGGTTGTTACATTGCAATTAAAATGGCAAAATGAGGGCAGCGCTAACTTTGCAAAGGTCTTCCTCTGGGTGTCGTCGCATTTGCGACCGGGGTTGAAATTGTAGCATATGCGACCAGCAGGGGCAAAGAGGAGTGGGGAAGAAAGGAGGGAGGCAGGCTGGGGAGATTAGGTGTTGACCACCTGGGGTCTTCCAAAGGTCAGTGCGACCCGGGTTGAAAGGTCAGATGGTAGGTGGGTTCAGGCGTGACCCCGTGATCTGCTAGGCCCTAAATCGTTACCTTCAAGAATCTCGAAGGTACGGTTCAGGGCCGTGCAGATCACGTTTGTAGGAATTAATTGAATAAACAATTTTCGCACTCTTTAATTTCTCTCACTTTATATACGTCGTGCATATGGATTACCGTTAAAATTCTTGCAGTAACAGGAATTTTAAACTTTGTCATCGATGTTTTGATGCTTTCGTAATTACTTCGTTTTTCAGTCTTGAAAAACACAAAACAAAATGAAATTTGGGAACATTTGGATTTCCTTTCTTACTAAAAGCTAAGAAACTTGCAATTAATTCTGAATGCAGCTATCGCAATAAAAGTCGCACACGAATGGAATAAAATTTCCTGCAGTTTGTCGTACAGAAAGTATTATACTATGGCTATTGCTTGGGGAAAGGAAGTGTTTTATTTTTTATATACAGATCAAGTTTTACTAGGGGTATCTTCAGCTGCAATTCAGAAACATGAGTAATACCTTATTTTGTAAATACAAGCAATACAATAATCACAATAATTATCAGACTTTTGCTAAAAAATACTATTGAACAGGAAATGGTGATGTCAGCATACCGCTAATTTTAGGTTTGGGGCACTTGGATATTTTTTGCAAACTGTGAGCCACAAAAAATCTGCTTCCATGGCTGCTTATGGATCGCAAGTACGATACTGAGCGTTCGTATAAAGATCTGAAATTTACAACAGCTGTTTCTGCAGATTTTTTAGGAATAATAATTCCGGCTACCTATAAAATAATCTATGAGGAATTAAAAGAGCAATACATGAAGGTAGGAATGTTTTCTGGGGAATGATATTTTCTACATTTTCTAACCAATTGTTATTATATGGTTGCAATAAAGTCAGAGCATAAAATAAGCTATTCTTAAAAATGACAAATGAATCAAATCCAAATTATTATTTAATATTATCTGGAGATCTAAAATTCATGTGGGAGAAACCACGAGTCCCCAGACACGCGTTCAAAACACTGAAATTCTGTCGCGTTCAAACTGAAGTACGTACTTTGGTTAGAGCTGAGTTCGGGCTCAATTTTCGGAGCCCGAGCCCGTGGCATATCAGCCCGAGTCCACCCGAGCCCGTGGCATATCAGCCCGAGTCCACCCGAGCCCGAATTTTATATTGAAAGATAGAGCCCGGGCCCGAACAAGCCCGAAAACTGTCTAACCTGTTCAACCATTAATAAAAAACATCTCCTTTTCCACACTTGCATTCTCTCCTCCTCCTGCAATTAACCAATGTACACTGAAGAGCAATTGAATTAGAGATACCTGTCTAGTAACGTGTAGCACCACCTTTCGCCCTGATGACGGCGGCGATTCGTCTCGGCATGGACTCGACAAGACACGGATCCACGACCAATGAACAAGCTCCCACAGTTCACGAAGATTTGATGGAGGGGGTCAGAGCCTCAAACATCTCTCTCGATGGCATCCCAGATGTGGTTGAGGTCAGGTGACCTAGCTGGCCAAGGAAGCGAGGTTACGTCGGTGGAGTGTTCATCCAACCATTCGGATACAATTCGGGAGCGATGGTACGGTGCATTGTCTTGTTGCAGGATGAAGTCCCCAGTGGGATGTTGAAGACGCACAAACGGGAGCAAATGGTCGTCCGGTAACGTTGACCTGTGAGGGACGATGTCACACGTACCAGAGGTCCCATTTCAGTCCACGTAAACAGTCCCCAGATGAGAATGTCACTCCCACCAGCTTGAAGAGTACCCTGCTGGCAAGAAGAATCCATCGCTTCACGTGGTTTGCGCCGTACTCGTATCCTGTCATCCGCATGTACCAACCTGAATCTCGACTCATCAGTCCAGGCAACATTTTTCCACATGTCTAGGGTCCAGTGGCGATGTTCCCGCGCCCATGCTAATCTTCGCACCCTGTGATGTGCGGTCAGCAGCGGTACCCTCGTGAGACGATGGCTTCTGTACCCCATAGCGAGGAGATGGTTCTGGATGGTGTTGCTGCTTACACGTTTTTGTGCACCAGCGTTAAATTTCCGAGTGATTTCTTGCACTGTGGCCCGTCTATCCGCTGTTACAATGCGAGCTAGCCGACGATAACTCCGCTCATCAACACGCTGTTGTCCACTGCAGTTGGCCCTTGCAGGGATGGTTTTACCGGATTCGAGCCACTTTGTCACGGTGCGCCCGTGACACGGTGGATATTTAGTGGATCGATGGATCGAGCGTTCGTACCTGCCTGGGATCGAACCTGAGGTCCTTTCCGCGGCAGTCACGAACGTTGCCCACTAGGCCACCCGCGTCCTCTCTTACTGATTGCCGTCGCATCAGGTATTTGGTGGTGCCCCGGGCGTAGAAATGCGTAGTTCGCCTCTGGCTCATAGAGTTGCTCACGATTGTCCTTAAACCCCGGAAAAAAAAAAAAAAGGTGAAATTTTATTTTACAATACGCATGTTGGCACAACGAAATCTGTTTTTAAGAACATTTTGCATAAGAAACGCAACGATCAGCTAGTGATAAAAGTCTAAATTTGAAGACAAATATCAAAATTCGGGGACAAATGGACAGTGTGCTTCACCGAAGACAATGAGATGTTTTTGGGGACAATACTCTAAACTCGAGAACTGTCAATAAATGCCCTTGAAGATCGTCTTTCTGTTCGTTGCATGCTAAGTATTCATAGGAAGAGGGTGAGTAACATGGAAAGTCAGTTTATTGAAAAGGTCATCAATGAATTAGGGAAAGAAAAACACGACTGAAATTTTTATTTTCAGAAAAGAATGAAAATAAGCCGATTTCATTCATTTTTTAAAATCTACTTTTTATTTTCTTTCGCCTGTGAAGTGGTGTTTTTGATTTCAATAAAACTGTCGGGAGCCGGGTAATTGCGCTCGTACGAAGTTAAAAACATATGTATATTAATTTAATCCCTAGCCTCTATCTCTTAAAAAATCCTGGCTAATTGGTTGTATCTAAGCAAAGGCGCCGTGGTTGTTTTTACATATCCTTATTTAGCTTTCATCAGTGACAAGACCGTACTTGTAGAATTCGTTATACGCGTTTTTATTACGTTTTTCACGGAATGAAAGAAAAACAGTAGGAATCGTGTTTTGAAGGACTTACTGTTGAAATCATGATGCTACCGCACCGTAAACATTTTGTGAATCTGTGTTATTCTGATAATAATATATTAGTAAGAAAATGAAAAGCAAGCTCATGCGTGTGATTTCCTTATCTCGAGTCTCAAAGAGCCGGAAACAAAGCTGTACTTCGAATGTGTCGTGATTATGGTATTGCTATGCGAAAATTCTTTCTTACGTCAGTTGCAGGTGTGTGTGATAGGCGTAATGAAGAGCAGGAAGTCGTGTTCTTCATCTTTTTAGGAGGTCGTTACTCTCATTGCTTTGACCAACCGGTTTTGTATGCCAAGGTTATCCTAGAGTCATAAGCGTGTCGGCATTTCGTTTCTAAGAGCGACTCCCTTCCCCCTTCTTTATGTTCTTGAACTTATTATGTCAGCTACGTATTTGGAATTTAGTCAATTCAAATAAAATGCCCTTGAAGTACAGTATCTATTCATTTGAAGTGTGCATCTTGTTTCATTTTATCGAAATGATTGTATCTTGTGGGTGCAAAAGGCCAGAAAATTAGTGACCACAGCTTGGTTCCGTAGCTGTGCACAGAGTATTATTCCTGGTTTGCCCATCAACATTTTTGGTGTCGGGAGGTTAGGAGGCCAACTTCTCGTGGCGATCATCAAAGTCCGAGTCCGGAAAGATACTAAAAGGAAAATAAACAAATAAATAATCGAAACAATCGGTACGTAAGCGCGCGTGGGCACCGAACGCTTACGATGTTAACTTTTTGAGTAGTGCACTTGGGAGTTTTGCGTTATATTTTGGTTACCTCCATGGTATCAGCAGCTGTAAAGTAGCTTTGAGCAACCTTATGCTCCGATGGTTACGGGGATTGTGTAGTTAAAAAATAAGAAAGCGGGCGATATTACCTTTTACTAGCATTTTCTTCTTTTTATGCCTCAGTAAAAGCATGGATGGGGTGGTTCTCGTTGGTGTTTTGTGTTGTTAAAGTAAGAGGGAAGTAAAAGGCAGTTCCCTTATTTTACTCACAAGCGTATTGATTAGAATATAAAGTTTATACGTTCATGCAAAATTCAGTGATGAAGTTTTAATGAAATGTGATTAGTGTCGTCGGAACCACTGCAGTCAGCGTTGCATTCAGAACATTTTTTTCAGGGGGGCAATTAAAAATTTTGAGGGGCTGAAACTTGTTGACTGATTATATACATATAATCACAATTTTGTTATTTATATATATTAATACGTTAATAAATATAAACATTTTAAATAGGGTATACAATTTTTCTTATGCTCGTATATCGCAAATGCAAATTCCAAGAAATCTCCACATACAAGTTATTAAAAATGTTATACCTTTGCTTTAATTCAGTAATGCACCATGGATTTCACCATGAGATAAAATAAAATATTGAGGTTACCACTAAGATAACGCTGTGCTGGAAAAAATAACCCCAAAAACATTGGGAGTAGTAAAAATGTTCTTACCTTACTATTGTACAAGCATGTTTCTGATTATTAAGAAATCATTACAGTGTTACCTGAAAGCGTATGGTGTAAATCATTCCTGCCATTTGCTTTCAGCCTATTTAGATTAGCACATAGTAGTAAGAAAAACTAACTAACCGTTTGGATGCCAGTTTGAGGTGCCTCGATTTTTTTTATTTTTTTTTTCTTGGTAAGAGAGTGTAAACCACACACCAGCAGGAAAAAAATCTTTTTGTGGGAATAATTTCTAGTAATTTGCTATTGTTCAAAATTAGGTAGCAAATATTTTATTGTATTGGAAGCACTAACATCACATTAGCTGCACTGATGCTTAACAGTATTCACAGAAAGTCAGCATCCAAAAGACTGAAATAAAGCTGACTGCCAGCTTCCAAAATATGATGATGTATTGCAGTGTAAACATCTCTACTCTGTCGAATTAGTTTTTTCTTGCAGAAGTAGTCCAAGTTGTCAGTGCTTGAAAAATTTCCCCTTCAGTGAGGACTCTTTAATGTTTTATTGAAGGATGATAGAAATTTCAGATTGAAGTCCATGTGCATGTTTTTTCTTTATTGTTATAATATTTTCCTTCATTTTCTTAATTTTTTTAAATTAATTTCTCCAAATATTCAGCTATAAACGAAAATAATTAGATTAAATATAAAGGGAGATCACTCAAAAACCTAGGGGGGCTAAGTACCCCTGAGAAGATGCCTGAAATCACTGACTCCAGTGGTAGTCTGGTGATCCATAAACGGCCCTGAAAGCTGATTCTGTGCAGCCCACTTTTGGGATATATGTTTAAACATCTTTTCATCACAAGTCTATGAATTATTGCGTTTTTGTATTGAGGCTATAGTTAAGTGACAAAATATTCCTGAACGCAGATCCCTAATACAATTTAAAGCTTAAGAAAATCACTGCCGTTGCTGAGAAGCAATAGGCAAGGTGCATTCTCTGAGAAAGAGTATCGAAGATTTTATTTCATTTTTATAAATTTTATTGGAATAGTTGAATTCAGAAATGTAAAATAGAGTTTGTGTCAGAAGAGAAATCCAAATGTGCAAAAAAATGATTTTGTTTTTCAAGACTTACCTGTCGTAAACAAAATAATTACGAAAAAAATCTTGAAAATGTCAAGACTTAAAAGAATTTTAATGCAAATTTATAAAGTGAGAAAATTAAAAAATACGAAAATTAACTTCTACTTAATTACTCATACTTTCAAATGAAAAAAAAAAGCATTTTTGCTCTAGTTGAAACAGTCTTTCCAGAACTGCAGTTCAAGAATTCATGTATGTAACTGTAAGGAACAAAAAGTGGTAAATCAGATGCAAATTTCGTTAAAAAAAGTAGATACATATACATAAAGCAATCCCAAAATTTTACCGTAGGTGGACCTCAGTGCGTTAATATACACAACGAATTTCGAGTTTCTATCCCACATTATTGATAGCATATTTGATTATATTGTTTTGAATATTTAATTGCAACTGCAATCAGCAGAAGAGAAATGAAGTAGAAGAAATCAGCTGAAAGGAACAAATCTTAAATTTGAAAGTCCAGAAAGGGGGAAGGTTGCATCAAAGATGTCCAGTGTTTGGCTCAACAGAACATTTGCTACGTTTTCTTTCTACCTCTCTCTCTCTTTTTTCTTTTTTGGTTCATCTTGCTTTTTTTTTTTTTTTCTAGAGCCATCAAAGTGTTAAGGGTCCTCCATACCTCGGGAAAAATAGCTCAAAACATGCATTTGCAAAACGAAATTACGTGTATAAAAAAACAATTTAGAAATCTGTTTTTTTTTTCCACATGTAGAATAAACATTGAGCCATCTTTCTGCGTTTCTGTATTAGCGCCACTTTGCGGAGTAATATTTTAATTATTATACCAAAAGTGTAAAATAATGGGCAGATTTACAATTATTTTTAAAAAGTTCTAATTTTGATATCTGCTAGGTTAAAAAGCAGAAAAATAGTTTGATATTTTCTCTCGAAATATAAAAATGTGCGGACACATATGAGTGATATGATATATTGATTTTTCCATCAGCACAATGCTATATTTGTTTCAATTTTCCATTTGGCGAAATTGCAACAATACAGGGTATGGAAGACTCTTAAACAAACTTTGCCGTTTTAGCATATCTTGGTTTTCTTCTTCGAGAATAGTGAAGTACAAGCATATATTCATTTTCTTTTGAGTTACCATAAGGCCTACCAATCCAGAATATGGCGGCCCAATGGGAATTCTCCCGGTATCCCAGCAGCCTAGTCCACACCTGAACCATTGGAGCATATAGGGCGCACAGTTTGCGTGCAGGGGGTCACATTTGTTCCCTCACTTTTTGTCTTTTTTAATTATATCAGAAATCGGATTATTATTTGTTTTTGTTTTTAATTTCCTGCCATTTAAAATTCCTTCTGATAAAACATTATTTTCTGTTTTAAATATTAACCATCTAAAATAATTTTTTTACCATTCTTAAGACGTGGGTTCAATTCTCTTTGCTTGTCCAGTATGAGAATAAAAATAATCATTAAGTAACAGCCTTGTAATTATCACTATGAGAGAAAAACCGATGCACGAAGAATCAGCATTATTAAAAAAGTCACCCTGGAAGGTCGTGTTTTTATAAAAAGAGGAGGAACTTTTTTTTTTTTCATTTACTTATAATAAAATTATTCGTAGTTTTCTTTTTTTTAAGGAAGAAAATGAAAGGGGTAGAGGGAGAAAGGAAGAAGATATTTTTGTGCATATGTTATTTGATGTGTAACATAAGGGTTATGGTTCTCTTGGAGTTCGTACTAATGTGGAGGTGTTCAAATCAATACAGTTTAATGGCTTTGAGCAAAACATTTTACATAAAAACCTCTATAATGTCGATATAAAATTCAAGGTTTGTATTAATTTTGATTTTATCGATTTATCGGTAGCCTATTCAAATGACATCATCATGTGCCATTTTACAAAAACACAATAAGCTTTGTGACGTGACCAAAAAATGCATATCCTGCCTTTCCCCCAGTGTCAAAAAATAGTTCTGACGCCCCTGAATGTAAGGCATTTCGGCATGTCTGTGGTGACTGTCTCATCCTGTACTGCTTGTTGAAGTGCTAATTCTAGGTTTTTCTTCCCCTCAGTGCATCCAAAAAAAAAAAAAAAAAAAGAAAAAAAAAAAGTGAAGGGTCCTTGATGGATGGACCATTAAATTGGCAGTCAAACTCTAATTTCATGTTAAGTCAGTTTACCAATTTGATTTTACATGTATTTGCTCACTTCCCAACTACACTGACAATTTATAATTAATTACCTTTCTATGATAAGGTACCAAAATATTTGTATAAAAATACCAAAAAGTGAAGTAATTTCCCTCTACACTAAACAGATTTCACTGTGTTGTGTATATGGTTACCATAATCTCTATCATGAAAAAGAGGATGCTTTACACTTATTGTTCATGAAAAAGCAGACATATCTGTGAAATAGGAGGACCAACGAAAAAAGAGGACATACTGATAGCCAAAATTTCGATGAATTAAGTGAAAATTGGAAAGTTCTGCAATAAAAATTATATACATACAGAGGTTAGCTCCAAAAAGAAATACAAACTACCAGACAGTTTTTTACTTACTGTTGCCATATCAAACTTCTCCATTTACAGCGATCTTGACATACAACTCAGGCTTCACTCACATCCATCACACAATGTACACAAGATCTTCTATACTTCATACTCATAATCTTTTTCTCATGCAGACACTCCTGAATCTGATCCTCCCATGACTTCCTTGGCCTTCCTCTACCTTTCCTTCCTGCCACTTGTGCTAAAAGATTCTCTTAGTAAGCATTTCATCACTCATTCTTTCAACATGGCCAAACCACCAAAGCATATTAGTCTCCACCTTGCTAACAATAGTTTGCTTCACATTATACAACTGCAACACATCTTCATTCCTCACACAATCAGAACATGTCTTGCCACAAACCCCCCGTAAGTAACGCATTTCTCCAGTACACAAATGACTTCTATGTTTCTTTTGTAGTACCCAGGTTTCACTGCCATACATCATAGTAGGAACAATTACACTTTCATATGCAGCCATGCGGGACTCTCTTCAGAACCCATCATTCCTGTGAAACGCTCCCAAAGCAGCCATGACTTTCAATGAAGAATTCACTCACCTACTAATTTCATCACCCAATCTGTTCTCTCTGTCAAACATGCTTCCTAAATACACAAACTCATTCACCTGGTCAATCACTGTGCCATTTAGACATATATTATTACATTCAGTACTACCAGTTCCTCTCTCAAAAACCATAACTTTGGTTTTTCCCTTATTTATACTCAGTTTGAATTTCATGCAAACTTTGTATATCTGAGACAACATACTCTGCAACTCACTTTTGCTCTCTGCCAACAGGGCAGTGTTATCAGCATACAGCAATCTACACACACGGATATCACCATGACATAAACCAGTATTATCTATTTTGGCATCACACATGCACGCATCCATAAATATATTAAACAGCCATATATTATTGATAAATAAAAACACCAAATTTCCATATATTAAGTTATTTGGCCATGCTATTTAAAAAAAGTTCGACATATTAATCAGTAGGTTCATCATGATTATCTGCACATGTATATTTTTCTGCAGACAGTATCATCTTTAGCAAATCTGGGTTTCTTTTCAAATTGGCATGGAATTTGGAGCATGAGATTTTTTTGAAGTTATACTGCAGAAACAGAATTCCTTTAATGGAATGTACAGTTAATTTTTTGTTTCCTTCATCCACTAACTTTGCATAAATTATGAAAAAAGTCTCTGCATTTGCATTGTAAGGAGGACTTACAAAAAAAAAAAAAAAAGTTCAATCTTTAGGAATTCTGAATGACAGTCAATATTTCTTGACTATTCCAAAAATTTTGGTCTACTTCGGGCGAGCTAGCAGCTGATTGAATTTTTCATCATTAATTTCACTGTCTACAGTTTTTTTCACATTGTTTAGTTGATCACAGTGTTTAGCATCATCAGTTGGAACCCCTTTATCAATTAAACGTCATGCAGATATTTCCATATCTTTCCGGTACTTCATGTAGGGTCATCCATGTGAAATATGAGAAGTCTTTCAAAGGTTTCATCCATTTGCCCAAATATTCCATGCAACTGCTGTACAGGCATTTCACATCATCACAAAATTTGTCACTCAAACTAACAAGTGTCTTCTCATGTTTTTCTGCAAGTAATACCTTAACTTTCAAAGGCTGGAATTCTCGACTCAAACATTCCTTAAGAATGTTTCTCACTGGTATTAAACTAGTCAGAACTTCAGCAACTGAATGATGTCATAGATAGCTCAAATGATGGTTACCCCACCAACGACAACTCCAATACACCTTGTTTTTTTTTGTTTTAGAACTGCAAAAAAGAGGGTGTTCAACCCACAGAAACTTCAGTCACCACTAATTACGAACACTGCACAAAACTTAGTAACCAATAGCTGTGTGAACTAGTGTAAACATACATCATTGTCACAAGATGAGAGATCAGGACTTCTGGGAGACCAATCAATGAGCACTGGAAAATGTGTTGATCCTTGTCCTACTCACCTATCATGAAACACTTCACTTAAGAATTCCCTGACAGTGATGACATTGTAGAGCAGTGCTTTATCCTGTTGAAACCAGCAATCTCCTAGCAGGTGCAACCTCTGGAGCTCTGGAACAAACCAGTCTCTTAGCATGATGAGATATGAATGTTGATTGGCAGGGCCATCAAAGAAATACGAACTGATCAATGATGTGTCTGCTGGACATAGTGGCCCAGATCATAACATGGGGGTTGTGCTTGAGCTCTTTGTAATAATGTGGATTTCCCTTGCTCCAGAAATAGACATTTCTGTTATGTGCGCTCCAATAAATTACACATTCATCAGAGAAAAACAGTTTACCATGCTTCTGGAGCATCGGAAACAACTCAAGTAATCTTGCACATGCTGAACTTCATTTTTCCATGTCATTATCACTTAGCTCGTTGATTGATGCTGGCCTAAAGGGTTTCATTGCAAGATCCTTTTTCATGTGTGTTAACATTGTGGTTTTGGGGATACCAAGTTCGGGTGATCGTTTCCGCAGTGCTCCAGTTGTCCCATAATGCTCAATTTGAATCCATTGCTCCAGTTTGTCCCATAATGCTCAACTGGGTTCAAACCCAGAGATTGGGAACACTACTCAAAGGTTGCAAACTCACTTGAATGCTCTTCCAACCAGTCCTTTGCCAAACAAGAGTGATTAGACATGGCTTTGTCTTGTT
Organism: Macrothele yani; assembly: GCA_039090855.1. Classification (NCBI taxonomy): domain Eukaryota; kingdom Metazoa; phylum Arthropoda; class Arachnida; order Araneae; family Macrothelidae; genus Macrothele; species Macrothele yani. The sequence continues at coordinate 67,536,679 of CM077017.1, forward strand.
GAAAGAAGTTATCTTGCTGTGGGAAATACATAGTCATGAACAAGTGTAGTATATTAACATAGCCTTGTATGGTGATGGTAGTCTCAGTAGGTACAAGGGTCCCCAAGGTAGCCCACATAAACCTGCCCCAGAATATTACACTGGCCTGTAATACCGCAATTTCACAGTTATTGTACATTTCATTGTGTGGCCTATACCATATACACTATCTTGACAATAGTCACCTGACACCTAGAAGAGAAACCAAACATAGCATTTATTGACATACATTATTAGTACAGTGTCGGTCCACCTTTGGCCTTAATGCATGCACTGACCCTTCGAGACATGCTTTCGACAAGGTTTTAGAAAACAGCTATAGGTATGGCCTTGATTCCAAACTTCTTATGCGGCACTCTTAATTCATCCCATAAATGCTCATGGGATTAAGATCAGGGCTCTGTGCTGACCAGTCCACACACGATACGAAATTATCGTCAAACCACGCAGTAACAGTCCTTGCTTTATAGCTCGGTGCATTATCCTGCTGGTACCAACAAGGCTAGGTTTCATATTATTGCCACAGAGTTGGTTGGGCATAATTCTCCAAAATATCGAGGTAGACATGCTGGTTAACAGGTTTGTCCACGATAACTAATGGGCCGGGACCATATAACGAAAAACACCCCCACACAAGTACACTGCCAGCTCCAAACTAGACCATAGGAACAGAACATTGTGGTAAGTAGCGTTCTCCTGGCTGCCGCCATACCCACACACGGCCATCGGACTGATGGATCGTGCATCTGAATTCATCAGTCCATAGGACTCGTTTTCATTGATATATGGTGCATGATAAATGCTCTTTACACCATGCTAAATGATGAGTAACATTCCGAGTGGAGATGAAAGGCTTATGAGCAGCCGCACGACCATGGTAACCCATGGAATGAAGTTCTCTGTGACTGGTACGTGTACATACCGAGGTTCCAGCATTTTTACTCACCTGTACACTTGTGCAGTACTCCATCGTGTAGCTGTAACGACTCTCCCGAGGCTTCGACGTTCTCTATCACTGATGTTCTTTGATCAGCTGGTACGTTTTTCTGCTCCATGTGTCTTCCACTTATTCAGTACATTCGAAACAGTTGACTTGGGTATGTTTAAACGCCTCTCGGTTTCTCTTATGGACAACCCACTAATATAACACCCAACAATCTTTCCTTTCTCAAAGTCAGTTCTTTCCCATCACAACATTTTCACTCAACCTCACAGTGCGATATGATCGCGGTCAGCTGCAGGCTTGTTTTTATACTGTTTGCAGCTGTACCACATATCTTAACAATGCAGCGGATTTGTTCATTTGCATTTGAAGGGGTGTCTGGTGACTTTTGTCAATATAGTGTATGCACCCTACATACACTATATTGACAAAAGTCACTGGACACTCCATGAGCATTTAACCTTGAACAGAATTTTCCCGAGCCCAACTCGTAAAAGCATCTTATTTATTGTTACATTCACTATCTGATAATGATTAGTTCTGTGCTGGTTTGTTCTTTATTTTGTAATTTTGTGGAGTTCTGTGTTACCAGTATTTACATAACTTTTATGTTTCACTTGATATTTTCCATCAGCACTTGGGTATTTGCCTAGTTTTCACATTTTTGGTAAAACTATGTCAAAAACTGGAATTGTGATTTTTGAACGATCATAATACTTTCCTGTAACAGAGGTATGAGAAAGTAAAAACTGCATACCCATTCAATGGAAGTGGGGAACTTTTGAACTAGAAGGGGCATAATCAAGTCTTGCCCTCCAGATAAGAAAAGCTTTTTCTGGCTCTGAGTACTGGTTCACACGAACCAGTTCTGGCACATACTACTGTATATACACTGGTGCCCAAAATTAAGTCTGGAAAGCATTTGCAGAGATAAAAATAACAACATGTAACAACATGCAACATATTTGGCATGTAAAGTGACATGGCCATAAGGGTAATAAACATTGTCTATGGCATGTAAAGTGACATGGCCATAAGGGTAATAAACATTGTCTAACAACCGATAAATATATGCACATTTTGCGTGTACAGGCTCACATCTGCAAACGTCATCAAGAGTAGATGTAAGAATGTAACCTAAAAATGGATTAATAAGAAATGTGATCTCCACGTGCAGACAGACAACTCTGACACTGATGATAAATACTCATCTCCAGGTTGTTCATGAACTCTGGAGCCAAAGAATTCCATTCCTCATTGAGGGCAGTGCATAGCTCGAGAAGGATTCTGGGAGGTGGCTTACAAGCTGCTATATATGTCATCCCAGAGCATCTTAAACATGCTTCATAGAGTTCAGATCCAGAGACCTAGCTGGCCAGTCCATATGCAGAATATCCTCGCTTTGCAGGAAATCATTGACAAACTAAGTCCTGTGTGGGTGGGCGTTATCATCCATTGAAAAGAACTGAGGGCCAACAGTTCCCCGAAAAAGTCTGCCATAGGGCTGTAGGATCTTGACCCTGTAGCATTCAGCATTCACATTGCCTCATGCAAACACATGGAGTGGTGTGGGGCTGTTGAATATAATGCCACTCCATATGAGTAGACCACCACCTCCAAAAGAATATTTGTGGATGTTTGCAGCATCATTACTGGTTCTAGCAAAAGTTGCTAGTGAAAAAATTTTGAATATTTTAGTGTGAACTGTAAAGTACCACTGCATTGCTCGTGTGGAATATTTTAGACACATACAAAAAGGAACAACTGCTTTCTGGAAATGAATGTTTCTTGAAAAGTACAAACACATTTTGGCACTAGTAGAAATATCCAGTATATTTCCCTTACCTACTTTTGCATGTGAGGTTGGGTTCAGTTTCATGAAGAGAATCCAAAGTGATTATTGGAGCAGTTTAAACTTACAAACATTGAATGCTCTCATGAATATTGAGGTTGAAGGTCCGTCTGAAGACAAGTTTGACCTCAGGCCTGCTGTTTTAAAGTGGTATTATTATATTTTCACTTTTAAGGTATTAAAACCCCTGCAAAGTGTGCATAATTTATGTGCAATTTATTAATGATATACTATTAAAAATCACCAATCACTTACCCTAAAGATCATGGTAATTTCCATCCACAAAACACTTCAAGCACGTCAATTATCGTAATGTTGTTGGCCTTCAAAGGTTTACAGACACCTTGCCTACGATTCCTTCTTCCGGTGATGAAACATCATATTTTTTTTATTTTATTTTTTTTATTTGCTAGACAAACAACACTGGTTTTTTTAGCCATATGAGATGTAACCATAGCTCATCAATTCCATAAAAACCACACAAGCATACTACTCATTCATACATTCAATTAAAAAACTATGTACTTATTTACACTACATTCCATTCCCAGGTGGTTAAACCTTTGTCAACTGTGAGTAACAAAATGTTCCCTCCGTTTCAAAACCCGTGCTAATCCTACTGCAAGAGTCACCCTCATTCAGCCCTTCACACACAATCCTCTAGTGCTTTCAACAGGCTACTGTTGTCCTCAGGAGGCAGGTGTGTCTCACCCACCCACCACAGCTCAAGTGAGCAGAGCCATCGAGGCACGGGCTCCAGTTGCAATCTCTGAATCTGGCAGGGCTTAATTGAACCGGTAGTAGATGGCGCCAGAGACACAAAGATACAGAGATTGCGACTGGAGCCCGTGCCTCGATGGCTCTGCTCACTTGAGGTCTGGTGGGCGGGTGAGACACACCTGCCTCCTGAGGACAACAGTAGCCTGTTGAAAGCGCTAGAGGATTGTGTGTGAGGGGCTGAATGAGGGTGACTCTTGCAGTAGGATTAGCACGGGTTTTGAAACGGAGGGAGTATTTTGTTACTCACAGTTGACAAAGGTTTAACCACCTGGGAATGTAATGTAATGTAAATATGTACATAGTTTTTTAATTGAATGTATGAATGAGTAGTATGCTTGTGTGGTTTTTATGGAATTGACAAGCTATGGGTACATCTCATATAGCTAAAAAAACAAGTGTTGTTTGTTTAGCAAAAAAAAAAAAAAAAATACGATGTTTCATCCCCGGAAGAAGGAATCATAGGCAAGGTGTCTGTAAACCTTTGAAGGCCAACAACATTACGATAATTGACGTGCTTGAAGTGTTTTGTGGATGGAAATTACCATGATCTTTAGGGTAAGTGATTGGTGATTTTTAATAGTATATCATTAAAGTGGTATGTTGAAAAGATCCGAAACCGAGGTCATAAACCATACAGAAAATAACTTAAGATTTTGAATAATGTTCTTGAATTTTGTGAATAAAATTAAATAAAAAAAGTTTTTTAAATATTTGCATTCTAATTAAATTGTTAGAATTAATCTGTCAGGTCATGAAAGGTGAGTTATATACCTTTCATGACCTGACAGATTAATTATAACAATTTAATTGTTAGAATTAATATTTGTAATCTTTTCAGCATTACAATGTGAGAGTTACGGGGATGAAATCAAAATTTGTCATGATTGACTAATGGAGGGGGACATGTCAAAGTTTCTTTTATACACTGCTGGACAATTGCTAAGGACTGATCATAAACGGCTATATAGCGCATAAAAAAGTAAGTGTGGTTGGATGCCAAGTGAAATAAAATAATGTCAGAATGCCAGGACTTTACAAAAAAGACAATTTATTGTGCTCTGAAATCCAGAAGGCTTTGGAACGTGTTCAAGGGACAAACAGGCCATTTTGTGCAGAATACGTAAACGTGAAAAAAATGTGATTACCGTCCGCAGGCGTTCCGGCGTAAGATGTCAATACGGGATATGGCCACCATGGAGGGCGATGCAAGATTCCACACGTCGTGTCATGCTTTGTACAACATTATCAAGCAGCTGTTGGGGTAATTTATCCCATTCCTCTGTCAGTGCACGGATGAGGGTGTCTTTGTTTATTGGAGGGCATTGGCGACCAGCAAGACTCCTCCCCAAAGCATCCCACACATTTTCAATGGAATTCAGATCTGGAGAACGTGCTGGCCATGCGAGGCGTTGAATATCCTCGCTCTCAAGACACTCCTGGACAGCGACTGTTCGATGACATGTTGCGTGGTCGTCCATGAAAATGAATCTATCACCGACAGCACCACGGAACATGCGAACAAGAGGTAGCAGAACATCATTAATGTATCGTTGGCCAGTCATAGTCCCAGTTGGAAGCACATAGAGGGACGTACGGCCATTGATCATAATGCCAGCCCATACCATGACACTACATGTCGGATATCGGTCCCTTTCCTGTATGTTTGCTGGACAATATGCAGCACCACTATCACGCCAGATCAGTTGTCGTCGACAATCAGACGATAGACTGTATCTACTCTCATCTGAGAAGAGGACAGCAGACCAGTCGTTAAAGTCCAATTGCTATGTTGATGGCACCATTGCAAACGGGCGGTACGGTGACGTCTGGACAATGGGATGCACACAACAGGACGGCGGGCGTATAGTCATCCTTCATGCAAACGTCTGGCGACAGTTTTTGGGAGATCCGCTTGCCAGTAGCAGCCATAAACTGATTTGCTACCTCACTAGCTGTGCTGCGCCGGTGTCTTTTTGTTGATAGCACTATGTACCGATCTTCTGCAGGTGTCGTTCTGCGAACACGACCTCCCTGTGATGTTTGCTACACTCTCCATTTGTTTGAAATGATTTCCAAAGCCTTGAAACAACACTGTGGCTGACGTCGAACTCCCTGACAACATCTGTTATTTTTTGCCCTTCTTCAATCTTGCCAATAATACGGCCACGCGTAAAATCATCTAGGTGATGTCGGGAAGACATACTGAAAATTGCAAGTTCGTCAATTGATTCTTTCCCTTTCAACTTTGCGTATGAACAACAACGGTCAATACGCGTCAAATCCTTTATATCTCTTATCAGCGCTATGACGTCAGGAACAAGTTCGGCAATCCAAAATTTGCATACGCACAACACGTCTTACTGTATCCCACACTTATGCTAATTTCCACATTTTCCTGCCTTCCATTTTATGGTTGCCATCGTTGCTATTGTCATCCGTCCTTAGCAATTGTCCGGCAGTGTATAATGTTAATAAACTTTCGCTAGTAGATAATGCAATTTGCTAGTAAAAATTGAGGCCACTAGCAAATGTTGCTACTGCTAAAAAAAAATGAAATCAAGGCCTGTTCCCTGGTTTCTCCAGATGAAACGCTGATGAGAATCCATTTGTAGACTGAATCTCTTTCATCTGAAAAAAAAAAAAAAAAGAACACAGGCCCGCTTGTCTGGGCTCCAGGAATGATGTTGCCTGCACCAGTTCAAGTGAGCTGTCCTATGAAATGTGGTTAGCAGAATACAAACCATGGATCTCCTGGCATAAAGGCCAATTGCATTAAGCCTCCAATATTGATACTGTAGTCTTGGTAGCAGTGGAAAGCTGCAAAAGCAATTGCTGGGGTGTATAGGACCTATGACGCTGTGTGGTTAGTGACATAACAGTCCTCATGAGGTGTCATACACCTTGTACAACCTTGGCCAGTCCTTTGTGCAATGCTGTTGAATTGCTGCCATAACCATGAGATCATTCTGGGGTGGATATTCAAGTCCCATGTGACAACCTGGTCCCGAGACTGGCCTGCTTCTAGTCGTCCTACTGCCCGCCACCATACAGAATGAGATAACCATGTTTGAGACACAAGGAAACCATTTGTAGCCACCAGAATGCTTGCTGCACGTACTGTCAACAAGAAATGCTACTGCTGTTCTTCGTTGGCTTTTAAAAAAAGTATGTAACTCAGTTTACATTTTGGACAGCATTTTGCTCATTGATATGCAAATCCCACTTCGGACATTTGTTTCTTGTGTTAATTGGCATATGTCCCGTGAACATCGTATCATTTCATTGAACCCTTTAAATTATTTGCCTGTTATTGCCTTCTGGACATTAATTTTGGACACAGTGTACTTAGCTCTATAAGCACAGATCATGCTAGGATTTTTTCAAAAGAGTAAAAATACTCTTTCACATTTTTTGAAGGAGTATTTTTCTTTCCAAAGGAGTAATTTTAGAGATCAAACAATTATCGCATTAAATTTTTAGCTAAATAATATTTAATATAAAAGCAACTAATTATATCTGTAGATAAATATGTCAACATTAATTTGCATGTAATAGAATTTCTTTTATATAAAATAAGTAAATTGTAATTTATCGAAATCTTACCTACTTGTCTTGTTTTATCCATGTGGCTGCCCAAAAAAAAAAAAAAAAAAACATTGACGGAAAAAGAAAACTAAATTCAAAACCAAAAGAACAAAGACAATCTTTATTTCCCTCCTATTATAATTCCAACCTTCTTTGTTTTTCCATGAAATAACAGCTTGCTCAAAATTAAATGCACATTCAACTTTTCCATTTTTTTTCACAAAAATGTGGACCCAGTTCTGAAAGACGAGTTAAAACATCCACACTTTGCTCACTAAGCCGGTTTCGCTTTTGAGTTCTAATTCTATTCTGCATTGAAAATCCTAAAAAAAATATATGAGATGTTTACAGTTCACATAATTGAGACTTCGTTGATTCAACCATTCTTCTGATATGAGGAATGTCTAGTTTCTCCCATTGCAACTATTTATAAAGGGAAAATAACATTTAACAATAATTCAGGGCAGTGGAAACATCGCGAAAAAATAGAAAAATTGCGATTAGGAAAAAATCTTTGCTCCGTCTGACTTCCGTTTTCGGAAAATTTTTCTCCGTTTTCAAGCTGAAACACCATCAGTTATCAAACAAAATTATATTTTACAATAAAAATGAGCAGAGGAAATATTGCGAGCGAAAAAAAAATTACGATTACAGATTAAATCTGCAGTTCGTCTAACTTCCGTTTTCGAAAGTTTTGAAAGACGAAATTCCGTCCCCAGCCAGAAAACACCCTCTCTCCACTGCCACAATGCATGCACACACGCCCCCCCCCCAAATATCTTCAGTTTTGATGACAACAAAGTCAGAGTTACTCTTTGAATCCGCGGAAGAAACTCGTGCGTAAAGTTTACAAGGAAATTTTTGCTCCGTCGAACTTCTGTTATCGGAAACTATTGTCTACACGGTCAAGCTGAAATGCAAACATTTATGCAATAAATTGATATGTAATAACAATACTGGACAGAGGAAACTTAGCGAGAAAAAGAAATTACGATCGCGGGAAAATTTTTCACTCCGTTTAGCTTTCGTTTTCGGAAGTTCTGAAAAATGGAATACCGTTCCTCAGATGGAAAACGAGCCCCCCCCCCTAATCATCCGAAAATAAAACATCTTCAGTTTTTTTTTCATCGCTCTCTAGTATAACTGAAATGTAGAATTCCGTGAATCTGAAGAACAATCTCATACCTGATTCGTAACAGTCTGCAATATGCAAAATGAACTGCTCATATGGCTACGCATGGAAGCCGATTCACCGGTTCATAAACTGATTATATTCCCGACATGAACGATGTATTCGATTGCAATTTTCGGAACTCTGAACGGTCCATTTCTAAAGCATGCATTTTTACAAAGGATACGTTTTTCACGTGCAAATTTTGCGAGCGATCTAAAAATGGACCCAAGATTTCATATTTATATATTTTTTTTCTTAAAATTTCGTAAGGCAGGAGACTCCCGCTTAACAGCTTTGTTTTGGCGGGGATCCCGCCATCCCGCCCTGAAATTTAACCCCTGAAATGGCAATTAAACAAACTTCAAAACACACCGCTTTTCACTTCCTTCACGCCAAGGCTTAACTGCACCAGGCTGCACCGATACGCTAGTGTCTGAATCCTGTGGCGGCTGAATTGTTACCTCCGACACGGCTGAATCCTCCTTCCCTGTAATGCGCATGCCCATCGGTTGAGCCACTCTTAAGTCCCACTCTTTGCCTTCAAGGTTCTTCCGAATGATTGCCGAAGCCAATCCCTAGCTGATTAGCTCGGCAATGGGAACCAAATCATGATTTTTCATAAACTGTGACATAAAAGTGAACATAATTTCTTGATAAAAAAAAAAAAGGTCATTTTATGACAAACTCCCAGTGTAATCACTGATTATAAAAGGAAATTTCATATAGAAAAACAATGCGTAAAAATATGCATTTCTAAATTTTAAAGCGTATTCAGCGTTTTTAAGGCGTGAAATATGCGTGTAGAGGCGTTAGCACGATCTCTGCTTATAAGCAATTAAATACCTAATAATAAGCAAAATATTCCTATGTTCTTAATATAACAATCATTGCCCTTACGTTGTGACTCCTTTTCCCTTAAAAAGAAAGCACATATGAATTAATTAATTGGTTCTAAGTCAGAATCACTTTAAGAGCTATTGTTTTGAGAAAAATAAATTTTTTCATCCCATGAGTAGATTTGTTTTAATGTGGCTTGTATAATTCCTTTCAATAATAGAGAAATGCATTTCCCCCTCTTTCAGAGGAACAGAAATGTTGATATTTTGTTTTTCTGAAAGTTGAAGCTAAGTTATTTTCACTCAGCACAATTTTTTCAGATTCAATCAGTTCATTATGCAGTTGAACCCCCATATAATGAGCTTGCATAGTAAAAAGTTCCACATGAACCAAATTTTTTATAGATCCCTTGTACTTTGTAATATTCGCCATTGTTATTTTAACCATATATTACGAACAATAATTTTTGGAGAAACTGCATGTATCAAAGTTTATCACACCTATCAACAAACAAAATAAGTGCCTTTTACCCAGTGTTTTTACTGGAAAACAAGAAATTATCTGCTGTTGACAACACCTAGTGGTTCCCATTACAGATAGTCAGTTTGCATGAACACAAGAATGTTTCAGTTGCTTTTTTGCCACCCCCTCATGCTTGCTAAACATACATCTCCTAGGCAAATGCTGTATTTTCACCCCTTGCTTTACCACCTTTCATTCACTGAATGTTTGTTTAAAAGATTTTTTTTTTTTTCGTCTACAACACCTTAACTACCACGTTAGAGAAAGTTAAAAACCATTTAAAACGGTAATCACGATAAGCACAAAACAAGCAATAATTGGCTTATGTATCTGACATAACATGTAGCAGGTGAAATTTCAAATTTTGGGCAGTTACTTTAATTTTTAGATTCATGCTTTGCTTATTGCATCTCACTCATATTATTTTGCTAGCTATAGTTTTCAATTAACAAATATTATTTACCTTTGTTTAATTGATAAATAGTATATGATTGACTAGTTTTAACCTGACGTAATGTAATTTGCTAAAATAACTCTTTTCTGGTCATAATGAAATCTGCATATATCAAATGTTTTTTTAATCTCCCTTCAACTTTGTTTTATACAGGTGCAACTGTATTTATTTGAAGGAATTGGTTCAATTTGTGATATTTGTTACTGAATAAAACCTTCTGTATTTATTAACTATATGTCAACAAAATAGTTTCCATATCATCTACTGTTTCGCACCTTACTAGAAATTCGAGCACGGGAAAAAACGTCCATATAATAAAAAAATTTTTATTTCAACTTGTCACTAATATTCCTTTTTGATGTTCCTTATAATAGTTTAGAATTTTATTATATGAAGATTACAAATTTATACGAAAAAATGTTTTTATATGGACTTTTTTTCCCGTGCTCGAATTTCTAGTAACGTGCGAAACAGTAGATGATATGGAAACTATTTTGTTGACATATAGTTAATAATTTCTGAAACCATGCAATGTTTTCGACAAATGTTGAATTAATATAAAACCTTCTGTAACTGTATTTGTTATTCCATCACTGGCCACAGTTGAAAATGGCACGAAATATCACTTCGACTATTCAATAGGCACCACGCAGAAAGAAATGCAATGTTTGTGTTCCTTGACCTGTTTTTAACCAGGTTTTCCCTAAACATTAGGTTGTTGTCTGTTGCAGTTGATGACCTGCAGCAGCACTGCTCATCAGATAGTGCAGAATGGAACATCCAGTAGCAAATTTTATGTACCATTCTGATGCATATAGTGCATCCGTAATATCCATTTTCCACTGACACCGTGCTCTGCCCCCAAACTAGTCTATTTTCATTCTCTGGTGACACACAACAACATCCTTTAGGAAGAAGACCGCATGGTATTGTCTTCTTTAGCACACATTTTTTTCTCTCTGCTGTCTCTCATAGATTACAAAATGACAAGCCTGATGAGCTTGTTTATTTATACAGTGGCGTGCAAAAATTAAGGACGAGACGGTTTTTCGAATGTAACGTTGCGCAGAAGTGCTCCACCTCGACTCAAATCATACCATAAGATCCCCAAGATGTAAGAATATGGGACAAGTGAGCAAAACCGTCCAAACAAGGAATCCAAAGGATACAAAGACACTTTATTTAAAAGGTAGCTTCGAGCACAACTGGACAGAAGACAGAAACGTCCTTGTGACAGGCGGCTGCCAAGCAAAATCCAGTCTTTACTCGGGTATATGATCACCCCCTGACTGCGTTGCAAGATTTACAACGTCTGTCCATGCTGGGGAAGAGGTTGTCTATTAGCTGTTGAGGCATCGCGGCCCATTCCTCTTGTAGCGCCAATCGCAGCTGCGGAATCGTTGCTGGCGGCTGGTGTTTGATTGGATTCAGGTCCGAGGATCTTGCGGGCCAATCCATGCGTTGAATATCTTCACTCTCCAACAGCTCTGCGACAGCCACTGTACGATGAGGTGTAGCGTTGTCGTCCATGAAGAGGAACTCAGGACCCACATCACCTCTAAACAGACACACGTGAGGCAGGAGAACCTCAGTACAATAGCGGACACCAGTGACTGAACCTCCTTGGAAGATGTGGAGGTCAGTACGGCTACCAAGCTTGATACCGCCCCAAACGAGAACTCTGCCACCTCCAAACCGGTCCCTTTTGATGATGTTGGAGGTGTGATTGTGTGCTCCCTGCTCTCTCCAGAAGTGTATACGTCCAGAATCGCTCGTCAGACTAAATGGGCTCTCATCCATAAAAAGAACTCGACCCCATTGCTGATGTGTCTAGTTCTTGTGTTCCTGGCACCACAGAAACTACCGTCTCCAATGAGCAGGCGTTAATGGCACACACTGTACTGGTCGTCGTTCAAATAGACCACCTTTGTGCTGCCTCCTGGCCACGGTAAAACAAGATAACGGACGTCCAGTTGTCTGTTGCATGTGCCTTGCGATTTCTCCCGCTGTCTGCCACTTCTCGCCTGTATGACAATATACCGGTCGTCCGCCGCCGTGGTTACTCGTGGACGACCACTGCTAAACTCTCGGACAGCTGTTCCTGCTGTTTGAAATGCTCTCTAAGCTCGTGAAACAATGCTGTGAGCGATCCTGAACTCCTCGGCCACACTAGTCACACTTCGACCTTCTTCCAACTTCCCAATGACGCGACCTCGGGTAAAGTCATCCAGATGTTGTCTACTGGATTGCCTGGTGGTCATATCATACGGTGGCAGCAACTCGACATCATTCAAACCGATGTACACCGTGCAATAGCTTTCACCGAATTGCTGAGCGTACACCGCCCGTGTGCTTTATACCCTTCCAACACTCCCCCCTCCCCCATGTCATGCTGCATATACATATACGCATGCCCTACTGTACCGGACCCTAGTCTATCTCCTGAGTGGTCTTTCGGTCCGTTCTGCCTGCTCGTTCCGCTGTTATGCTAATTTCTCCTCTTCGTCCATAATTTTTGCACACCAGTGTATGTATACTTGTATACACTGAAGTGCCAAAAGTCATGGGATAGCAGTATGCAAATTTTTAACTGGCACTGCTGTCGTATAAAGGCTTCGAAGCACACCATAATTTTTATCAGTTGTGAGGTGTAATCTCGTGAGTCAGGTTGAACAACCGCCAGTAGGATTATGGCAAGCCGACGTGAATTATCAGAGTTTGAATGAGGCATGGTAGTGGGAGCCAGATGGATGGGACATTCAATTTCTGAAGTTGTGCGAACATTCAACATTCCTCGATCCACAATGTCACGTGTGTATCGAGAATACCTCAAGGAAGGCATTACCACCCACCGTTGACAGCGCAGTGGCCGACCAGGGGGCTGAGTGACAGTGACCAGCGGCATCTGATCAGGATTGTCCATGCTAACAGACTTTTGTATTACCGCCCCATCCAATTAAATAGCAATGCAAACCAGCTGCTACGTCTTATTCGCTACAGTGGGATTAAATTGAAAGGCCAAATTTTTGCATGACTCATTACCTTTGAAAATTTTTCTGTCTATCGGTGTCCACCATGAGGTTGGGTTTCCTAATTAAGGGTCTCCAAGCTCAGGGTCAACGGGTGCTCTGTGTTGTGTTTCATATGGAAAAACATGGGAATCCCATGCTCTTCCATATGCCGCTTTAATGACATGAATTTCATTTGGTAAGAATTGTGAATTTAAGAAATGTCTGATTTACAAATTAAACAACTATTAAAACTTCCGAAAACTTAATTCTGAACTGTAGCGTTGGTGTTTTGGATAATTCAGTGTTAAGATATTTAGAAGATTCACACTATAAACAATTCTGGACAGATTTGAGAGACTGGTGAAATTTAACAAAAAAAAAAAAAAAAAAATCAGTTTAGTTTCTTAAAAGGTGTATCGACTTACCACTTCCTATTAGGTGTACAAATAAGTTTTAAGGTGTTTTTAAGACAACGCAACATGTAATTTGAGAGAAAACAGCAACACCTTTATGAATCAAAATATGTGACGTCATTATCTATCATCTCGGATTCCTGCCATGAAGAATACTTCGTTGTGTGACGCAACAAAGTAGTCAACCTATTTTTACACTTCGTCACATGTTCAGAACCGTACAACAGACAAACGATGTTGCATCGATCAGAACAAAGGATAGTCTCAAGGGGTTATGTTGGGACTGTACGCCGGGTGCTCCAAAACTTCCCAGGCAAGCGTCAATAATGTTTTCTTGATTGATCCGCGTTATCATTCAGTCATTTCACGGGACACAATCCTTTGCCTGTGAATGAACGTTTCCGACATATTTCCTGGCTCAATCGCAGTAGTTGTTGCTTGTAGCGATCAGCAATAACACTTAGACCCTGTTTCAGTAGTTCATAATAGAGCGCACTCTTCGTATCCCACCAGATGCACAGCAGAATTTTCTTGGAGTGAATATCGCATTTCGGTGTCAAAGGCGTTACTTCACCGTGGTCTACCCAGTGTTTTTTGTGTTTATGATTGTTGTACCATATCCATTTTTCATCACCCATAACGATTTTCCACAGGAAAGACTTTCTGTGTTGTTTATTCAACAGATTCAAACACTTCATGACATGCTCATCCTTGTTCCTCTGTTTAGGTCATGTGGCACCCATTTTCCTTCCTTCTGAATCTTTGCCATTGTGCATAAATGATTGGAAATGGTTTGTTGAGTTACCCTCAGTTGTTCAGCTAATTCTTTTTGCGTTTGAGATGAATCTTCATCCAGCAATGCTTGAATTTCCTCATGTGCAACCTTCTGTGGGGTGCCGCTACGTTCTTGATCACTAACATCAAAATCACCTGATTTAAACCGTCTAAACCAAAACTCACACTTGCTTTTCTATACAATATTCTCCCCCGAAACAGAACAGATCAATGCACATGCTTTTGCAGCACTTTTTCCTTGATGAAATTCGTAATGAATGCAGTGTCGAATAAATGCAATATCGTTTGCCATCTTTCACCTACTGATGTGCAAGTGCGTTAGACTGTTGGGCAAACTTCTGTGTCACATTTTATACTCTGGACCAGTAACGGTCACATGACAACGCAGGGAAATGTCGGATATGTCAATTAGCGGTATACGTCACACAAAAATGCTTTGAAACTTATTTGTTCACCTGATAAGTCTTACTTCTGGAGTTTCAAGATTGTTCCCTTGTGTAGCTGATCGTAGCTCCACGAGCTGCCACCTCTAATATTCCTGCTATCCAAATCTGGAAACTTGCATGTTGAACTTTTGAAATCAGGAATGGAATCTCCAACCACGAGAACTTTGACTTTAGGAATATCGCACTACATCTCTGAAGCACGTGTCATGAAAATCGAAACACGAATGTCCGGAAGTCTCTCTCTACTTTTCTCTAAACTTCCTATCTTGATCCGTGGGGTGGTGTTAAGTAACCTTTACATGGGCACTCCTTCCAAATTGGTCGTAGTCCCACAATCTCTGTCATCTGATGATAGGGGGTTGCTTGCAGTGGGCTATCGCTGATACGTCGCTTGGGATAACGAGTGCTTGGAATGTTGCGAGGAATTATAGCTCTTTGACCTGTCCAGCGATCGGTGGGTGTCTGTTCTGCAATAATTCCCCTTGGTTCACTTCTGGAGACCCCTTTTATGACAGTGTCACTGCTGGGTGCCGACGTTGGCGACACCGCTGCAGCCGTTCCTGACGGTGTGCTGGAGTCCGAGGTACACATGTCAGAGGCACACGCGCACGTAGTCCTGCATCCAGTAGACGGTTGCGGATTGTTCGCACAGTCACCTCAGGTGCAACTGCAGCTCGGATTTGCGTCGCAGTGGATGTTCTGCTTGACAACGCCGCTCGTCTTATGCGTCGATCGGTCTGCTCGTCAGTCCGTCTGTGACTCCCGGTTCCACGTCTTCTCGTATGGGAATGTTCCTCGGACCATCTACGTTACCATCGTACCACCACCGATACGTCCCGTCCAATTCGCTCCGCAATACGACGATACGACCACCCTGCCTCGCGGAGTCCGACTAGACGACCTTGGTCAAAGTCTGATAACTGCTGAAATCGTACACGTCTTCCATGTCCAGGCATTGCGGCTTCTTCAGGGTCTTCTCACGTCTCCGTACGCCGACGACTGATTACATTCACTTCGCCGTACTCCTTAAATACCACCGACGATAATTTTAATATTATGCCGTGCTGTGGCGTAAGCGCTCACCGGTTGGTTCCGAAATTAACATCACACCTACGTAAACTCGACCCCATTAACATATACAAATTTCGTGATCGTCCGCCAATTCCTGCTTGGTGTTCTTTTTTCACTTTCCGCCAGTGTATGTAGTGGCAATAGTAAACTGCGCAGGGCAAGGTCATTCTGCACTGATCACGTGATATGACATGCATCTGCCGCCATTAGCCGTTTCGTCACGACTGAACAAACATGCGCTTTACCTAAGCTCAGCGCGCTTTCATTATGGAAAGTTACCTCAAATTGCAGTCTTTCTCGAAATGCCAGGATAAATTTGTGGTCGTTTTCCGGGATCTAAAGTGCGGAAAAAGTCCCATTATGTCATTTGGTCTCCCATTTTCGAGAATCTAGTCTTGTGGACGATCATAAACTTTCAGACCGTCCGTCAGTCTTCACCGAGGAGTCTTTGGAAACTGTCCATCAGTTCTTCACGTGTACATCACTAAGTCATTTCAGAAAGTGACCCAATAAGCCGAAACATCTTACGGGATTGTTCACAAAGCAACAAAGAAGCTACACCTGCGTCCCTTTTGGATTAACTTCATGCATGAGATGCAAGTATCTGATAAAGAGAAAAAATTACAATACTGCTGATGATTTCTGCGTTTCTTCTACAACGGTCTGCATCGTCTCGAATACGTTCTTTATTGGTATAGGTGGTTGCATCAAAGTGGGTACGTAAAAAATCAGAACAACAGGAGCAGGAGATCTGAAAACCCACACCTTTTTAATGAGAGCCCAGAAATTTCCAGAAAATTGGAGTTTGTGGGCTGTTCCGTGGAAAAGAATAGTGGGTCCAATGTTTTTTACGGGAACAGTAACATCTGATCGTTACCAGGACATCATTCAACACTTCATATCGTTATTAGATGTTGATGAACACAACTGCTGGCTGCAGCAGGACGGTGAAACAACGCACACATCAAATGACTCTATGCTTGTGTTGCGTGGATTATTTGGTGAGCGCATCATCTCTCGTGGACTATGGTCTTGCTAGATGCCCTGAACAGTCTCCTCCAGGCGCAACTCAAAAAACAATATGTACAAGAACAACCCTCGCACTCTCGCCACACATCGAGAAGTATGTCTCCAGCATCGGAGTAAATACCATCCGACAGGTTGCAATAAATAAGAGAAAAGAATTGAGGATTGTGTATTCGCAGATAAAGAACATTTCCAGCATCTATTGTGAGCCAACTGCTTCCTACAGATCCATGTAGATATTTAACTTTTCATTAGCACTACATTGTAACACACAGCTTTGTAAAGTATAGTTTATTAACGGGTTAAGTAACGTTTAGATCTTCTTGTATTAGCTGTTTTGAAAAGAATTGAAAAAGTTATGTGTTATTTCCCTTTTCATTTTAAAAAAACTTTTGTTGGACGCATATGTGAAATGTAACAAAAACGTCAGCTTATGTTCTTTTTTCGCCTACGCTGTAGGTAGAAAAACTTTGATCAAATTCGAAAACGGCACTGCTGCTCCATCGTGCACTTGGCTCTGAACAAATATTCATTCAGATTATCTGATGAATGCTAACTGTCTGACGCTTTTGCTCGGAATTTGAGTTTTGAAATTAGTGGAGCTATCTTCAATGGTTTGTGTGTGAGCGCCAGTTCCTCAGTTCACAAAATTTTGTGAATAGTTTCTGTACAAGAAAAGAAACTCGAAACAAAACTTTTTTTAAAGTATGCGTCATTTATTCATGTGGAACATGTCTTGTAGTCCATGCCAAAATGGTCAAAATCATGATGAAACATTTGTTACATTTGTTTTTAATAACATTTGTTTTTAATATTTTGCTGTCTGCATTTGTTTCTGTGGCTTTTAGCTAAAAAGTAAGCCCAAGTACGGAATATAATATAAAATTAAATACACTACAAACTGTAATTCCTTCCATTCCCCTGAGGATTTTATTTAGTTGCAAGATCTGTGTTCATCACATTTACAAATAAGAAACAGAAGCTGTGATAAAATGGTTAAAGAAAAAGATAGACATAGAGTATTCCTTTTTTTGAGATAATATTTTGGGACTTTAGAGTTTGAACAGAAATATTTCGATACTGTTTTCTTCATGAATGAGTCGATTATCATTTGTGTTTCTAGAACAGAACATTACTGAGATGATTCGAACTAATAGAAGCCACTCCAGAGGCTGAGAAGTGTAAAGTCCTGGCTACTTATCTTTTACATGCCTTGAACCTGGATGAGCAGCCCCGGTGGCGCAGTGGTCTAAGCGATGGCATCTGATCATTCGTCCGACAGGGTCTGGGTTCGAATCCCCGTGATGCATGGATGTTGTGTTTGTCTTACGGCACTGGCTCTCTCCCTTCCCTGGAACCAGTGGCCCTAAATTAGGTACGGGCGACTGCTTATAACCCACTGAGTTGCTCACGGTGGTCGTTAAACCTCAAATCAAAAAAAAAAAAAAAAAAAGAACCTGGATGAGAGTCATAGGTGAGTGAGGGACCTGAATTAGGAACGGATGACAGCTGTAGCCTTATGCGATGGTTTATAACAAACGCTATGAGTTTCGCATTGAGATTGTTTAACCTCAAAAAAAAAAACAACTACTAAAGCAGGCACAAATTTGTATAATCTCTGTTTGGCGCTGCATAACAACGCGTTTATGGCTCTCTCTTATATTCTAATTATCAGCTGTTCAAGAAGTTTAATGCGCTAGTGCGCTTTGTTTAAATGACACCTGCGAGACAACAGGGCGACATAACAGCAAAAAGGAAGATGCCACGGAATTTTCCGTTGTAATGAGCACGTCTTTTGGATCCTTTCCGAAGCGAATAAAATTAATCACCGTTATTCATAGTCAATGGAACCAGACAGAAAAAATCACAACCGGATTTTTACAATCGATAAAACGTCCAGAAAAAGAAACAGCGGCAAGAAAGCATGCTACGAAAATTAACAACTGGCATAAAAAAAGTTTCTCTCAGCAGAAGAAAGGTTTCTGAGACAAAAAGACTTTCAAATCGGAAGGTTAAAAGAAGAAATATAGAAGAAAACATTATATAACTCTACGCTTTCGGTCGGAAGGGTTTTGAATAATGGAAATGTTGAAAATAAATGAAAAATACTACTTTTGATGGAAAAATAACTTTTCAAATACGTCTCCTGGAAGCAGGGGTAGTGAGAAAACGGTTTCGGCCTTTACGCGCCTAGCAGGAAAGATGAGCATTCTTGAAAGAGGATAATGTTCCACATATTTATTGTAACGAATGGCATAAAGTAAAAAGGAATTTCTCAATAGGGTGTGTTCCACAAGGTAAATGGCGTCAGGTGTTGATTTTTTTAAATCGCACATTAAGAAGCAGATATTTGGAGAAACCCCAATTAAGCATGGCGGCCCTGGCGGCGAGGTTGTGCATTTTTCTAGGAAGAATAAAAACACTACGAGTTTTCACAGTTAGTAGTGACTGACAGAAAAAAAAATATTTTTAATCGGGGTTTCAGTCATGCAGATATTGCTGTACAGGGAAACTTGACTTTGCGCCCTGTACTGACACACTTGTGCGTTAAAATAGTTTGAAATTACGTCAGAAACATTTCCCAAAGGAAGCACTCTCAAACAAAGAAATAATTTTTTCAATCTGACACTTTGAAGCATAGATACAGAGAAATAAAGGACATACTGTATATATACGCGCCTGAGCGTAAAAAACATGCATTATTTTAAGAAAATGTTCCGAAAAGGTTTTCCGAGGTGAGCAGGATCGGTACATGAAAGATTTATTTCAGTCTAGTTTCCAGAAGCTCATATTTTGCTACAAATACCTCAGAAGCCGAAATAAATCCTTACGCCCACTGGTGGCCGAACCATTCTTTATCAAGATTTAGAAATTATATGAAAAATAGTTCCCATCAGGAGCTGTATCCATTCAAGGAAGAACTTTTAAAATCGGAGTTTTCGAAGCAGAGATATCGAGAGAAACGCAATTTACCTTTACATTCCCTAGCGGAAAATATATACTTTACCGGAAAATTTTGAAATTACTTCATAAATATTTCGCGCAGGAAATGCTCTCCAACAAAAAAATAATTTTTTAAATCAGACGCTCAGAAGCAGGGATATTGACAGAAATAGGAGAAACCATGTATTATTTCAAGAATAAAATATTCGGAAAAGGTTTGTCTTTTTGAGCGGTATCGGTCCACGGAAGAATTTTTCAATCGAGTTTTTAGAATCTCAGATTATGTTGCAAGTACTTCAGAAATATAAATTTGCACTTACGTCCCGTGGAGGCCAAACCATTCTTCACTGAAATTCCGAAATTTTATGAAAAAGATTTCCAATCAAGAGCTTGTCTGGTGCAGGAAGAATTTTTCAAATCAGAGTTCTAGAGTTCTAGAAACAGGAACGTCAGGGAACACGCAATTTAATTTTACACCCCCTAGCGAAAAAATATATGCATTACTTGAAAAAGTGAATACACCTAAAACTTTCTTCGATATAAATGGCATCGAAAGGTAAAATACTTTTTTATTTGCAAGCAAATATATGAAACAAAATGTATTTTTAATTCGATATCATCTGCGATTAGGCCTTCCTGCGGCGAAATTGTTATTCGTAAGAAAAACGCAATTCAACGGCAATTCAATATTTCACACTTCTCAATGCAAAATAATTTTTCAAATCGGAATAATAGTTGCAGAGATATGGTGTCGACAGGTGGACGAACAACGTAATAACGTAAGCACGATATTTTTTTACAAAAGTCATTCTAAAAACGAATCGGAGCCTTTTTCTACGGGAAAAGTGAATTTAAAACGTCCTTTCCTGTTTCTGGAATCAATTCCTGAATTTGCATTTAATGACTCCATTAACAACACCCACGAAAAAGAAAATAGTAGGTTGGAATAAATATCTCAAAAAAAAAAAAAAAATAGTGATCTCAGTTACGATATTTTTTATTCACCATTTCAGATGACATAATTTCAAATTATTTTACACTGCTGGCCACCCAAAATGCAACACCAAGAAGGAAGTATCCGATTGGCCTGAAATTCGCAGCATGCGTCGCCCGCGAGAGGACATGCAAACGATTAGCATTGCAGGGCATATGCAAATCATGTGCGCCCGGCACGTCAATAAGAAGCACTATAAGAAGGGTGCACAGAAGGCGGGGTGTAAGTAGTGTAAGTGTGTTGTGCTGTCGGACTTGTGCGTGGGAAGCTTCCTGAAGCCTCGTCGCAGAATACGGCAGTCATTCCAGCACGTTTCGGAGTTCGACAGAGGGCGAATAGGGGCTTATCGCGACAGCGGTTTATCGTACCGAGACATCGGCGCCCGTGTGGGACGACATCCAGCCACAGTGAGGAGAGTATGGATTCGTTGGGTACAGGAGGGACGGACGGACGAACCGACGTGAGCGATTGCCGCAGCTGTGGCGCACCACCGAACGAGAGGACCAGCATGTTGTGCGACGGGCATTGACGGCTCACACCGCCACATCACGAACGTTAGCGCAGGAATTGGGGTGTGTTGCGCAACAACTTCTGTCAGCATGTACCGTTCGCCGTCGTCTGCAGGAGCGGGGACTTGTCGCACGGCGCGTATTGCTCCGATTACCATTGACATTACACCACCGGCGAGTGCGGCGGCAGTGGGCCGTTGAACGCCGCACCTGGACTATGGAATGGCACGACATTGTCTACTCCGACGAATCCCGCTTCTGCCTGCAACACCACGATGGTCGGTTCCGCGTGTGGCGGCACCGCGGCGAGAGGCTGAATGACGCATGCATTATGCATCGCCATACCGGTCCGTCGCCTTGCGTTATGGTTTGGGGCGCAATTGGATATGACACACGCACTCCTCTGGTACGCATCGCCGGTACACTCAACAACCACCGCTACATCTCCGACGTTTTGGAGCCTGTAGTCCTCCCTTACCTGCAGGACCTGCGTTTCAACAGGACAATGCGCGCCCGCACGTAGTCCTCCCTTACCTGCAGCGGCCACGTTTCAACAGGACAATGCGCGCCCGCACGTGGTGCGGATCGTGAAACAATTCTTCACGGCCCACCAGATGTAACTGCTGCCTTGGCCCGCCTGTTCTCCTGATATGTTGCCCATAGAACATGTCTGGTCGCTGATCGGCAACCGAGTGTCCCGGCAAGCACCACCCGTGGCTGCGCCTGATGAACTGTGGCAACGTGTGGAAGCAGCCTGGACCGACATACCCCAAGCCCATATCCAAAACCTCTTTCGTTCGATGCCGCGGCGTGTAGCTGCCGTTACTGCCAGCCATAGGGGCCACACGAACTATTGATGCCTGCGTGTTCCGCAAGTCGCACAGGCCTGTAAGCTCAATCGTTTCATCTTTGTATCGGTTGCTATGTGTCCAGTTACTCTGGCTTTGCTATCTCGTGTCCTTCTTGGTGTTCCATTTTGGGTCGCCTGCAGTGTATGTTCCTTTAATCGCTTTTGAAACTTGTGAACCTAACAACGTCGATTACAAAGCTACCAAAAACGTAAGTTTGCATTAAAGCTTTAAGATTGAAAAGAGCGCTGGTAATACTGTTTATTAATCAACAATTCTCTTCTTTAAAACAAATGTTCTTTTTCTTTGCAAAATTGCTATTTATTGGCTTAGGAAAAACACCAATTTAATTAACTACTTTACACGAAATCATCAGTGCCCCTAATCTCTCTGCTCGGTGATGATATCCCCGAGGATTATTTAAACAAATGGTGAAAAGGTAAAGTTAGAAAAATTTTCAAAGCCTACTATATTTTTTTATTTAAATGCCAAATCGTCTTGACAGGCATATAAAATGTAAGTAAAGAAGTATTTGTGTAACATATCAGGCTATACATTTTTATAGATAAATATTGCAATATTTTTTTTACTGCAATGTAAAATATTGATTTTTAAGTATCACAGATAGTTGAATTTATTCTTGAGAAACATTTATTAAATTTCTACTATTATTAATTTCATCGATATTAGAATATGTAAAATTCCCATAATGAAATTTTCAATCCAGTTGCACTTACACAAATTATTTCTTCTTAAAATGTTGGGATCATTTTCTCTCCACGTTGGTTAATGAAGTTAGTATTTTTCACGTTGTCAGCTAATGGTTAACCCACGTCAATTGCCATATTCGATTTAACTCGTACTTGGCGATCTGGACCAGAACGCCACAATCGAGATAATTCGCGAAACCTTTTTACGAGTTTCGGTGATAAATATATATATAATAATTTGGGTTTTGAATAATTTCACATGCCTAACTCAAATTGGCGTTGGAGACCCATTTACCCAAATAGACCTTGGCAGGCCGCCCCGGTGGCGCAGTGGTCTAAGGCGTTGGCCTCTGATCATTCGTCGGAAGGGGTCCGGGTTCGAATCCCGGTGAGGCATGGATGTTGTGTTTGTCTTACGGCACTGGCTCTCTCCCTTCCCTGGAACCAGTGAATCTAAATTAGGGACGGGCGACTGCTTATAGCCCATTGAGTTGCTCACGGTGGTCGTTAAACCTCCAATCAAAAAAAAAAAAAAAAAAAAAAAAGACCTTGGCAGACAATATGTTAGGAACTATGTTATGCAAATCAGAAAAAAAAAATGTTTTAAACAAAAGCACATAAAAAAACAGTTGTGCTTTAATATTGTTTTAAAAATATTTGTCTAGTTAATTCGAACTTTGTGAACCTATTTTTCGTTACGAGGTTTAACGTCTGCCGTTTGAGTCGCCTGTCTCTAATTTAGGGCCACTGGCTCTTGGAAGGGAAGAGAGCCAGTATCGTAACACTAACACAACAGGTCTGGGTTTAAATACTGTACCTTTCCGGTATTCTAAACCAGACCCATCTGACAGACCATCTCGAACACGAATGATCTAACACTGGTGCTTAGACCACTGAACAGCAGAGTTAGCAAATCGACTTTTTTTTTTACTTTTGTTTGGACAGTTTGACAACCACCATGAGCAACTCAATGGGCTATAAGCAGTCACCCGTCCCTAATTTACAGCCACTGGTTCCTGGGAAGGCAGACAGCCGGGGCCGAAAGACGAACACAACATCCATGCCTCCCGGGATTCGAACCCTGACTCTTTTCGGACGAATGATCATAAGCCATCGCTTAGACTACTGCGCCCCGGGGCGGCGCAAATCGACTTGAAATGAGACCGTGTTATTATGTCAGCAAATCGACTGAAATGAGACCGCGTTTCAGTGGATTGAGATTCTTACTATGGAATAAAATATTTTACAAACATCACAATGTTTGTAAAATATTCAAGTCGATTTGATGACTCCGACAGTGAATAGAATATTTACAAACTGGTTATATAAGCGGAAGCAGCAGGTGGTCACATCTCGTTGGATGCCTTGAATGTCGCTTAAGCGCTCCCCTTTCAAGGCACACTTAACTTTTGTGAAAAGAAAAAGTCCGCGGGAGCCAGGAAATGCGAGTAGGGTGGATGTTCGATCACACAGATCGACTTCGAAGCTAGAAATGGCTTCACAGGCAGCGCAAAGTGCGCGGGTGCCTTTAAGTGCAACAGAAACCAATTGTTTCTGTGGAACAGTTCTTTTCTGACAAATCGCATGCCTGCATACAGATGTTGCATTACTCCTAAATAACACTGAACGTTCGGGGTGATGCACTCAGGAACAAATTCCGGTGGTTAATTCCAGCAGAGTCGAAAAAAACAAAGACCATTGACTTGACACGCGAGTTTTGCAACAGAACTTTTTCTGCCGGGGAGACGTTCGACGTCATTCCATGCGCTGACGTTTCGTTTCCGGACCAAACTGAAAACACCTAATTTAGCACAGGTGACAATGCTTTGCAGCAAATTACGATCTTGATCTACTACATGGATCAAATCTCGATATCATGCAATCTAGTGCTCTCTCTGTTCGTGTGTCAACGTCTGAGGCACAAACCTTGGACAAATCTTCCTCTTGTGCAGATATTTTTCTAAGATTACACTGGCAGGCTGTGGCCCATCCCAACAGCTAAGCGATTTACGCATGTCGGATTCACTACGTGCCCAGTTTGAAAGACAGTGTTATGCAGTTTCATACGGGAAGCAATGAGGTATTTTGTTCCATGTTTGGAAGCAAGAAACTTCAAGGTCTCAATTTGAAACAGGATTAGGCTTTTCGCGTATCATATTTGCGACATTTATTCCCGTCCGAAGCTTACTCTTGGTGGAAAAATATTTCATTTGTCTGGGGGGGATTTCGAAGGACACGTCGAAAGCTGCGATCTAAAACGTAAACACATCTCCCGGTAAATTGCGCGGGAGAATTCACGGAAGTCCAGTCCTATTTTTTACTGACCCGATTATAAACCGACACTCCAACTTTGCAAGCAGGATTTCTTCAAAAACTTTCGGCTTGTATGCGTGTATATACGGTAGTTATGCATCAATCATACAGTGTTTTACATTGTTTTTTTTTCATTGCGATTGGATTGGCTTTTTTTACAAAAAATCTGATCAAATACTGAAGTAATTTTCAGTAAAAGCGTAACTAGGGCTGGATTGCTGCCCTGGAAACAACTGAAGGTGCTGCAAAAATCCCTTTTCACAGTATGCTTGAAATTGGAATTGATATTTTTGAACCTGTTTCGGTAGAGATTTTTTATATCATACTTTGTCATTTGAGACGTACTAAGGTGTACTACCCTAACCCACAAAATGTAAATTCTTGGGGAAATGGTTTTAAAAGCTTGATGATCATGTATATAAAAAATAACACGCACTTTGCTTCTGTTCTGCATTTATTATTAGTGTTAATATTTTTGCAATGTTTTCTTTTCATTATTTGGTATGGAGTGAAGGGCTGATGTCACAGTTTGTATATCTTCAATGTCTTGGAAAACTGTTCCTCTTAAAGGCAGCTTTAATTTAGGGAACAGAAAGTAGTAACACTGACAAATCTGGAGAATAGGGGGATGATTGTGTACACACAATTGTTTTCATGCCAAAAATTGTTATACACTGACTGCTCTGTGAGCAGATGCGTTATTGTAATCCAGGAACCATTGCCTGTTTTTGTACTCAGGCTTGACACGAGCAATCCTCTTCCAAAATCGTTCCACAATGGATGTGTAAGCACTGCTAGTGACAGTTGTACCATCAGGAATGAACTCGTCATACAGAATTTCATTGCTCTCGTAAAATCAAGCAAGCATTGTCTTGATTTTGGACTTCTGTAATCTGATCTTCTTTCCTTTGGTTTCTGTAGTGACTTCCACTGTGCATTCTGATGCTTCATTTCAGGATCATCAAAGAAACACCCTGTCTCGTCACCTTCCATAATGCTTTGGAGAAAATGTTGCATTGTTTCTGGAGTCTCCAGGATGTCTTTTGCATGCTGCACTCGTGCCTGTTTCAGATCGTGTGACAAAAGACGTAAAAGAAAACGAGAACAAACCCCCCCCCCCCAATCCTGAACCGAAATTTTTACGAACTGTCTCCTTATTAACTCGGAGCTCACATTCCAGCACCCTCAAGGTCACACAATGATCACTTTTTTAATCCTTCCGAGAGCTTTCTCAATTTCAGACGTGCGTGCTGAAATCGGGCATCCGGGCCTTTTATCATTTTCCAGATCGAAATTTCCGACCATCCCTTAAAACCTGCATACCATCGGAATCTTTGGGCACGAGATAGGAAATTAGCTCCATACACATCGCGCAGCAATTCAGTTGTCTCAGATGCAGGTTTAAAACTATTTTCAAACAGAACCACATATTTGTCCTCGGCTCCATGAAAGAAGTGTGACAGGGTTCTACACACCAAATGACGTCATTAACAGGATAAATAATTACCTGCGTAATTCTTACCCAAACTCTGTTGGCACCGCATAGCTGAGAAATGGGTAAATGTGTAAATCAGTATCCTAAATTATTTCGTCGGAAAAACTTTATTACCTGGAAAACGTGCGACGTACAGATTTTAGAGTGTGTAAAATAATGGCAAATGGTGCAGAAATTTCATATTTGAAATGTCTTTTAAATATTTGTATCGTAACATTTATCTTTAAGTGCGATGCTGTGAAGAGACGCTGCGGAAGATGTTAGGCATCCCTACGGCGATGATGTCAAGCTTTGCTCCCTTGAAAAGAAGATTCGCTGTTGGCATGTAATTCACGCGCGGATGACTACAAGAGCAGACACGTGCGTTCTTGCCAGGACAGCAAAGCATCATGTACTCATACGCTACACAATATAGTTCATTCATGTATTGTCATTGTTTTTGAAGCAGATATTAAGAAATGTTTCGTTTTTTCGCACATGATTCCCTGATTCCAACTAAAAAGTTTGAAAATCCCTTTCTACGTTGTACAGAAAACTGGGGAAGCATAACTTTCGGTTCTGCTTTGAACGGCTTCCATTCGTAGCAGATTTGCTGTGCCAGTGTACTTGTGGTTATCCGGTTTATACTTTACTCGCAGGTCAGTTTCTATCTCACTCATACGTATTTTTTGCAAATTAAAGAGGTTTCTTCTGGTTTTATCTGCCAACAACGTACAAGATACGTACAACAAAATAAAGAGTGGATAATTTGGATCTACTTTCTGTAGCGTATCACTGCAAGATTTTTCGCTCTTTTGCCAACAACGTAACCTGCTTTTTTGTACTCTTCCGCCCGACATTTCGGTACAGCAACGAAGCTTTTTTTTTAACGGAACTAAGCTTCACATCGTTGCGGTAGCGATGCGTTAGGCCTACCGCAGCGTCTCTCACAGCATCGAACTTACAGGTAAATATTACGATAAAAATCTTTAAAACACATTTAAAATGTGAAAGTCCTGTACCATTTGCCATTATTTTCGTACTCGAAAACCTGTACGTCGCACTTTTTTCCGGGTACTAACATTTTTCCGAAGAAATAATTCAGAACGCTAATCTACACATTTACTGATAAATGACTTATGAAAAAACAACCATGTCTCCCCGACCCGTGTGTTTTACCGTGATATTTGAACAAAATGAGTCTGATAATCTGATTTAATTCCAGTACTGTGTATATCTAGAATTGCACGGCTTCGTTTAATACAATATTTTGGGCAACTGCTACAAACATCTTTTTCACTATTTCCAAATAACACACCTAAATCCAACTCTTATGAGGATATAGATGTGTAGTGAACTACTGCATATGACAGGACAAAGCCATTTAAGGCTGTACATAACACACAATGTATCATTTTTGTTAAAAACATCTTTACACAATTGGTATAAATAATTTATTTTTCGAATTACGCACTGAATGCAAAGTATGATTGCATGAACCAATGAGATAAAAACAAACGTTTCAGTTTTGCCCCCATCTACTGATATGTACACTATCTACCAACAAGTAATTGGATACCCCTGCAACCTACGATATCTGCGGTCCTGATACACGTCACGGCCGCCGCCGTTAAATATCGTGTGGGAAACAACAACACAACCAGTCGCATGCAAGATGCCACGCAGTACGGAGCTCTCTGATTTTGAGAAAGGTGTAATCGTCGGGTATCACAGAAATGGCCGATCCATACGTGACATATACAGTGAGTTGAAGTACCCAAAATCGACAGTGGCCTCCGTGATTGGCAAGTGGAAGATGGGAGGTGACTGTCGGAATGTGCCCCGACCCGGCAGACCCACAAATCTGGGAGTTAGAGACCGACGGGTGCTGGCCAGAGAAATTCGGATGAACCGCACCAAATCGATGGGCCACATCCGCGAGTAGTTCCAACAGGCATCCGGGAGTGTTCTTTCGAAGAATACCATCCGTAAGGAAGCCCATCTGCTCGGTTATCATGGACGTGCTGCCGCCCACAAGCCTTTGATCACCAAGTCCAATGGTGCTGCTCGGCTAACGTGGTGCACAGAACGTCGACAGTGGACCGTTGAACAGTGGAAACAGGTTCTCTGGAGCGACGAATCAAGGTTCACCCTCTACCGTTCGGATGGCAGGGTCTGGGTGTGGCGTCTG
Organism: Macrothele yani; assembly: GCA_039090855.1. NCBI lineage: Eukaryota > Metazoa > Arthropoda > Arachnida > Araneae > Macrothelidae > Macrothele > Macrothele yani. The sequence continues at coordinate 67,565,609 of CM077017.1, forward strand.
CCTGAAGAACGCCTCTTGCTGGAATGTATTGTGCCAACTGTGAAGTTCGGCGGCGGTGGAATTGTGCTATGGGGGTGTTTCTCCTGGTATGGCACGGGACCCTTGGTCGCAATTCCTGGTAATTTCAACGCCGAGATCTACTGCATCATTTTGGATGACCATGCGCTTCCTATGTTGTGGCAGTTTTACGGGGTTGACCCATGTTACTTTCAGGATGACAATGCCACCTGTCATGTTGCGAGGTTCACCATGGCTTGGTATGGTGACAATGGGGTTAATAGAATGGACTGGCCAGCGCAGAGCCCGGACCTTAACCCTATTGAGCACCTCTGGGACGAGTTGGAGCATCGACTTAAGGGATGCCCCAACCGTCCGAAATCGGTGAAAGAACTGACCTGTCTTCTCCAAGCCGAGTGGAAGAAAATACCACTAGCCGTCGTACAACGCCTGGTTGAGAGTATGCCCCGGAGGGTCGCAGCTGTAATCGCCGCTCGTGGAGGCTCCACTAACTATTGAAGGTGAATAAACTTCGTTTTCCTTTGCTATCACAGGTGTCCAATAACTTGTTGGTAGATAGTGTATGTATACATACATACATTTTGCATGATATATATGAATATATCACATTATCTATTTAAATTAACGCAGATTTGAATATCCTTATGCGACATACAATCTTACTGACTTAAAATATTAAGTATCACTATCCTCTTTGAAAATGTACTAGCATTTTCGAAAATTCTGCGGCTTTCTGAGTGTACAAAGGAAAGTTTGAAGTTGACCGCTGCCGAAGTTTCCTAAGGCAGCCGTCAAAAAGGTTTCATCACGGGCGTGCTTCAGCTGAACGTCATTGTTTACGAAGTTAACGCTGTGCGCATTCAATAGCTCAAGAGAGAAACTATGAGAAATCCATCCGAAACTGCATAGTTGGCTACGAAGGCAAGTACATATAAAGGAGTTGCCATGTAGAGATTGCACAGACGCAAGAAGTGGCGGGATACACGTCTGAACTCAGACACCATGCAACCGTTTTCTAAGTTGTCACCAGAATAACGTCGTTTCCAGGAAAGTTTAGGTGAAAATTAGTAAAATGTTGCCCGATAATATAACGCCTTTAATTTTTTATTAATTTCTGCTACTCTTCAGTTAAGGTTTTATATCCGATGTGCAGCGAAAAGCAAATATGGTTTCAGTTTTTGATAATTAATTGAGTTTTACAAATTTCTCGAATGTAGACTTGTTCAAAATTTGGACACTTTACTTGGACGTTTAGTAATTTTGCTCCATATACTTCCAATAAAAAAAATTCGATTTTATTTCCTCAGCGAAGAAAGATTTTCCATACATCAGAACTGGCTCATGAATAAAAAACATCCTAACTTAGATTGTACAATCGGTGTTTTCTCAAAACTTTCGTAAATATAATATATTAAAAATCAACAACTTTACTTCTATGTAGGGGTAAGGAAAAATGGCGCCACCAGTAAGCAAGTATCATAACTATATCGAAGTAAAGTTATTGACTTGTAATATAGTTTTTGCGAAGAACACCGATTGTACAGTGTAAGTTAGGATGTTTTATCAGTGGACCAATTGCCGCCCCGGTGGCAATTGGTCCACTGATAAAAACATGTGTCAGACAGTTTAGCAATTAACTTTATAACCTCTTGTTAAAAAGCCTTCACAGCGTGAACCTTTCACGCCTTTCAAAATCTCCTTTATTGTTCAATGTGCATTTTCCCCCATTTATTCATGGCCTACTAAAACAATCAATATTGTTTTCTTTCGAGGGTTTAACGACCACCATGAGCAAGAGCAGGTATGGGTATTGGCAGTCAGTCGCCCCTAATTTCGTGGTACTGACCTCAGGGAAGGGACAGGGTCAGTGCCATCAGAATACGCGCAACCTATGTCTCATTCGGGAGCTGAACCCGGATCCATCTTGGACGAATGGTAAAAAATAAGTTCTTTATTCAATCTTCTCTTTTCATATTAACTTTGTTAACTGAGCCAGAAAGCAGCCAAACGGATTACACATTTTAATTATTACTGTCTCACGTACATTTCGGAACAAAACGTTTGCTTATTTTAGAACTATTGGTAAGTTCGATGTAGGACGAACAGAAAGCGTGGCTTAAGGCTCCTTGTCTTTAAGGACCCACCTTTTCCTCTAGCAAGGGAAATTCGACAGTACGTATACTGAAATAGAGAGGACGCGAAGATGATGATCACGACTTCTGCACAACAAATCCGGTAAAAATTCCTTATTTGTTTTCGTAAACATCTCATGTCCCCTACTCCGTTGTTTCAGATAAGCATATCACAAACGGTAAACGTAACTCTTTTATATTAGTTAATAATTCACTCTGAACTGGACAATTTTTTTCTTTTGTAAATGCGTGACGAAGTGTTTAAGTGGAGAAAAATTTTACTTTTTTCCTCATGTGAACTTTAAGTTCTCTGTGCCTTAAGTCACATATGAAAGCTCTGCTTCGCTTCCGCTCCGTTCCTCCACACTGACGTCAAATTAAAGAGCCACGGAAAGCATAGATCCCTAACGGACCCAATCTAAAGAGATGTTTAAGAACCTTGTGTGTTTTTGTTTATTTAGAGGGAGCCTGTAAGTTCGTTTCGACACCTTTGTTTTACTCAGTTTAGTGGTGTTGTTTTGCAGAAGATGTGGAATTGGACGAGATGTCTGGATGAAATTTCTAGGGACGACGATACGTGCATTTCTAGGGGTGAACGGAAGGGATTGCTTCCGACGTCAAGATGCTCCGGGGATCAACCAATAACTCTCAGAATAGATTTGTATCATCGTTTCGTACAGTTCCGGTTATATCTGAGTTTCCGTATCTTTGGAACGTGGTTCCATAATCCTCATATCCTTCTTAATACCGTCATGATGTGGACAGTAATTGGCTCCGCTCAAACGTAAGCTAACACAGGGGAATCAAGAAATTCATTTGACAGACCACATTCTCAAACAGTTCTCGGGAATCAAGAAATTCGTGGGCAAACCATATTCAGAAATATTTAGTCGTACGAAATAGGCGTCTCTCCTCGGAACACTGCTTTTAGGTTTTGATTAAATTCCCCCATGAAAAAAATCTCATAATGGGTCTTTTATATATATATATATATAGAAGGACAGACCATAGATGGACAGCCGAAATTTTAGATTGGATTCCAAGGGACAGGAAAAGACCCAGAAAAAGACCACATGGGAGATGGGTGGATGAAATTCGTAAATATGCGGGAGTGACATGGAGGAGACTGGCACAAGACAGACCGTTGTGGAGGAAACTTGGGGAGACCTTCGTCCAGCAGTGGATTGATAATGGTTGACAATGATGATGATGATAAGTTAAAATCTGCGCATACCACAGAGAGAAGTAATTTTTTTTTTTTTCAATTTTTGGTTAACGATCTACTTTTACTCAATGGTATTAGTATCTCCTTTTTTTTTTTTTTTGGTTGGAGGTTTAAAGAAATGATTTATTGGACCTAGTGGTAAAGAGACATGACAAATGACAAACAGGCTGACATAGGAAGGACACAGATGTTTCGCATCGACGAGTACATATCAAACATGGTTTTTACAGCATGCTGAATGACCAAAGTACACAGAGAGCCAGTGTTGATTAAGTAACACATTATGAACAAGTATACATCAAACATGGTTTTACAGTATGCTAATCTACACAAAGAGCCAGTGTTGATCGAGTAACACATTATGAACAAGTACACATCAAACATGGTTTTACACTATGTTAAATGACCAATGTACACAGAGAACCAGTGTTGATCAAGTAACACATTGAGAGCCAGTGCTGAAAAACAAACACAAACCTTCATGCTTCACCGGGATTCGAACCCGGATCCAACTAGGGCGAATGATCACAAGCCATCGCTTAGACCACTGCGCCACGAGGGCGGCTATCTCCTTCTTGAGGAGACGCTTTTTAAAGTCTTTCCATTATTTTGACCGATGTGCCAGTTCTAGTAAAGCATTTTATCTTTAAGATAAATGTGGGGGGACACAAAGTTTGGAATACTGCTGCAGAAGATTCGCTTTGCATTCTGCCTCAGTCTGTGGATAAAAGCATAGGGATGATGGGCCACAATAACGGGTACTACTGTCTCCTTCAAGGTGTCAAAAGGAGGATAATGGGGTAATTCTTACCAGTGACCCTGGACTTCACGTCCAATGACCTACGTCTAACTGTAGTTAGCTTTACATTAATTAATTTATAACAGTGTGCTTGATCCGGTGCAACCTTTCTCACATAAGCAGATAATTTTGCAATATCATTTAGAGAAAAGATACAGATTCAAGAAATTTCAGACAGAAATAAAGACGTTTCAGACCGAATAAAGCTGAAATTAAAACAAGACGTTTCAGACAGATACAAAGCTGAAACGAAGTTAACGATTATTATTTATAAGTACCAAAATATTTATTTATTCGTTCCAAAATTTCCAGACAAAAGAATACGACAAAGTGAGCCATTTTTCGAATAGTCCATCGAAGAATGTCCGGGTGTCTCGCTGGATCAATTCGCCTCTGATCTTAGCCATGCAGTTAAAGGCATGCTCCAAACGAACGCTATTATTACATGATTCCTTTCGCCGCAACGAAACTTATATTCCCTGCAACGTTGTAATGAAATATTTTAGGCTACCCGTTATGTACTGTTCTACGTGTAACTGCAAAGCTAATTTGATGTAATCTGCCATTATGACTTTACTTGAGTTAGAATTTTGAAACTGCAATGTTAGTTATCTAATCCAGAATACGTACAAATGGTTAAAAATAAACATTATATAGCTTTCAACATTTTATTTGAAAAAATTATTATAATTATTTATTTTAACAAGTATTTTTTAAGATTGAAGTGTATGCCAGCTTGAGAAAAAGGCATCTTCCTCTTACTATGGGAGGTGTTCGAAAGTAATGATGAATTTCATGAATTAACAAAGGTCTCTCCGTTCAAAGTACAGAGTTGGCAAGGTCCCTTACTGTATCTCCGTATTATCCTGTGCCGTTAACTCAGGGCCGTAGCTACCGGGAGGGTAGACAGAGCGGTTGCCCACTCAGGTGCGTAATTTCATACTTTGAGGAACGTAGAAAATGGACATGAACGTAGTGTGAATAAATGTGCCGAAGATTTCAACTCAAAAACAAAGTTATACACTTTAGTATCTTCTTTTGCAAAATCTTTAATAATCCGCATACATTATTACACGCAGCTAACCAGTGCACAAAAAATTACTGTGAGCTGTGAACCACCTCACATGGATGCATGGAATTGTTCGAAACAGTGGATGGAATCATGTAAAACAACGTGCAGATATATCTAACCTCCGTGACCTTTCCGCATACGCCGTAGGGATGAAGAGCTAATTAGTAATTTTTGCTCTGTCGCCGAAAGTTCTTCTGAACGTTCAACTTCGAACGAACTTTTTCCAACCCTACTCAGAAACCGTCTTCCTATTGTTATGTTTACCATCTAATACTCATTCGTCCTCTGCTGTTTTTATTCTGTACATGTTGTGTTGTCAGTGTTTACATAGCTTTTGCATTTCACTTGATTTTTAAAACTGTTGGTTCTCGGGTATTCACCTAATTTTTAAGTTTTGGGTAAATTTATGTCGAAAACTGTAAGTGAGATTTTTTAACGATCACAATAATTTCCTATAACGAAGGTATCAGAAAGTAAGAACTGCTTACTATATGAGTGGATGTAAGGAAATATGGAAATCGAAGGAGCGTAATTTCGAAACTCGCCCTCCCAGATAAGAAAAGCGTGCTACTTTTCTGCTTTCAATATAAAGCTAGGTGTTGTAATTTTTCATTAGTGCCATATTTTCTTTCAAAGCTTTAGATTTACATGCTCCATCGAAAACAAAAGAAAACAAAAACTCTTAGGCAAACCTCGACTGGGTGAAGTGAGTGCTACATGAAAATAACGAAACAGCGTTGTGGCGGCTGAATTTGGGCTTGTATTTCATATACGAACTTACAAGCGGTATAATAAAACGGATCTGACATCAAGATTCATGAAAGTGTAAATAAAGAAAACAATAAATCATTACGTTTGCTTTCAAAATTTCATTTAATCATGTTTTCACAAATGCGTTAGTTCACTGTTGTTTATTCTTTCGTAAAGAATCTGTATTTCTTCATGTGAGGCACAACATGCTCATTGTAGTCATTCACTTAATAATTAAAATATTTATCATTTGTGCTGCCCTTTATTGACCAAGATAGACTGTAAATCATATTTATATATTTTATATTCTTTCACACTTTTTAGGTTTCCAAACGACATTTTTCCAGAATTAAAGTTCTTCATGGATAACTAATAAGAAGAAATTCTATTTTACAGTGTAATAATGAAGAGAAATTTTTCTCCTCTAGAAGGATATTGCGCAAGTAGTCTGAACGATGGCTTCTGATCATTCGTCCGAAAGGGGTCCGGGTTAGAATCCCGGTGAGGCATGGATGTTGTGTTTGTCTTACGGCACTGGCTGTCTCCCTTCCCTGGAACCAGGGGCCCTAAATTAGGGACGGGCGACTGCTTACATGCCATTGAGTTGCCCACGGTGGTCGATAAACCTTCAATAAAAAAAGATGTTCTTAGTGATTGAGGCTAAACCTAAGATGAAAAGGGGGTTATCGATTCTTAAAAAGAAAATCAAAGTTCCTTACACACAAACTGTCCAAACAGATGTATCGTAAGAAGAACCACGAAAAAAAAAAGGAAGAAAATATCTATTCTTTGAACGAATTAAACGCCTACTTGGTTCAAATTTCAGAAGCGCTTTGCTAGGCTTTTATATGCACTCTGTCGATAATTACACTGGCGGAAAAAAGAACACCAAGAAGGAATTGGCGGACGATCATGAAATTTACATATGTTAATGGGGTTGAGTTTACGTATGTGTGATGTTAATTTCGGGACCAACCGGTGAGCGCTTACGCCACAGCACGGCATAATATACAAATTATCGACGGTGGTATTTAAGGAGCACGGCGAAGTGAATGCAATCAGTCGTCTGCGTACAGAGACGTGCGAAGACCTGAAGAAGCTGCAATGCCTGGACATGGAAGACGTGTACGATTTCAGCAGTTATCGGACTTTGAGCGAGGTCGTCTAGTCGAACTCCGCGAGGCCGGGTGGTCGTATCGTCGTATTGCGGAGCGAATTAGACGGGAAGAATCGGTGGTGGTACGATGGTGGCGTAGATGGTCCGAGGAACATTCCTACACGAGAAGACGTGGAACCGGGAGTCACAGACGGACTGATGAGCGGACCGATCGACGCATAAGACGAGCGGCGTTGTCAAGCAGAACATCCACTGCGACGCAAATCTGAGCTGCACCTGAGGTGACTGTTCGAACAATCCGCAATCGTCTACTGTATGCAGGACTACGTGCATGTGTGCCTCTGACATGTGTACCTCTGACTCCAGTCCACCGTCAGGAACGGCTGCAGTGGTGTCGCCAACGTATGCACTGGAGAACGCAATGGCGATCTGTCGTGTTCAGCGATTGAAGCAGATTCTGCTTGGGAGCCTCCGATGGCCGTATGTGTCTTCCCAGATGCACGGGGGAGCGTCTCCACCCTTCTTGCATCCGCCAGCGACACACAGGGCCTACACTTGGTCTCCTGGTGTGGGGAGCGATCTGCTATCACTCCCATACACAACTAGTGTTTGTACCGGGTACGTTAAACAGCACCTCCTACATCAACAGCATCATTCAGCCCGTTGTTGTGCCATTTGTAAGGTCGGTCCATCGTGGTGTTTTCCAGCAAGATAACGCACGCCCACACACGGCACGTACAACGCAACATGCACTTCAGGGTGTGAGACAACTTCCATGGCCTGCACGTTCACCGGATTTGTACCCCATTGAGCATGTGTCGGATTTTACGGGACAACGACTTATCCGGTCTCCACGGCCAGCCACGACCATCCCCGATTTACGCGTCCAGGTTGAGGATGCTTGGAACTCAATACCCCAAATTTAAATCCAACATCTGTACGACAGACTCCATGCTAGAATTGCACAGTGTGACGCAGTTCATGGCGGTTCAACCTCGTACTAACCATGTTACATGGAAATGTTATTTTTTCAGTTTACCAGCAAATACAGCTGTATTTTGCCATAACGTTTTGATCACGTTATCCTCTGTATTCCGTTATAATGCTGTATAAATTTCGTTGGTATCAGACGTCTCCTTCTTGGTGTTATTTTTTCACTTTCCGCCAGTGTATTTTAAGAATAACATCTAAGCTTATTCAAGTACAGTACTGGTAAAATTAGACAGTATTGTTTACGTGACTTCTCCCACAGCTTAAAAAATTCTCCATCCCGTTGGGCCAGTGGTCTAAGCGCTGGCTTCTGACCATTTGTCAGAGATGGGTGCGAGTTCGAATTCTGGTGAGGCATGGATGTTGTGTTTGTCTTACGACACTTCCTCTCTCCCTTCCCTGGAACCAGTGACCATAAATTAGGGACTGGCGACTGCTTATAGCCCAATCAGTTACTCACGGTTGTTGCTAAACCCTCAATAAAAAAATCGACCTTATTTTCTCAGTGAAGAAAGTTTTCGCATGCATCCAAATTGGAACACTGTTTTATTTTTATTTTTTTTGGATTGAAGGTTTAACGACCACCGTGAGCAACTCAATGGGCTATAAGCAATCGCCGATCCCTAATTTAGGGTCACTTGTTCCAGGGAAGGGAGAGAGCCAAAAACTTCTTCAAATATCGTATCGTATTTTTCAGGAGCTTGGAAAATCCGAGTTCCTGCTGTGTTGTTTATCTGCTGCGAAACGCGGCGGCAGAAAAATGCTGAAAAGGGGTCATTATAAATGGAAAAATTCCTGATCTCGGTGTTTACATCTACCGGAGGTGACATATTTCCCATTTTCCACGGCAGATGAAAGAAGTGGCTCTTTAAAGAATAGGAAAGTTAAACCACGATTTATTTTTGTCCTTTCTTAACAAAAATGCCAAAGTTGTTCGGTAATTTTATGGCTCAGTTAACGATGTTAATTTGGAAAGCAAATACTGAGTAAGGAGCTACTTTTTGACAATTTTTTCGCATGTGTTGTGCATTTTTCTGATGACTCTCCCTGTCACTTCTGCGATTAGTAACTCGAAATTAAGGACTGGCGTTTGTCTATAACATTACCAGTTGCTCTCGTTGTTCGTTAAACCAAAACCGAATGATCTAATAGGTCATGAATAAATTGAGAAAAACCGATTTTGTACAAAACTGGCAAGTTCGAAAATACAAGAAAAGTTTATGTTGTGAAGGCTTTGTAGGCTTGGTATTGTCAAGTTAATTGGTAAGACGCCGGACGTAGAAAAACACAAGTAACGCAAACAAGTACGTTATGAGTTCCTGTACGGAAGAATAAAAATTTACACCTTAGGAATATTAAACAGATCAAGTGATTATTATTTCGACGAACAGCTTGTTTTTCGACATGTAGAGTACACATGAAGTTTCATTTCATTTCTTTTACCTAACTGCTGCTACAATTTTTACTGAGTCCGAGAAGTGCAACGCCAGATAACAGAACAGTCTGTCACAACGCCCAGTAATATCTGAAAACGAGTGTCAAATCTCTCTTTTGTTAACACGTGTTTTGTAAAAAAAAGAAAAGAAAAGAAGGTGCTCATGGTGAATTTTTACCTCTCCGTCCATCTGTAGACACCAGATCGCTGCAATTATTAGTTTCGGCATTCGTAAACCCGAAATGTGGAAACGATGATTCCTGTTGTCTGCGTTTTCTACGATGCATAACTTCGCCTCTAGAGGGATGAATGCAAATACTATAAAATTAAAAGTGCATTTCATTCCATATCATTGCTTCTAAACATCAAATTCAAAAACGTATTTATTCATTACAATACCCGTCATAACGAAGACTATTTTGGGTACAGTGTAGTTTTCAATTAATGCGTAGTTTTTCCGCTTGCGGCGAAAGACGAATTGCGAATTCCCCCTTTTTTTTGCATCCGGTACAGCTCATTATATGGAATATTTTGCATGAAAATTCCCTTTTTTTGTAAAGATTTGTTCTGCCACTAGGTGGCCAAAGTGTATATTTCTGTTTGTGATGTACTTGCAGCAATATCTGCGCTTTTGAAAACTCGATGAAAAAACAACTGTTTCGTAGTGAGATACTGCTCGCCAGGAAAAACTTGTTGAGAATTGCTTCTGCTTAAAATTAAGCATAGTTTTTCAGCCAAGGGGAGTACAGAATTATATATATATATGTTATTTTTCTCTTTATCTCTGCATATAAACGTACGATTTGCGAAGCTCTTTCTTTATTCGAGAGCGTTTCTGGTGCGAAATTGTTTTGCATATAATTTTGAGATTTAAAGACCAAAGCATGCTTCAGAGAAACATTTTCTCCAAGGCATGCTTTTGCGATTGATATTGATTTAAGTTGGAGTGACTGACAAATTAATTACATTTTTAAGTTTATACACGCTCATGTATGATTTCTTTTTTTTTTTTAATTTCCAGTACTGTTCCTAAAGTCACTGAACAATGGGCTTCCGTAGAACAACTTTGACATCGTTTTTCTCATTATTTTAAATTTAAGTACCTGGTTTATACACAAATTATTCTATATATAAAAGCAGGCAGCCAAAAAAAGATGAAATTTAATTTGCTATTTCGTGAATCGGAAAAGTTTAAAGTGGTTACAATAATCATTTGAAACTTACAAATTTCAGCGTCTGTACGATGAAGGACGGTAACCTATTTGAAAGTGGTGGGGGGTGATTGAAAACTAAAGAACATTTTTTAAAAAGGATCTTTTTAAAGGCCTTGCAATCCAAAACCAAAATATATATATATATATATTAATAATTCTACCGAAGTAATTGTTTTTGCTTCCTAAGGTGCGAGTTCCGTAAAGGCGTGGGGCCCTGCAGCGACCTTCCCGGTTGCCCTAATTGTCCAGCCGGCCCTGTATGCCATGTGTCTAGTTACAGCAGTGTCGTGGCGTTAGCGGACGTGTTGGAAATCGTGGCATAAGCGGACGGGTAGGAAATCGTGGCATAAGCGGACGGAAATGCAATGAGTAAGAAATACCAACCCCTTCCCAGACACAGGACGAATAACGGCGTAGAGGGTTAGATTTGAAAATTAATTATGATTGTAAATTAAAATCAACCAAGTGTGCAGTTGCTAGTGTACACTTTCAAGTAAGAAACAACGAATGTTTCACAGAGTTTGAAAGTTATAGATTTGGGACAAGTAGGAGAAAAAAGGGGGGAAAATAAGCTGGACAGAAGAATCGAAAATGTTATTACGGAATTCGAGCGCTCAAATGTCCTGGAAAAATGCATGATAGCCTTAAGCTACGTTACCGAAATGCATTAGAAGTATGATATTTCTTTATTTATTTTTAATCTGCAATTTAGTTACATATGCGTATAAAAAATTTTAAAATGAAAAAATACAACAAAAAAATAAAGATATGAAAAAATAAAAAATGAAAATGAAAAAATACAAAAGAAATAAAAAATATGAAGAAAAATATAAAAAAAAGATGAAAAAATTAATAAAAAATTGGAGAAAACATACAAGAAATGCCAAAAAAAGAACAAAAAAACTTAAACCGCCAAATTCATCACAATCTGGTTCTGGGAAGGGGTGGGTGTTTCTTATTCATCGCATAACCGTCCGCTAATGCCACGGTTTCCTCCCCTAATTAATACTTCCAGAACTTGACTGTGATGATATCGGCGGTTTAAAAAAAAAAATTGCACTTCTTGCATTTTTTTTTCATATTTTTTTTTCGTATTTTTTTCATATTTTTATTTGTTTGTATTTTCTTCATATTTTTTTTTTTTGATGAACGGTGAGAAGAACGTATGCTTACAAACGAAGGAACCACATGAGTGGAATTTTCTCATTCCTATTGGTCAAGTGGGGAATCTGTACAGATGTGAACGCTGAGAGGGGAAAACAATTATGGGAAGGGGTGGGTGTTTCTTACTCATTGCATTTCCGTCCGCTAATGCCACGTCCGCTAACACCATGGAACCGTTCCAGCAGCTTAACAGCCTGCATGTCAAAAAGCAAAATTGCAAAAATACTTTTTTGGTCAAAAACTACTTACTATGAAAATATTTTGTACGCATTTCTTGTCCACAACAATGCACAATTCCCCATGAGGGACAAAAATGTTTAATCTGACTTTCTTCGTATTTCTGCTCCTAAAATTTCCATTGAAAATTTTTTTCGACATCCGTTATCATTCACCTTGTGGATCATTCTGCATGTACTTGTGAGCTTTTGTAGTTCACAGTTCTGGCGCTAGGTGGTGTTAGTGTGAATTTCTCTTTGCAACTGTATCTCTACTTTCAAAAGCCTATTGAGAAATGTTTTTTTTAACCGCATGCCATTCGCTATGGTAAGGGTGGGGAACATGTTCCGCCTTAAAAAATAGTTTCTTAGCTAAGGGACGTAAATTTCAGAACTTTTTTCGCGCTGTCTCTGCGCCCAGGAGACATATTTGAAAAGTTATTTTTCCTGAGCACAGCTTTTGCTATAAAGAATATTTTTTACAGTATTTTCTACTTTTCCATTATTCAAAATATTTCCGCCAAAGTGTGTCAGCGTACGTCTCTATTTGAAAGAATTTATTTGATTCTAAAAATCCTTCACAAAAATTGTTCTTTTTTTTTGTAGGATATTCTTCATTATGGAGAGTATTTTGCTTTGCTTTTCTTTTTTATAAAACGCACAGCTCTTGTTTTAGAGGCACTTAGTTATACCACGCTTTTTTCACTATATCACTTCTAATTGTTCTGTTTGGAAATCCGTTTAGCCTGTAATATATTTATTTCGGTATAACGAATCTTTTACATGCAATTCCGTAATTTTTGCAACACACTTTTCAGTCGCTAGTGGGAGTAAGTAGCCATGACTGTTGGTTGATGTTTTGTCAATTGTAGAATTTCGGTGGATTTTTTGCGTGGAAAGGTGGTGGTAACAGATTGCGCAGTGTGAAGAACCTTGCTCACATTGCGTATTATAAAAAATGGGCAGTTTTTCCGAAGGTGGTGTAAGTATATTTTCCATTTTGGCTGAATTTTTAAATTTTTCAAAGATCTAATTCAAATGTTTTTTCATGTCGGAAAGAATCAAGATGACGTGCTTATTGCACCGCAAAATTTATTTAGTGTCTTCTTTCTTCTTTTATTATTCACTCAAACTCAATTTATATTTATAACAAAAATGAAGGTGGTACAGAATAATAAAATTTTAGGGGAAACCTAAATCTCATATCCATATTTAGCAAAGCAAAAGCATTAAACTAACTATTTTTACCTTGAAGATAAGGAAGGAAAAAAATATGAGCACCGATAATCTTATTTAGACAAATATCGTATTTTCCAACGACCCACCAGGGATTTTTCCTATTTCAGCGGTTTGACAAGTTTATTTACTCATCTGAGGAAATTCCGGCGTGTCAGGACTGAGATATATGTTGGGACTAAGTAATGGAAATACTAGGTAAAACTTTTGCACAGATGTAACACAATAAGGAGTCTGGAAGCAGAATTGCCAGTCTGAAAAAAATTCATATTAATACGAAATACGATGTTAATATTAAATCCTTGTTGTCGTTAATAAGAATTCCTTTTGTTAAATCATTTTCTCAGAATGAAAATTATGTAACTTTATGTAGGTCTCGGTAATTTATTTGTATAAAAAGTATAAATATAGAAACTCTAATGCGTTCTTCAGTGGCTCATGGTTCCAGTTTTAACCTGTCTTGTGCGGCTGCTGTGAAATCCACGGCAGAAAAGTGCTAAATAAAAAAATGTTGTAGACGAATCGTTATAGGTTGCGGTAAACCTGATCTCAGTCAAGGTTCTGAGATATGTGTTTAAGTTCAGTTATTTCAAATATGAGCTCCTAGTGGCGGGCGAAATGACATCACTCAGGAAGCAAAAGAGTTCAGGCATGTGCGGTCGTTTTTACTGGTTACACGTTAGCAAGAAATGTAAACAACGAGTGTGATGGAAAATGTTTTCAAATTCTAAGATCAGCATGTCTATCAGCGATCTCTTATCTTCTGTTTCATGAAATAATAAATCATTTCAAAGACAAGATAAGTGAAGAGAGTTCAAATGAAGAAAAATATGTCCACTGCTGTAAACAAATATGTTGTTGCGCTAGCTAGTTCACAAGAAATTATATTTGTAAAAATGTAATATCAATGTGAATGTAAATGTTTAAAAGCTCAAAAGTCGGAACTATTTAATTATTAAACATAAGTTCACCAATAACTAGTGGTATGGAAAAGACAATTTTTTCAAGTTCAAATTTTAACATTTTATTTTCAAAAAAATGTTCTGGTAAGATATCTTTATACACAGCCGAGTCACATTATTTCGACCACCTCCTACTTTTGACGTCAGCAACGCATAGCCAATGAAAGAAGGCATGTGTCGTGACTTGGCTTGGAGGGTATACAAGGTGTGCTGTAGGTAATCTGAAAACATATCATTAGCGACTTATCAGATTTGCAAAAAGGGATTATTAGCGGCTTCGGGCCAACGGTGACAGTATTTCTAAAACAGCCCAGATTGCGAACTATTCGTGTGCTGCTGTGGTTAAAGTGCATCGTGATTGCAGAAATAGCACCATTGAGAATAAGCAACGTGAAAACTGCGGAGCGCCACGTGAAATTGATGTGAGAGGTGAACGACAGCTTCGAAGGTGCGTGAGGGCCGATCGACTCGCTACACTGGAGCAACTCACTGGCCGAATGAACCAGGGGACTACCGGAAGTACGTCTAAAACGACACTTCAGCGAACCCTGGTGCTCCGATGCAGACTGATGGGCATTGCACTTATGCTAACGATGGTGCATTGGCAGAACAATCTTACATTTGTACGGTAGTATCGGAATTGGACCTCCGCTGATTGGCAAAAAATGTCTTCTCTGATGAACCACGTTTTCTGCTTCATCGAACGGATAGACGTCGGCGTATAAGGCGAGAAACATCGGGGAACAAACACTCTTCAACCACTGCTGGAAGAACACAAGCTGGTGGGCCAGCGTTATGGTCTTAGGAATGTTTTCGTGGGATCCAATGGGTCCACTGATATCTGTAGAAGGCACTATGGACCAAATTCGTTTGAATCCATCCTTTCAGACCACGTACACCCATACATGCTGATTGTCCTCCCTGTGGCGGATGGGATCTTTCAGCACGACAATGCGACGTGTCATACAGCTAGAAATGTGCGAGAGTGGTTCGAAGAGCACGATGAAGACTTCAAAGTACAGGGTGTCCCACTCGCTAACAACCCGGCATTTCTTTAATAATATTAACACCAATAAAGATATTGCAACGAAATATAAAGTGGACTTACCTCATTTCGTGTGAAATGTGATGACATCCCAATTTGTGCTGGAAGTGGTCACCATTTGTGTCCAGACATCATTGAACCCGGTGCATCATATTGTGGAAAGTCCTTGCCAGTACGTCCGCCGTCACTGCTTGAATATCTTCGGTGATTTTTGCATTCAAGGCATCTATGGGTCGCGGTTTCGTTTGCTAAACTCACCATTTTAGATATCCCCATAAAACGTTAACAGGAGGCGTCAGATCGCACGAGCGCGGTTGCCAACGACGAGGTCGCCGAAAAAAGACTTAATTTCGGCCATACTGGTATGTGATATGTGTGATGTCGCTCCATCGTGCTGTTAATATCAAATGGTGAGTTCGTCGTCCAATTGACTTCCAAGGTTTTGAAGATTTCCATATATGCATCTGTTGTGATGGTTGTACCGAATAAGATGGAACCAATCATGCGGCGCCTGGTCATCCCACACTAAACACCAATTTTCAGTGAATGACGGGGTTGTTCATGTATCGCGTTGGAATTTTCACTGGCCCAAACACGGAAATTTTGAGAATTGACGTATCCGGACAGGTGAAACCACGTCTTGACCGCGAACCACGTATAGTCCAGAATGCCCGGATTTTCCTGAAGAAATGTCTGAAACCATCGATAGTATGTCACTCGTTTCACGTGGTCAGGCTCTTTCAGTTCGTGGACCACGGAGATACGGTACACATGAAGCTTCGCCTTTTGCACAGCACGTTGACAAGTGCTTTTGGACAACAGTGTTTCCTATGACAGTCGGCTAAGTGACTTCCTGGGAGACGCAAGTCGTCGGCCCTTTACATTCTGGGTTGTTTCCTCGGTCATTTTTGGTCCACCGGCTGCATGGTCGTCAAATAAAGTAGTCTTGGTTTCCAATTTCTTCGACAAAGCCCAAACGGTGGACCTCCTTGGCGGATATCTACCTGCAAACCTCTTCAGGAATTGCTGTTGACAAGACTTTATCAATTCTGTTTTCCAATAAGTGTGAACAATAAACACTTTCTTTTCCAGAGTATACCGATACATTATCACACGTACGCGAACAGCCACGAGCACGAGCACTCACTATCAACAACCGTATTGTGTAGACACCTTCAGCAAAATGGCAAAATAAAGCAGCAGAGATTCGCGTCCAGCTGGTTGGCAGACAGCGTCGGGTTCAATGCTGTCTGGAAGCAAATGGTGGGCACTTCCAGCACATATTGTGATGTCATAACATTTCACACGAAAGGAGGTAAGTCAACATCAAATGTCGTTGCAATAACTTCATTGGTTGTAATATTATTAAAGAAATGCCGGGTTTGGTAGCGAGTGGGACACCTTGTACTTTCCTGACCCCCTAATTCCCCAGATTTTAACGCAATTGAGCATCTGTGGGAACACCTCGATCGTGTTGTTCGCTCTATGGATCCTCCACCACGCACCCTCCAGCAGCTGTCAGATGCACTGCAGCCAGCATGGCTCCACATAACTGTGAACAACTTCAGACATCTTATTGAATCACTCCCAGCCCGTCTACCTGCTGTCCGCCCTGCACATGGTGGTCACTCTGGAAATTAGCTGGTGGTCACAATAATGTGACTCGGCCGTGTATATCTACTGTTGTTTATTGTACAAAATTGTTGACAACTTTACGATGAAGCTTAGGACAAGATTCCATGACATAAATAAACGCTCATTTCTTTTTCGGGCTGATACATCAAAATTGAATGCGTATACTAAAAATTTCCATTAGATTTCTTGACTTTAATGATTTTAATGCCAGGTTAAACTTTTTAACAGATTCCTCGACGGTAATGATTTTTGGGTCATTCCCTCTATTAGTATTCTTTCGTGAAGGCTTTGACCAGTGAACCAATTCCCTGGAACACGTGCCTTAAGAAATTTATGGTTACGCCACTGATTCCAAGAAGAGTATAAATAGTTTTCCTACTTAACGCTCCACCATTGTGACAGTAGAAAGAAACTTTTCCTATTTGAAACGACTAAAACGTTACTTAAGTAACACTCTTTCACAGCAAAGACTACCATCGTTTTCTAATGTCGTGGTACGAAAAGAACTTCTCTCCAAAATTGTAGTTAAATAGCCGTTTTACGATGACATCATTGACCATTATTCTTCTTTGAAAGATAAAAGAATTCTAGTAATAAGAATTCATCCGTCTTCCTGCACGATGACATTTATGCAGTTAAAAAACGAAATCTACACTGTTGGCCACCCAAAATGCAACACTAAGAAGGAAGCATCCGATTGGCCTGAAATTCGCAGCATGCGTCGCCCGCGAGAGGACATGCAAACGATTAGCATTGCAGGGTATATGCAAATCATGTGCGCCCGCACCCCTCTGGTACGCATCGACGGTACACTCAACAGCCACCGCTAGATCTCCGACGTTTTGAAGCCTGTAGTCGTCCCTTAGCTGTAGGACCTGCCAGAGCCCAGTTTCAACAGGACAATGCGCGCGCGCACGTGGCACGCATCGTGCAACAATTCTTCACGGCCCACTAGGTGTCACTGCTGCCGTGGCCGGCCTGTTCTCCCGATATATCGCCCATCGAACACGTCTGGTCTCTGATCGGCAACCAAGTGGCCTGGCAAGCACCACCCGCGGCTACGCCTGATGAACTGTGGCAACGTGTGGAAGCAGCCTGGACCGACATACCCTAAGCCTACATCCAAAGCCTCTTTCGTTCGATGCCGCGGCGTGTAGCGGCCGTTATTGCCAGCCATGGGAACTACACGACCTATATATATCTGCGTGTTTCGCAAGTCGCACGGTCCTGTAAGCTCAATCGTTTCATCTTTGTATCTGTTGTTATGTGTCCACTAAATCTGGCTTTGCTATTTCGTATCCTTCTTGGTGTTGCATTTTGGGTTGCCAGCAGTGTATATACAGGTTAAAAATCATGAGTACTTTCGGTGTCACAGTGACATTTTTATCAGTTGTGATTTCTGTCATATGGTTACATGCTGATCTTAAATATGTGGAACAGATACAACATGGGAAAGGTAATGTCAGTGTCACATGATGTACCGGATAACAAGGCAGTCGAAAAACATAATTAGCTAACGAAATTACTCAATAGGAACAATAGTTATTGCGCTGTCCTCTTTAACCTAATTCATCCAGGGTTCAGGCAAAACACAAGGAAAATAGTCATTACAGCAATGTGTATCTAAAGCTGAAATACAGAGACTTTCTGTAAATAACAAGGAATAAACTGAGTTAGGTGTATTTATGATCTTAGCGTTGCCCCAGTCTGGGATGGAATTTCCAGCACCTACAGTTCTTGCAAAAGACGTGCTTTGGTGATTCATTTTTAAATTATATCTACGTTCATTTAATCTCAAATCCAAATTTCTTTTGGTTGAACCTACATAATGATTATTTAGTTCACCAGATGTAGTGTCGAGCATAGGAATAAGATTCACGCCCCATTTTTTCCGTTTTTTAATTTTGTCCCAATCGTTGCGGATAATGGAATATAAATTACATGATCGTATTTTAAATTGTATTATATGACGGGAGCAGTGTAACTGTGACACCGAAAGTACTCATGTTTTTTAACATTGTATTTTATGACCGATAGTATCATTGTGACACCTAAAGTACTCATGCTTTTAAACCGGTATATAGATTTCGTTTTTTAACTGAATAAATGTCATCGTGCAATAAGAGAGATTAATTCTTGTTACTAGTATTTATGCACGAATTAATAGTGTTTATCGTCAGAAATAGATACATTTGTTTTACAGATTCTCATTTTGTAACAATTCACCTGCTTCCCTGGTCCCAAGCTGCTACTGATATCATCATCATCATCATCATCATTGTCAACCATTATCAATCCACTGCTGGACGAAGGTCTCCCCAAGTTTCCTCCACAACGGTCTGTCTTGTGCCAGTCTCCTCCATGTCACCCCTGCATACTTTCGAATTTCATCCACCCATCTCCCATGTGGTCTTCTTCTGGGTCTTTTCCTGTCCCTTGGAATCCAATCTAAAATTTCGGCTGTCCATCGATGATCTGTCCTTCTGGCAGTATGTCCAGCCCATTGCCATTTCAGGGATTTAACTCTGATCATGATGTCTTCCACTCTTGTCATTTTTCGGATCCACGTGTTCTTCTTCTTATCTCTCCTGGTTACACCAAGCATGCACCTCTCCATGCTACTTTGAGTTGTCTGCAGCCTTTGTATGTCTCTTTTAGTTAAGGTCCACATCTCTGCACCATACGTAAGCACTGGAAGGATGCATTGATCAAACACTTTTCTTTTAAGACATAGTGGCATATTGCTCTTGAAAATTATGCTGTTTCTTCCAAAAGCTCTCCAGGCAAGTTTTGTACGCCGATTAATTTCTTCACCAATGTGACCCTCACTTGATATCTGCTGTCCAAGATAAACGTACGTGTCTGTTATCTCCAGCTTTTCTCCATCAATCGATAAATCTTCATTTCTTGTAAAAGCATTGAACATCACTTTTGTCTTCTGAAAGTTCATTTTTAATCCCACTTCTTTACTCTTGTCAGCAAGTTCCTGGATCATACTCTGCAGCTCTGATGGGCTAGTTGCAAAAATGACTACGTCATCAGCAAAACGAAGGTGGGTTAGATAATCTCCATTAATCTTTATCCCCTTGGTTTCCCAGTTCAGTGATTGAAAGACATTTTCCAACGTGGCATTAAAAAGCTTCGGAGATATGGTGTCACCTTGTCTCACTCCCTTTCCAATTTTTATGTGTGTTGTATTTTCAAACAGCCTAATCTTCGCACTTGCATTTTCATAGATGTTATTAATAATATTAATGTATGCATCTTCAATACCGCAGGTTTTCAGAGCCATTGTAACTGCTGATGGTTTCACCGAATCAAAGGCTTTTTCATAATCGATAAAAGCCATGCACAATGGAAGTTCATATTCCCTCGCTCTTTCAATTAGTTCTCTCAGCACATGGATATGATCTATTGTGCTGTAGCCACTCCTGAATCCAGCTTGTTCTCTCGGTTGAGCCATGTCCAGTGTTACCTTCAAGCGGTGTGAAAGAACTTTAGTGAAGATTTTATAAACTACTGATAGGAGGCTGATAGGTCTGTAGTTTCCGAGATCCTCAATGTCACCTTTCTTATGTAGCAGGATCATTGTAGCGTTGTTCCAATCCTCAGGAATCTTTCCTTCATTAAGGCATCGAGTGAAAATTTGGGCGAGTACTGTTTCGATTTCTCCACTTGCTTCTTGTATGATGTCTACAGTAATTCCATCTTCTCCTGGAGCTTTTCCCCGCTTCATGTTCTTGATTGCATGTGCAACTACTGCTGGAAAAACTGGAGGAACTCTGGTACTGGTATCTTTCATGGTGTCTGGAGTACATGTATCATCCCTTTCATATAATTTGGAGTAGAAATCTTTCACTCTTGTCAAAATTTCGCCTCTATTTCTTGTTACAGAACCATCTTCTTTTCTCAGTGCCATAATCTGTTTTCTTCCCTTACTGAGATGTCCCTTTGCTATCTTTAGGCTTTGGTTGTTTTCAATTGCTTTCCTCACTAGTTCACAGTTGAATTTTCTTACGTCTTCAGTGATACTTTTTCGTACTGTCTTGCATAGCTCTATATATTCCACTTTGGAAGTCACATCTTCTTTAGTTGTTCTCATCTCTCTTCTTTTTTGCATCAACATTTTCGTTTTTCCTGATAATTTATTTACATGCAACTTGTTCTTAGACCCAGCTAATTTTGTTGCTGTTTCCACAAGAGCTTTGGTTACTTTTCTGTTAACTTCAGAGATGTCCACTTCTTCCGATGTTAGGCCTTCTAAAGCAGAGAACCTGTTCTTCAGTTCCAACTTGAAGGTATTATGGTGTTTTTTAAGGTTGGTTATGTCAATAGATTTTGTTTGTCTTATGAGCTTGCCACGTTCAAGTTTAGTGTTGAGCTGCATCTTACATCTCACCAATCTATGGTCACTACCTGTGTTGAACTTGTTTAGCACACTGCAGTCTTCTATGACACATTTTTTGTTACACATAATAAAATCAATTTCACTTGTCGTCCCATTTGGATGTCTCCATGTCCATTTCCTGTGTGGCTTTTTCTTGAAGAAGGAGTTCAAGATGAAAAACCCTTCTGCCTCTGCAAACTCAACGAGAGTATTTCCACGCTGGTTTCTGTTGCCGTGACCGAATTTACCTACTGAAGTTTCATTCTGTTGCCGTTGCCCTATTTTTGCATTGAAATCTCCCATAATTATTTTCAAGTGCTGCTTACCTTTATTATTTAGATGACAAATTTCCTCATAAAATTCTTCAATTTCTTCTTCAGGATGACTTGTGGTGGGTGCATAAGTTTGAATAATCTGAGCCTGGTATCTTCTCGATAGTTGGATAACGAGTCGTGCAGCTCTGTCAGAGGAACTTTCAACTTCTACCACTTTATCCTTCAGTTTCTTGTTTATTATAAATCCAACACCACTAGTTCTGCCAGTATCTGTCCCACGATAGTAGAAGAGATGTCCACTTTTCAGTTCGATGAGATCTTCTCCTTTTCTCCTTACCTCACTTAGCCCCACGATGTCCCACTTGATCCTTTGTAGTTCCTCTTCCAATTCAAGAAGCCTTGAATCAGAAGATAGGGAGCGTCCATTGTATGTTGCCAAGGTCAGCATCAGATGGCAGCCTAGTCCGGTCCTCCGGGGATTCTTAGCACCCTCTGCCTTCATGTCGCACTGGCCGCTGCCTTGGCCAGGTACATTCCAGCTGCCGGAGACTGAGGGCCAAGATTTAAGTTGTGGAGTCATTTTGGAGGGGTTTGGCCATAACTCACCACGCTGGCCAAGCTGGTTGGTGAGTGTGGGATAGAATTTCCTCTAATCCCGATGGTATAGTTATACCGCTATGGGCGGTCGTCAGAGCCCCTTTAGTGGGAACAGGATGCACCACGAGAAGGCGGGGTTGACATTTGTCAAGGAGAGGCTGTGATGTTACGCATCATCTGACCTTACATCCTGCTACTGATATACGGTCAATTAAATTGTTTGCATATAACAGAATGCGTTACAAAGCGATATGTTCCTCGCCCTGCTGGAATGAAGTTCATAGCCAAAGATGAACTTCATTCGCTGCACGAAAGTGTGACGTCACATTCTCCTTCTGCGGCACATTTACCCTATTGGCTGACGAGACGAAAGGAGTTTCTCTACGAAAAGTTGGGAAAAGAACAGCGATCATAGGTATCTGAAAACGTAAATTTCGCAAAGCTTCGAGCAATTTCACAAAAAAAAATATAATGAAATTATTAAGCATAGGTTCCAGTTATTATCCATTGGTGAGGCCCTCTAACTGGGAAATTCAGCTGATGATATAACTGAAAGTTCAGAAAACTATCATAAGTGTGAAACTTTAAGCCACCGTTACAAAACAAGCAGTGTTGAAGAAACTTGTACCACACCGGATGCCGATAGACGTCGACACAAAAGCGGAGTTTTACATAAAGTTTAGCACTTTCATTAAAGTGCGCTACAGGGCTCTCATTGACATTTTTCACAGACGCGCAGGGAATGATGCTACTTTATTTTGGAGCCAACACACAACATAAATAGACGGAAAAGTTGTTATCGCTTTTTTAATGTAAATAACCTTTCATATACACTGAAGAGCAATTGAATTAAAGATACCTGTCTAGTAACGTGTAGCACCACCTTTCGCTCTGATGACCACGGCGATTCGTCTCGGCATTGACTCGACAAGACACCAGAAGCATTGGGAAGCCATACGGATCCACGACCCCTGAACAGGCTCCCAGAGTTCACGAAGATTTTATGGAGAGGGGTCAGAGCCTCGAATATCTCTCTCGATGGCATCCCAGATGAGCTCGATGGGATTGAGGTCAGGTGACCTAGCTGGCCAAGAAAGCGAGGTCACGTCGGTGGAGTGTTCATCCAACCATTCGGATACAATTCGGGAGCTGCATTGTCTTGTTACAGGATGAGGTCCCCAGTGGGATGTTGAAGACGCACAAACGGGAGCAAATGGTCGTCCAGGATATCCCGGTAACGTTGACCTGTGAGGGACGATGTCACACGTATTAGGGGTCCCATTTCAGTCCACGTAAACAGTCCATAGACGAGAATACCACCTTCACCAGCTTGAAGAGTACCCTGCTGGCAAAAAAGATCCATCGCTTCATGTGGTTTGCGCCGTACTCGTATCCTGCCATCCGCATGTACCACCGTGAATCGTGACTCATCAGTCCAGGCAACATTTTCCCACATGTCTTGGGTCCAGTGGTGATGTTCCCGCTCCCATGCTAATCTTTGCACCCTGTGATGTGCGGTGAGCAACGGTACCTTCGTGGTTCGATGGCGTCTGTACCCCATAGCGAGGAGATGGTTCTGGATGGTGTGGCTGCTTACACATTTTTGTGCACCAGCGTTAAGTTGACGAGTGATTTCTTGCACTGTGGCCCGTCTATTCGCTGTTACAATGCGAGCTAGCCGATGATGGCCTCGCTCATCCACACGCTGCTGTCCACGGCAGTTGGCCCTTGCAGGGATGGTTTTAACGGATCCGATGTACTCACGGTGCACCCGTGATACAGTGTCTCGTAAAAATCCCAGTGCCTGCACGACGTCCGAGATGCAGTGACCCATTCATCGGGCCCTGACAATTTGCCCACGATCAAATGCGCTTAGATCCTTCGTCTTACCCATACTGCGTCCTACTCTTACTGATTCCCGTCGCATCACTCCTAATATTGTCCTATCGCTGCATACCTCATGTCGCTTCCGTTTACAGGGCCGCCCACAGCGCCATATTTGCATAACGCCAGCTGTCTCTAATTCAATTGCTCTTCAGTGTAGAAACACAGCTCCAATGAAGTTTACTATTATATCACTCATAAGTAACAAAATAATTATCCGGTCTTTCCGGAAAAAAAAAGCTGCAAGAAAATATTTTGTTTATCTTTCATTTTAAAAGAGTTCATGGTGGTTATAAAACCAAATCCTTCAGCGTCATTGAAATTAGCAAAACATTGTAAACGGCATTTTGTCTGGAACTGTTGTTCGAGCTGAAGCTGTGTTGCCACGCCAATTTGCATATTGCACACATTTAACCTTTGATGATCTAATAATGTTTCACCGGTAATTTTCATCATTTCCTTTCCTTTTCTTAGGGGCACAACCCGAATCCCTGTCACTAAAATTTCCACTCATAATGCGCGCTAAATTAACACTTAAACACAAATGGCGACCTGCCGCCCCGGTGGCGCAGTGGTCTAAGGCGTTGGCCTCTGATCATTCGTCCGTAATGGGTCCGGGTTCGAATCCCGGTCAAGCATGGATGTTGTGTTTGTCTTACGGCACTGGCTCTCTCCCTTCCCTGGAACCAGTGACCCTAAATTAGGGACGGGCGACTGCTTATAGCCCATTGAGTTGCTCACGGTGGTCGTTAAACCTCCAATCAAAAAAAAAAAAAAAAAAAAAAAAATGGCGACCCAGATGTTACAATACGAAACACAGCATACAGAGGACAGGACGCAGGAGTATTTGGAATGATTCCGCGTGAACTAGCGAGGTGCGGAGGCAGTGCCATCTACCAATAGCCGTTGGATGCAGCAACCACATAAGTCAGTGACTCATCTGGTTTCTGCACCAAATGATTTTTTTCATGAGACTGCATATATTACATGAAGCCACGGAATCAGATGATTTCTTCACACCTTACGTGTCGACCCTAGATAAGCCTATTTCTGCAATAAAGTTATTTTCGAAAATTTTTGGTCTCATGTGGTTTCTGCATTCACCGATTCATTTGTTGCTGAGACGATTTGAGTTCACATTCTTTTTTTAAATATAGTGCATCGTTTCGGCCGTAGAAAGTGTGTTTTACAAACTTCATTTTCTTTGGGAAGTTCGTCGACAGAAAAACTTTCCATAACACATTTCCGTTTCAATAATTTTGCAGTCGGGTAGAGTCTTCTAAGAATCAAATCGAAAAAAATCCTTTTTCGCAGTAACCTCAGACAGTTACTCCCTGAGGTAGAAATATTTTTAGCATATTTCCTCCTCAAAATTATAAAGAATTCGGAGGTTGCGGAGAAAAAGGTGCATTTTTGTTATACAGATATGTATCTACTGTTTAAATTTCTACCTAAAAAATGTTTGTATATCCTACGCCACCCCTCTGGTGCAGTGGTCTAAGCCCTGGCTTAGGACTGATTGTTCAAGAAGGGGCCAAGTTCAAATGCCGGTAAGGCATGTATGTTGTGTTTGTCTTTTGGACCCAGTTGTCTCACTCCTCTGAAACTAGAGCCCCTAAATTAGGGACGGGCGGCTGCTTATAGTCCATTGAGTTGCTTATGACGGTCGTTAATCCTTCAATCGAAAAAACAACAATACATTCTACAGGTTTAAATTTGGGGAATATCTTGCAAATGTTATCTACTTTTTCGCGACGTGCACTTTTGGTAAAGAAGGTAAGAATATTTCCGTTTAAAAACTGTTTGCAGCCATATCTATGCGTCTAAAAATCAGTCTGAAAATTTCCTTTCTACTTAGATACTGTGTCCTTTGTAAAAACTTTCAAACACACATTCAAGGAGCTTTTTAGGTTAAATGTGAAGCCTGTGTTTTGTAATATCCCCACAACTAAAAAAACAATTTAAAATATGCTTTGTTTATTGGATTCCATTAATTGTGAAACGCATCTGGATAGTTTTTGAATGTCTGCCGATAGGTGGGCTAAAGGTGTATTTTAGTTTGCAGCTGTATCCCCACTTTTAAACGGTTTATCCCGCATGAAGCAGATATTTTATATGCAAGCGTGTGATGTCGTCTGATTGTGCTTAGAGCTATGCAAAAAGCTTGGTGCTATCTCTAGTTTCATGTTCCTGTCTTGGTATGCATTGACCTGAACTTTAGATGCTTAGTGGTATCTAAATTAAAAAACAATGTGATAAATTTGAAAGGAGGAATTTTGCCAAAAAGAACATTAAGAAAAATGACAATCAGATTAAGGAAGTTTTCGCGAGACTTCGTAATGATTATTTTCTTTTTATTGGAGGTTTAACGACCATCGTAAGTAACTCAATGGGCTATAAGCAGTCGCCCGTACCTAATTTAGTGCCACTGGTTCCAGGGAAGGGAGAAAGCCATTACAACATCCATGCCTCATCGGGAGTCGTACCCGGACCCCTGTCGAACGAATGATCAAAAGCCATCGCTTAGACCACTACGCCACCGGGGCGGCCTAATGATTCTAGGATATCTACTACCCAAACCGACAAGTCGAATTTGATTGCCATAACGAACAGGTCTGATTATTAGGAAACATAAAAGAATTTGCTGAGCAATCGGACTCAATTCCGCTGTCGACGAATTCTTTAAACAGCATAATACGGAATGTTTAAGCTCTAGCCAGGGACAAATATCTACCGAAAACTATTAGAACGTCACACCAAATCTTTCTCATAGCCCTCCAATTCCACCACCCGTTGGACGATTAACAAATCACAAACCTGAATCTACCATTAGACCTATAGTACCAACGAACAAATCTCCTACGTACAATCGTACATATTAAGAAAAATACCTAGCTAAATTATTTTTTCTGAATGTTTAAAAACCTCCGAGTACGTAATCAAATCAACAAAAGAACTTGTGGAGCGCGCAATTAAACTGACTACATTTGATGGGGATATAATGATAAGTTTTGACATAGTATCTTTATATCCCTCTATGTCAATACCAGAGGTTGTTGAGAACCTTGAAGAAATAATTATCACTTCCAGTGAATTCACACAGATTCAAATAAGAAAATTATCAGCTCCTTAAATCTAGTGACTACCCACAAGTATTTCAAGTTGAATGGAAGATTCTACATACAAACAAGAAGAGCACCGATGATTTCACCTTTATCTTTAGTCCTGCAGTACTGAGACCACTACAAGACTTCAAGTTTCTAAATTGTATTAAGAAACCACGAGCGTGGATCCGCTACGCTGATGATATTTTCTTCATAATGGGACATGGAGTTGACGAAATAAATTTCATGCGCAAGATGAAGAACCTACACAGTACGATAAAGTTCCCTATGTAGCATGAAATGAATGGGACGCTGGATTATCTTGACGTAGCGATTAAAAGAAATGAAACATCCAACTTCGATTTTGGCGTTTATTATAAACCAACCGCAGTACCGAACTTTGCCCCTCCTGACTCACACTACCGGAAAGAGTACAAACTTTCTTAGTTTAGAGCAGCTGTTCTCAAATAGTGCTCTGCGAAGGTTCCTCAAAGACTTTGCGACGCTTTCTGTGAAAATTCCTCGTGACACCGTCATGTTCGACAACGAAAATACACTGGAAAAACCCACGCATTTGCTCAATTTCCTTATACAATGAATGTACATAATGAGAGTTGAAGAGCGCGTTTTCCTCATTATTCATCGTTTAGGCTTGGAAGAGCGGCTGAATGAAGATCTGTGGCTGTTCAGGCTTGCATATTTAGCTGACACATTTAAAACAATTAATGAAATTTACCTAGGTCTGCAAGGAAAGAATGATACTGTTTTCACGGCCTTTGACAAAAGTTGTGCTTTCAAGAGAAAGGTGCAGTTCTGGACTGCATGTCTCCGAAACCGTCCCAAGGTTTCGGGAAACTGTCCCGACAATTTCGGACTTTCTGGAAGAGCTCAAAGAAAGCATCCATGAATCTGGCGTTATTTTTGGAGAATTCACCCAGCACGTACAAGAAATAAGTGATGCCCTCTTGCAGTACTTCTCAAATACAATGGACGAGAATTTGGAAAAATTATGTGTGGGTAAAAGAACTGTTTGAAGTTAAAGACAGCCTCGCAGCATGACTGCAGGTGAATATGAAGATCTTGTCAATCTGACATCTGACACTTCTGAAAAGGCACAGTTTGATAAGCTACCATTGGGCAAATATTGGTGCAGCGTAAAGAAATGGTGTCCATGTTTATCACAGAAAGCGGTTAAAATACTCCTTCCCTTTGTCAATACGTATCTGTGCAAGACTGATTTTTGAACTTATGTTTCCACAAAATTTAAGTATCGCAACCCAGTGGAGCAGAACCGGACATGCAACTGCAGCTCTCCTCCATAGAGCCGAACCTAAAGGAGAAGAAACAGCTGCACTTGTCGCATTGAGGTCATTTTTTACGAATATTTGCCATGCATTTTCAATAGCATTTTCTTTCTTCTTTTATCTCTCTTGCTTTCATTATGAAAGACCACTGAAAGTGTTACGTATGGTGTTGGCTAAATAAAACCAGTACTTCACATAATTGAAACCAGTACTTCTTAGATTGCTCAGAAATGAAATTCTTAAATCCTCATTGCCTCTATAAACACTATGTTGTACAAAGTATAAACACGGTCAGAGCAAAAAATGTTGGGACTCCGCGACATTTTCCTTCGGTGAAAAAACCTCTGCGGTGTCAGACGTTTGAGCACCACTGGTTTAAAGTATGGTTCTACAGGGCGTATGACATCCAACCCGACTACCTAAATAATAAAGAATTTGAGAATATTTGTAGCAGAGGTCTAACGGCTGGATATAATAAAAATGACATAGATAGAAAGATAGAACTGTAGGAAATTGTATATAATTTATCCGATAACAAAATCAACCAGTACGGAAATGTGATATGAAGGATCCATCACACTTTTCCCAGGCTTTACATATTGGTTGAGGAATTTATTAAGTAAATTCAAAATCTCAATAGCAATGAAGTCACCACCCACTTTATCACATATAATATCAAGCTGCAATTATAGACAGTATGAGAAGGAGAAAGCAAATGTGTACGCTATATCGTTGGTGTAACTTAACAACATAGAAAATATATAAATCCGAATGACAAAGCAATCCTTAGACAGCAGATGTAAAGAACACGTGCGAAGTGTTAACCAAGACATGCAGAACACACCCCTCTCCGGAGAAGTCATGCATTACTTGGCCGCACCTATGTGGAATGATTTTAGAAAATTTGCCCCTTACACGAACTTTAAAAAGTTTGCCATCAGGGAAACAGTCGAAATCCTTTCCAGTAAACAAGCATTCAATTATATGGTCTCTATGGAACTACCAATGGTTTGGCATGCGCTGTTAAAGGATGGAAACACGTCGTAGCACACCGTGTAATTGAGCGATAACAATTTACGTAATACTGCTCGTGATATCACCTGCGTTATTTTCAGAAATCATATTTGTTTCTTACGTGTTCCAATTCCCTGCATTTTATGCCTACTACTGCCCTGAAAAAGACTTACAGCGCAGAGAGGAAGCTTGGCGAATCTGTATGCATATCCCACCAGTAAATAAGCAGATTTGCCACGCTATAAGTGGTACTTGATTGTGTACGTTCTGGTGTACTTTGAACTAGCATTACTCTTGTGGCACGTTGTTCACTAGGAACACAAGACGCAATTCCCGATCAGATATCAAGAAATCTAGAAGAATTTATCTGCTAAGTCTATCAGCCCAGAACAAACATAAGTAAACTTGCGGAGTGGCGCTGGTTCATTTTTTTCTGAGAAACAAACAATGTACAATGTACATGAACGACATATTGTAACTCCTAGACCAAGTTTTGCATCTCTTTCAAGCGCGTGGAAACAACTTACCAAAAACCGTGACAGTCAGAATTCTGATGATGTCACTATGATTTGAATGTTTACGCTCCAGTCGTCCTGATGAAGCCGAGCCAGAAGCTCTGCGAAACTATAGTCGATATATAATAAACCTTTGATTGCGGTAAACGTTGATATTTTTACTTTATTCAACACCACAAGTTTGTAGTAATAAATTATATATACTTTTAGGTGTCAACTGGACCTACGACTACAGTTTGGTGCGTAAGTATATTGAAATATCCTACAACGGGAGGGAGACGGAATATAGCATCTTGCTTCGCTTCCGTTTTTGTGGACTTATTTAATACCGATATTGACTATTCAGGAACATAACATCTTAGTTCTTGATCTTGATTGTGACGAACTCACTGTCTGCGACCATCAACCGTTTTTCGAAGC
Source organism: Macrothele yani (assembly GCA_039090855.1). Lineage (NCBI taxonomy): Eukaryota > Metazoa > Arthropoda > Arachnida > Araneae > Macrothelidae > Macrothele > Macrothele yani. The sequence goes on from CM077017.1 coordinate 67,596,118, forward strand.
TGAGGATAAAGAAGTTCAGATTACTGAACCACCTTAACTTCTTGCTTCGATGTAAGAAATACCAGATATTACCAAATTTTATATCTGTGAAATACAACTTACGAACATCCCATAACGTCAAGAAAGCCATATCTAATGCTTCGTTTGCATTATTAAGAGCTGTTATTAAAGATACGAGGAAAAATATTGCAAACGTTGAGGTCGAACTGCATGACCTACATCTTCTCTTAGCTAAAACGTTGCCAGATTTTTCTGACCTGGACGGCAAAACTTGGTCTAGGAGTTACGATATGTCGTTTACTCATAAAATGACATTAGAAAAAAAATTTGAAGAACTATCGAATAACAACAACAATAAAGAAAATTCCGCTGCGCAAACTCAGGATGCCTTTTCGGATAATGAAGTAATATCTAACCTTTCTTGTTTTAAGCCGAGCGAAATTCAAAAAAGAATTTTACGTTACAATTCGAATTTTGCGATTTCGAAAAAGGTACCTGTATCCAATATATTTGCTTCGGTTGAGGAGTTCCTGATAAAAACCGATCTAAACATTGATCAAAAAGAAACAATTAGACATTGTGTCAGCCAGATAATAACATCAAAGTCCTTTCCACCATTTAAACCCAATCTCAACAAAGAAGAATATAATGCTTTAAAAGAATTACAGTCAAATCGAGATATTGTCGTTTCTAAAGCATATAAAGGAGGACAAGTTGTTATTATCGACAAAAAACGTTATGAGACAGAAGTTGAAAAACTTATTTCCGAAGGACCCTATAAAGAAATAAAAAAGGATCCATCGGAGAAACAATTAAAGGAAGTTCGAAAAGTGATATCAAGTTGTGTAACTCTTGACCAAAGTTCAAAAAGTCGTCTGAAGACCTCATATGCACGTTGTCCGCGTTTGTATGCACATCCAAAGATACATAATATTGGTATCCCTTTCCGTCCCATAGTCAGCAACATTGGCTCAGCTACACATAAGTTGGCCAAGTTTCTATCTTCAAAATTATCCGCCTTAACGACTTCTTCGAACAAAACAACTGTAAAAAATTCCATAGAGTTTGCCAATCGACTAAAACGACATCCGTATAAAGATCAATTCATGTTATCCTTCGATGTGAAATCCATGTTCACAAGCATCCCACTGAATGGAGCCCTCGAATCATTGAAAGTGAGTCTCACTGAACATCATTTCAGTCAACCGGAAGTAGAAGAAATTTTGAGACTAGTGGAAATTTGTACCAGACAAAACAGTTTCCTTTTTCGTGGAAGGTTTTTCCAACAGACGGAAGGCCTTGCAATGGGTAGACCATTGTCGCCTATTTTATGCGGTCTATATGCGTCATTTTGAGGACAAACTCTTTCAGCTCGTTACGTTTGACCTTTGGATTCAATATGTTGATGATACTTTTGTTCTCTGGAAAGGCATGAATTCGGAAATACCTAAATTAGTGGAACTCATCAATTCAATTGATCCTCATATACAGTTCACATGTGAGACTGAAAATAATGACTGCTTATCATTTCTTGACGTCCTTGTGTCACGCTCTGAAGGATCCTTTAGCACAACAGTTTATCGAAAACCATTCGCTGTTTCCTTACCCCCACACGCAAAATCAAATCACCCATGGAAACAAAAATTCTCTGCCTTCTACACATACGTATATCGTGCAATAAATATATGCTCAGCTGAGGATTCCTTGCAGAAAGAGCTAGATTTTCTTAAACGAATTGCAGTACACAGAGTATATACACGTTCCGTCGTAGATAAAGCTGTCCACAAATTTAGGAAACCAAAGCCTGTCTGCTCACTCACGCCGGTAGACCACCCAATACGACAGAATTGGGCGGTTATCCCATTTGCTCCATAGATTTGCTTCGGAAATTCAAAAATTCTCAAGAGTTTTAATTTTAAAGTTATTTTTATACCCTAAAACAAGATAATTTTTTTCGGATCCAAAGATTACGTCGAAGACATAAATTCCTGGGGAATTTATCAGATACCTTGTGAATGTGGACTTTCGTATATAGGGCAGACCCGCAGGGCTTTAACTTTCCGTGTGAAGGAACACCAGACCTACGTATGGAATTGTGAACTGAAGAAGTCGTCTGTAGCCCAGCATTGTCACGAAAACAACTATAAATTTCTGTTCGGCAACGCTATGCTCATTGATAAACCTGATTCAACGATGAAGCTTAATATATTAGAAGCTTTTCACATATACCAGAACTCTTCACTGCTTGTCAACGACATGACGTCGACTCCATTTCTTTCAAGCGCGTGGAAACAACTTACCAAAAACCGTGACCGTCGTACTTCTGATGATGTCACAATGATTTGAATGTTTACGCTCCATTCGTCCTGATGAAGCCGAGCCAGAAGCTCTGCAAAACTATAGTCGATATATAATAAACCTTTGATTGTGGTAAACGTTGATATTTTTACTTTATTCAACACCACAAGTTTGTAGTCATAAATTATATATAAAGTACCATGTGCAGAAATATGTGTGACTCTGGTGGAAGTGACGAGCTATGCAACAGTATTCTCTTATTCTACCGGATATCTCAGATTCCGCAAGTGAGGAGGATTTCAGCAATAATCATGTGGACCACTGGACCAACGGGGACACATGATCCTCAGTGACAGTCTGTCGGTGATACACTTCTCCACGTTTTTCCATAAAAAGTGTAGAATATTTTCTCCCCTCGAAAAACACACCGCATACTTCACCATTGGGTTCGTTTTCTTCAGTGTTCACCTGAAGAGATTGAAGGGTTTTCTGTCCTTCGAGTCTAGCCTTGTTTGGGACAACAACATGTTTCATATTATCTTTGGATATTACGCAAAAGTTATGCAACACAGCTGAAGCAATCATTGCGGCTGATCTGTAAGAAATCCCGTAGAGATCAGGAGTTTTGGCAAAACATGTCGAGATAAGTCGAGCTTGAGAAGTACCAGTTTTCAGAAAATCGACACCGGCAGTCCGTTCAACACGTGTGGGTCAGTCTGCCACAGGACAACAGGCGTCTGTTCGCCTCCATTCCGGACTATATTGCAGCATGTATCGCCGCAAGAGCGGTGAGACGCGGTATTGAAGATGATCGGACTGCATGCCACATATCTCTCTGTGGCATGTGAATCATTCATCTGTATCATTACGTCCACAAAATTTCAGTTTTACTGTGTTGAGGTGTTTTATGCGAGTTCAACAATCACTGTTTTCTTGATACATCAGCAAATAACAAGTGGCAACTATTATCACTTATGAAATATTATGGGATGCAATAGAAAGAAAAAAATGCTGAACCAGAAAATGCAACGAAACGCCGGAATTTTTTGAAATATTGTAGTCTAAACAGCACAGTTCACAAAAATTTGTGTATATCACCCTGATGAAAATCTGGTTTTGCCATATGTTATCTGATCTTTAGCTATGGCGGAACGGTTTTTTTACGCTAAACAATTAATAACTTCTTCGTACTGAAAACCAGAAAATGCAAAGAAACGCAAGAATTATTATTAAATAGTGAAAGCCGCATAGTTCACGAAAAACTAGGTATCACCCTCTTTGTCTTCGAAAAGACCCCCAAATAGAGAAGGGTGGGTAAGAGGGACGCCATAATGTGCTAATCACGAACGACGCCCCCCCCCCCCAGTACACGAAATTTTGTTGCCCAGAAACATCAAAACACTTGATCCTCTTGCCACATGTACAAATATGTGCTTGGTTTACTGATGTTTCGCAGGCGCTCTGAGACATCAACCACGGTTTCACAGCAATCCACAACCAAACCCCCGAGCCACAAATTTCCTGCGAAGAACTAGAACGGACCCACTCACAAACCAGGGCTGTTCTGGACTTTACCTTTGAAGTATCATCTGCACTGCTGTTACCTAGTGGGGGAGGTTCCGCAGCGTCAGTGACGTCACTGAGTTGCCGAACGAGAGCTGGGCTTTGAGTTGTGAGCCAGTGGAGAAAGTCAGTTGCTTATGGTTTTCTAGTTTTGTTAAATTTCTCTTACTTTTTTGAGAAATCGAAAGAGGTGTTTTCTTTTTGCCGGAGATTTATTATAATTATATTAATGCTCCCCCGGTGGCGCAGTGGTCTAAGCGATGGCCTCTGATCATTCGTCCGAAAGTGGTCTGAGTTCGAATCCCGGTGAGGTATGGATGTTGTGTTTGTCTTACAACACTGCATCTCTCCCTTCCCTGGAACCAGTGACCCAAAATCAGTGACGGTCGACTGCTTATAGCCCATTGAGTTTATCATGGTAGTCGTTAAACCTCCAATCAAAAAACAAAAGTATGTTTATGATATTGGATTGCTGTACCGTTGCTACTAGCAACAATAGGTACAGGAATAGAAAAGGAGGAAATGTAATTTTATCGTGTTTCCTCAGAAAGGTCTACAAGTATTCGGAGAATGGATAAACAGATGCAGAACACAAGACAATATCATGGTAAAGAATGCCTGAGTATGCTGTGAGCATTTCCAAAGAAATGATTTTGGGAATGGAATAACACATGAGAAACCATTTACTTGGTCTGTCGGAAAGAAAGATTCTGAAATCATCTGCTGTACCGAATATTAATTTTCCGGCATTAAATTCAGAAGAAATAACACCGAGGTCTGAGAGGCAGCAGAAGAGAAAAAGTTTAGTTAGTGCTTTGTATCGAATTACAACCTTAACTCCAAATATATCCCGTATCAGCAGCGGAGTAGATTCGATTCACAACGATCCTGATGTAATTCCACAAATTCAGAATGTTTGAAACATGAAGAGATGAAGAAGAGTAATATACAACTGCAGAAAAAATACATGTATCTGATCTTGAAAGTTTCTTGAATCTTCAAAGAATGAGAAACGCAAATTACTAAGATCTATCTGCATAAATAAAAAAGATATACATCATGCAGAAAAGTTTAGTTAAAACAAATTAGCCAACCGAAGAAGCAGTTAAAAGGAATAAAAAGAAAAACAGCAAGTTGGAAAGATGTTGTATATGTATCCATGATGCATTTACGGACGCCCAAGTAAGTGCCCTTACAGAAAGGAAGCAACGGATAAAATGGTCATCCGCAGATGTATCAAAATGCATCGTAATCAGAACTCTGTCTACCAAATTACATGTCTCCTGGCGGGAAAAAATCGGCATCCCTTTACTGAGTTCAAGCGCTTTGAAAAGATGGTGGGAAAAATCTATCTGTCATCCAGGTATTCAACATGATGTCCTGCTCTTGATGAAAAAAAATCATGTAAACATTTAAGTCACCCGGAAAAGCTTTGTGTTTGAAGCTTTGATGAAATTCTTATTGACTTTTATGCAATGCTACAACACCAGAATGGACAAAATTCTCAGCTCTTTTAAGAAAGCCCAATATGTTCAAATCCGAGGATTATTATCACAATGGAAATTGTACATATTCTTTGACAGTCAGATGACGAAATCATTGCATTTTTTTTCAAATATTCAAGGTTTGGAATTTACTGTGATTGAACCAAAAGCTATTGTTTCTAACTTGAGAGGATGCAATACGTTGTGGAGAGAACTTAAAATTTCATTGAAAGATCTTTCTTTGATGATAATTCCTTTGTTCAGGGGCCTAAAATATGGGTATTTACTGACATCCCTGGCTGTGTAAAACTTCTGAAGAACCTCTTCATCGACAGCGGTTTCACATGGGGGATGGAAATATTTTAACAGCAGAGATCATCAATGAAATCTTAAGCAATGTTTCAGGTGAAACCTCAGTATCTCAATGTAAGAGGAAATGAAGGACAAAGAGTATCCCAGAAAAAATTTTGCTCTCATCGACCACAGCGAAGGGAATACATTTCACTAGAAATTTAAAAGCATTGAAATTTTTCCAACTTATTGGTGCATATTTTGATATCATGAATAGCTCTCAATTAATTACTGCCAACGACAAGCCCTTCAAAACTGCATTTGGTGTGGAAGAACAGAACCATAAACATCAAGTAGAATGTTTGTTTCCATTAAAAATGTAATAAATGGCACGAGGGTCCGGGGAAAGAAGTCCCTTATACCTTTTCAGAAAGAAGTTATATTTCCCATAAATTCACTTATAGTGTTTACGACGATGTAGGATCATTCAATGTGATATAAATACTGACATCTCGGCTAATACAATATTTAGTTTTTAGATCTTCGAATATGGAATGTTCTGCTTAAGGGTTTGAAAACAAATATTCCTCCTGTTTTAAAGTGTTTCAATGATATTGTTGGATTTCACTAAAGTAAATATGTCTTCTTTTTAATTCATCCCCACACTTACTTCCTGCAAATAGATTCGAAGGAGGGGATTCTTCTCTCGAGAAGAGATCTGGTACCGTAGCTACGTCAGTCTCCTCGTCGGGAAGCCAGGCGAGCTTTACGAAGAACCAGCCCTTGTATCAATGGCCCTGTTCACAAACCGTCGGCGGGGTCACCTTGGACGGCGGGAGCTGCCAAATCGTACTGGTGCAAGGAAGATCCTCCTTCAGAGGAAACTCAGTGACGACTTCCCGGACGAGACACCGCCAGCGAAGGCGATAGGTCGGCCCCAAGATTCCTCGTAAAATCAACATCTCCTATTCGGAGGTGCGTTGTTTGTGAGCTCATCGTTCTCGCAGTGAGTGAGGTTCAATTTTTTTGAATTCGGTGAAAATAGTGAATTGTGAACGTTACTTAGTAAATCTTTAGTAGCTTCATCCATTTCAAGGCGGAAAAAAAATGATGCCTCGTTTCTTTTAAAGTTGTAATATTCCATGTTTGGTATAAAAGAACAGTGTATTTTTGATAATCTGAATTCAAAATTGCCGCCTCGGTGGCGCAGTGGTCTAAGGCGCTGGCCTCTGATCATTCTTCCGTAAGGGGTTCGGGTTCGAATCCCGGTCAGGCATGGATGTTGTGTTTGTCTTATGGCACTGGCTCTCTCCCTTCCCTGGAACCAGTGACCCTAAATTAGGGACGGGCGACTGCTTATAGCCCACTGAGTTGCTCACGGTGGTCGTTAAACCTCAAAAAAAAAAAATTCAAAATTTAACTAACCGCGAAAAACGTATAAAAGAATTACGCATAATTCAACTGAAAAAGCCGTAAAAATTACAGCAAAATATCAGAATTAGCGCAGAATTACGTATAAAAGTTTAAAACAAGTTTAGGATATTTGGGCAACAGACTTTTGGGCACAAATCTTTAGGGGCCGTACATCTAACAAATACAACTGCAAGTGAAAAACAGTTGTCAAAACATTTCCAGAACTGGTATTAGAATTGTCTAATTACTAAATGTAAATTCTACCTTTTGTTCTGGATGTTTAAGACTGAAATGCAAGGAGACAATTATTTATATAGCATTTTTTGTTGTGAATTCAAATTCTATGTTGTACTCATACCTTCAATTTGATGTATCATAAATAATAATATGATACAATTTAATTTTTTTTTCTGTTTGTCCACTTTTTCATGGAATGGCCGTAAAGAATTCTTCTTTTGAGGAGTGTGTAATTGCTCTTTTGATTAAAGTTTTAATACTATTCTATTTCTGTGTGTATGGATGTGTTGAATTATATGGAATCAGAACAGGAATAAATGACTGTTTTCTATGTACTCTGTATTGTAGTTGGTCTCTTTGCTTGATAACTTTAACATCAAGGAAGAGCAAAGTATTCTCCCCTCATGTTCTATTGTCAACTTAATAGTTGGATAGATATTACCAAATAGCTGAGTTAATGATTCAAGTTCATAAATACTCATTTGTGACAAAATTAAAATATCATTCACATATCTATAGTAAACCAAAGGAGTTTCTTCCATTGTACAGATTATTTGTTCCTCAATATTGCTCATAATCACTTCTGCAAATGATTTGACAGAGGGGAACCCATTGGGCCTCCAAAATTTTGTTTGCAATGTTCTCTTCAAATTTGAAAATATTGTTTTCATAAATGTATAATAAAACTGCTTTTAATTCTTGAAATTGTGTGTTATTAAGATTTTTGTCCTGTTTTAATATTTTAATAATATTTTCAATTGCTTCCGGTACAGTGGTACTTGGAAAAAGGGCCTTGACATCCATACTTGCTATAATCCTGTAGATCTTGGTTTACATTTTTAATTCTATCAATAAACTCATAAGTATTATAGTTTTTACAGTAAATTGTGTTTTCATATTTTTTTTAGATGCGCGTTGATCTCAAAGTCAATGCCAAAAACAAGTCTCTTTTCGTGCTTAATTATTGTAATACTCTATTGTGATGTTTACAATCATAATATCAGTACTCACAGTTTCTTATTTTGTTTCTTTTTCTGTATTCAAAAATTACAAAAAAGTAGTTCAGCTCAGGGTCCCCCCCCCCGAACTTGATGAACAGGTAATAATTTGATGTCATGGCTATTTCTAGATTTGATGTATTATAAATTTCACTAAATTATAGGATTTACTTGGGAATAAAAGGATATTACTTAGTCGAATTTTCAGGTAGCATCCCTACCCTTCCTCAAAACTACAATGTAGTAGGTGTTGTCATTCGTGAGCTAAATCCCCCTTAGGTGAGTAGGTGTCCAACCTTACGCTGGAATTTAGCTCACGAATGGTAACATCTACTATAGTGTAGTTTTTGAGGAAGCGTAGGTTTTTTTCTGTATTGGAAGTTTAACGACCACTGTGAGCAGCCCAATGAGCTATAAGAAGTCGCCCGTCCCTAATTTAGGGTTACTGGTTCCAAGGAAGGGAGAGAGCCAGTGCCATAAGACAAACACAACATCCATGCCTCACCGGGATTCGAACCCGGACCCCTTTCGGATGAATGATCAGAGGCCATCGCTTAGACCACTGCGCCTTTTTGACATTTACTCTGCTGTAAGGCTCAAGTATGTACTATTAGAATGCTAGTTACTTTATTTCCTCTAGACTCTGCATTCTTCTGTATGGAGGTCTAGTCCACAATTCGGTAACACATTTCTTATGTTAATTATTAACTGCCAATTTAGTTTTGTGCCAGTGTGGCAATTCCCTCCAAATAATACACACACATGCAAGCTATAGATATACCTTCACAGAAATTTCCCCAACAGGGAGGTAATCAGTTGCTTAAATTTAGTCTTATATTTGTCCACAATTTATGACCCCCCCTCCCCTCCATTCCCTACAAAAATCATCAGGTATTAACCACTTTACAAAATCTGATATTATGACTTATTACAAAGGATATTATGACTATGACTGCCGACTGAAATTTCTGTCGGAGAACTTCACGTGGGCTGTGTCCATATCTTCTGTCGGAAAATTATTAAGTTCATAATTTTGTAATCTGTGGCAGACAGTAGTATCTCAGTTATACATTTTACTATGGAATGGCTTAAAATTCATATGACTGAAATTTCAAAGTATTAAATACTATTGTACAATTTTAAATGCTTCCAAAAAGAAAAAAAAAGAGGGAGAGGGCTTGCAATTTTAGATTATGCTAATTAATACTTTGTTCGCTACCTGTCCATTCTATTTTGTTCTTGCCTATCTCAGTTATACATTTTACTATGGAATGGCTTAAAATTCATATGACTGAAATTTCAAAGTATTAAATACTATTGTACAATTTTAAATGCTTCCAAAAAGAAAAAAAGAGGGAGAAGGCTTGCAATTTTAGATTATGCTAATTAATACTTTGTTCGCTACCTGTCCATTCTATTTTTGTTCTTGCCTGTTCTAAACTTTAATTTTTTTTCATAATAAAACAAGGTAAGAAATTCTGCATGATTTCATATTTTCAATATATGAAAGAACTCTTACCTTTGAAATACTAGGTAGTAAATCCGAATGTGTTGTCTTATATTCAACACCCTTAGAACACATTTACTTATAATACTTGGCCCTTTTCAAAGAATTTTGTCCACTAGTTGATTCAGCATTAGTGCTGGGTAAAGTATCACTACTTTTTGCTTGTTTTAAATTTTTTGAATTTGGAGAAAATAATGAATTGTGTGTGAACATTAGTTGGTAATTTTTTGTTGCTTCGTCCATTTCAAGGCTGAAAAATAAATGCTGTCTCATTTTTTTCAAAGTTGTAGCACCATGTTAGGTATAAAAGAGCTGTATATTTGATAATCTGAATTCAAAATTTAACCTATAAATCGCATAAAAGAATTACGCATAACCCAACTGAAAAAGCCATTAAAACTACAGCAAAATATCGGGGTTAACGCAGATGTATGTATAAAAGTAAAAACATATAACCCAGGATCCGCTGTATTATGGCCAACCCACCGTTCCATTAAGTGATTCTGCTATAAGTTACTTTACTCGTTCGTTAGTCGTTACTGGTCCACGGATTCACGGAAGTGAAACAAATAACAGGTTCTAAACTTAAAAATCACTGTTACTTTTGAGTAGCAGCCACAGTTAGCGCCGTGATCACCAAGTAACAGGTAAGCTCATCTCCACTCAGTGGTAACGGAGGAGAATTTTTATCATTTTCATGTAGGACTTCCGTCCACAGGTAGTAGAGTTTAGGTCCCAGCCACCTACAGCGAGATCGCGTTTTGGGCAGGACACAGAAACGGAAGGAATGAAAGCAAGTCTGGCGACTTTTGACAGAACAGTTTGTAGTGAGATTAGAGTACAGTAGATGGCGCCACCGTACAAGTACGATATTGCACATAGATGGGTGAGAGAATTTTAGGGAGGACATAGGAAAGGATACCCATTTAACCAGTGGGTCCAGCCTGGGGGCCGTCACTTTACGTGCTCGTCCGATGCACGACGGATATTCAGCGATTGTTAGTAAATCACACCATCTCTGAAAGATCAGCCCAGGCTTGAACCTGGGGACCCAGCATCGATAGTCTCAAACACTAACCACTAGGCCATCCGCGGCTCTCCATGTCAGTGGTAACGGAGTGAAAAATTAGTAAATATAATTTTATATTTAGAACAGCTTACTAGGCACTAAAAATTTAACTTTGGATTTTACAAATTAATATGAGTAACTTTCTTCCAAAGAACTAAAACAGATGATGCGTTTTCATATATAATCCGGTTATTTCATAATTATTTCTGTTTTATGAAGTAAACATCTAGTTTGGATTTATGTCTTTTCATAAATATCTAAATAAACAAAGTTGATTTAACAGACGGAAGAGTCAAGTTTTCTTTTTCATTAACTAACGTCTTGCTTAGAGAATTCCTGTGATTCATGAGGACATGACGCTTGCCTTGAGGCGACTAATGGCTCAAAGGAAATATACATTTTTTGGAAATTATATCAGTCAAGTACACTTACCTGTAAATTTTCTTCTGATGTAAATGAATGACTTTTCATACTTGATTATTCAAAAATGCAATTTCTTTAGACAGCCTGAGAGATGAATTGTTATTTTCCCGGTAAGTACAGTTAACGGGTAAGAAGAATGCTGGATTATATGACTTATATAATCATATTACATTGCACCAGCCTTAGATATTTATAACTTGAGTAAAACCTCTAAAAATCCTACGTTTTCCTTAGATTCGTACAAACAGATTTCGCCATGCAGGTTTATGTATAATAATTCTTATTATACATAAGAATTATGTATAATAAGAATTATTTATGTATAATAATTCTTATTATACATAAACCTGCATGTAACTTAATCTTGGCTTGGATGAAGGGCTGCGTGTGCCAGATGAACATTTTCTTCCCAAAAAAACATTTTATTCCCTGTTTCTTAATGATCAACATGAACAGAATTGCTGAAAAGAAGGTGAAAAATGTAAGGTAAGATTGAAACTCCAAGTAAAGGATACCTGCATATGAAAAAAAGAGACGATGAACGAATGGGACGGCTTTGCTATGTAAACATTTCTTACTTTCTGCTTTTGATTTCCTTGTTGTCTAAAAGAACTTTCCGCAATTGAGATATCTTTAATATATTCCATGTTATTTTTCCTGGGGTAATGTTATTGATTAGAGTTTCTAGGAAACATTAATAATCCGAGCGCGCATGATTCCTAGGTTGGTAGAAAGTGTACTGAAGAAATGTAAAGCCACTGAAAAATATTTCTTTGAACAAACATTTAGATGAAAAGAAAAAAGTAACAAACACCTGAAAATAGTTCAATATCCAGTTTCCACTGGTTCCTTCTTACGCTTCAAACTCAGGTAAGCAGATCACTACGGTAGACATTTTTCTAAACAAAAGCAGTTTATTTGTTAAATATATAACCCACTTACAGCATTATATAAAAACGAAATATAAATGCTGCAAATAACACTGAAAAATGATAGCTTCGTAAGACTTGCAGTTTGACGTTGGCAAACAGATTTTTCTCTGGTAATAAATTTTGTTCTTTTTTTCCATTCACACCTTTAGGGAAAAAGTTGTCAAGTACAGTTTTAATTCCATGAAGCATAGTCTGCAGTTGCACAGAAGGGTGCAATTTAGTGCACACGTACAGTCTAAAATACTGGAGCATCTGGAATTTGCGCCCATCTCGGGATATTAGCAAGAATCCCTAGCCACGTACCATTTAACCATCAGTACGGCTAATGTCGTACCTTTCAGATCGTTTCTTAGACAGTAACTCTCTTAAATTCATGATGTTTTCACTAAATCAATGATATTTGAATAATCTAATACTGCTGCTCTTTCCTCCCATACCATTCTGTAGCATGGCTTTGATCAAAACTTAAGAGAGGGGAAAGTCGTGTACTTATTTCTCCTTCCTTGGCGCTCATACGTTTCTGTCATTTCATTTATATCACATCATCTTTAACAAGAAAGATGACACCGAGTTTTTGGTTGTAAGTCTTTCAAATCCTTTCCGACGCGTATAAAATTTATCAAAGTTATTCGAAGTCAATGAAACTGGTTAGGAAAAACAATAAACCGGATTTCTACAACCGCTTAAACATCCAGAAATGGAAACAACTATTTACACCCACCAGCGGCTGAAGAGTATGTTACGACAACTAACAAATGGCGCACGAATAGTTTCTCATAGCACAAGGAATATCAGAGACAAATAGATTTACAAATCAAACAGTTAAAAGAAGAAATATAGAAGTTAATATGATATAACGCTAAGTCTTCTACCGGAAAAACTTTGCATAATAGAAAAGTTGACAAATAGGCGAAAAATATTTTTGATGAAAAAAGCTGCGTTAAGGAATAATAGCTTAGCTACGATATGTATGGGAAGCAGAGGTAGTGAGTAAAATGTTTTAACTTTTACGACCCTTAGCGGGAAACATTCTGTGCATTATTTAAAGAGGATAATTCACCCCTCTCTCCCCACGCCCTAGTGGAAAATCTAGGAATTCATCTTTATTGCAGCGAATGACACATATTAAAAACACAGTTTTGCTGTCTTTACACGATTTAAAAAATTACGGTTAAAATGATATATACATGAGCACTTTCAAGTCCACTGTGGACCCGTCATCAGATGCTGTGGTTGCACTATGCCCTGGGAGGGTATATATTATGTAGTATGCGCACTGACGAAATAGTATGTTTTGGCATGCGCATGCTCACTTCCTAATCATGTCGTTTCATTAGAGCAGCCGGTATTGTCTCTTTCGTTGTAATAGTTACAGAGTAGTTTCCATGGCAACGGTATAATGATAGGGGTATCGTCGTTATAGCATTCAGCCCTATGTTTATGCATCAATAGGCTTTCTAACAGGAGGATACATGAACATGTAGTTGGCGTATGTAACATAGTAACATCGTCCCAGATAGGTTGGTGTTGACCCTTCAGGCATAGTCTTGAAAGGGCGGTGGAGGTGGAGCATGTTTTAACATTATATCTATGTTCAGAGACACGTAAATCAATATTGCGACGGGTCGAACCTATGTACATCTTGTTGGTTACGTCAGCATTCATAGCTTTTAGTGGGATTGCGTATACACCGAATTTGGAATCATGGGGAATCCGATCCCTGTCATTTTTAATATGGGAGAGAATGTTGCACGTTTTTATGCCAAAATCAAAATTAAGTGGACGACATACGTTTTTTAGGATATTTGTGACAGCAGGGATGTATGGTAGCTTGCCGACATATGAAGTGCTTGGTATAGTTCTTGATAATGTTGAGTATGATGCATTAAAGACACGGCGCATTATGGAATTAACTGTGGTAGATGGATAATTATATAATGCTGCAATATCCATAATTTTTGCAACTTCTAGGTCTCTTTGATCGGTTGAGGATGAATGTGTAACTGCTCGGTGAAACATAAAGTGAAGGGCTGAAAGTTTTTGCCTGAGTGGGTGGTAGGAGTTATAGGGAATCATAGATATTGTTGCAGTTGGTTTTCTATAAACAGAGTGAGTTATTTCGTTCGTATTAAGGTTTCTTTCCAACAAGATGTCCAGATAGGGTAATGCATGATTGGTCTCGAATTCTGTGGAAAATTTTATGGAACTGTATTTTGTAGACAACAAGCTGGTGAATTCGGTAAGGCTTTCAAGGGTGGACTGCCAAAACAAAAGCACATCATCCACGTATCTCAGGTATAAAATAGGTTTCACATGAAAGTTTGCGAGGACTTCGTTTTCCAGGTCTTGTAACAACAACTCAGATAGAACTGCTGAGAGGGGTGACCCCATAGGGGCCCCTTCCCGTTGACGGTAAATAGTTTCATTAAATCGAAAAAATGTTCTGTTGTACACAAGTCTTAAGGCATTAACAATGCCTTGAATTTCATTATGGGTATAAGTTCCGTGGGCTGACAACATTTCTTCAATGATACGGTGGACAGCAGGTACAGGTACGTTAGGGTATAAAGAAATGATATCGAGTGAGACCATTATAAACTGCGAGCTAGATGGTGTAACAGAATGTATTTTATTTAATGCCTGAGCGGAACTGGTCACCGAGAATATGGATGAAGTGGTTAAGGGAACTAGACATTTTGCCAATGCTCCCTCGAGGGGTCTAGTTGGACTTGCATAGGCCGAAACGAGGGCGTACGGGATTACCTGTTTTATGGGTTTTAAGTTTTCCAAATAATTCGAGAACACGGGGTCCAGGTGGTGGGTGCATAGCTTTAGTGATATTTGTAGGAAGTAGACCTGAAGATTTTAACCTGGAGAGGGCCGAAATGGTAGCATTAGTGGGATCACAGGTGCAGATGGTATGTGGAATGTTTGCAATTGCCTGGTTCATTTTATCAAAGTAGTCAGTTCTATTCATTATAATAACTTGGGAGGTCTTGTCCGCACTGATTATGGAAATATCGGGGTTCTGACGCAGCTGTCTAAGTTAGCAGTTACACATTCATCCTCAACACCGAGCAGTTACACATTCATCCTCAACACCAAGCAGTTACACATTCATCCTCAACCGATCAAAGAGACCTAGAAGTTGCAAAAATTATGGATATTGCAGCATTATATAATTATCCATCTACCACAGTTTATGCCATAATGCGCCGTGTCTTTAATGCATCATACTCAACATTATCAAGAACTATACCAAGCACTTCATATGTCGGCAAGCTACCGTACATCCCTGCTGTCACAAATATCCTAAAAAACGTATGTCGTCCACTTAATTTTGATTTTGGCATAAAAACGTGCAACATTCTCTCCCATATTAAAAATGACAGGGATCGGATTCCCCATGATTCCAAATTCGGTGTATACGCAATCCCACTAAAAGCTATGAATGCTGACGTAACCGACAAGATGTACATAGGTTCGACCCGTCGCAATATTGATTTACGTGTCTCTGAACATAGATATAATGTTAAAACATGCTCCACCTCCACCGCCCTTTCAAGACTATGCCTGAAGGGTCAACACCAACCTATCTGGGACGATGTTACTATGTTACATACGCCAACTACATGTTCATGTATCCTCCTGTTAGAAAGCCTATTGATACATAAACATAGGGCTGAATGCTGTAACGACGATACCCCTATCATTATACCGTTGCCATGGAAACTACTCTGTAACTATTACAACGAAAGAGACAATACCGGCTGCTCTAATGAAACGACATGATTAGGAAGTGAGCATGCGCATGCCAAAACATACTATTTCGTCAGTGCGCATACTACATAATATATACCCTCCCAGGGCATAGTGCAACCACAGCATCTGATGACGGGTCCACAGTGGACTTGAAGTGCTCATGTATATATCATTTTAACCGTAATTTTTTAAATCTTGTAAAGACGGCAAAACTGTGTTTTTAATATCCTTCTGCACGATAAATCGACTTGCTATGAATGACACATAGTAAAAACCCAAAACTTTGAATGGAGTTTTAGAAGCGAGTTGCAGCAGCAAACAGAGGTACACAAACACAACCTAGCGACATAACTACTTGCTACAAAATTCCTGAAATACAAACCTAAGGTGTCCCATAAGGTGAATGATATCCGTTATTAAAATAATTTTTTTAAATCGCACGTTTTTTAGAAAAAGAGATAAAAAATTTGCTGCCGTAACGGCGAAATTGTTTATTATTTTGTGAAGAAAATACACAAAAAGAGTTTATATAGTCAATAGTATCTGACCAAAAAAGAATTTTTTCACTCGGGTTTTCAGTCCCGCAGATATTGCTGTAAACGGAAACGTGAAGCTACGCCCGCTGGTCGCACACTTGTGCGTTAAAAAAAATTTCAAATTATATCAGAAACATTTCTCACCGGCAACGCTGTTCTACACCGAAATAATTTTTCAAATCGGACTTTTAGATGCAGAGATATTGACAAAAATAAGATAAAAGGCTACGCCCCTGGTGACAAAAACTATGCACTATTTTAAGCAAGAGGTATTGTCAAAAGTTTTTCCGAGGTGTGCGGTATTGGTGCACGAAAAAAAAATTTCGGTCTAGTTCCCAGAAGCTCAGATTTTGCTGCATATACATAGGAGCAGAAATAAACATTTATGTTCCCTTATGGCGAAATCATTCTTTACCATAAATAAAAAATTACACATGTAAAACCTTTCCCATTAGGAGCTGTGTCCGATGCAGGACGAATTTTTGTAATTGGACCTTTAGAAGGAGATATATTGGGGAAAACGCAATGTATCTTTACGCTCCCAAGCGGAAAATCTGCAAATTAATTGAAAACAAACTGTACCCAAAATAGTTTTCGCTATAAATGGCAGCGAAAGGAATAAACAATTTTATTCAATGGGATATTCAGAAAATAAATATATGGAATTAAATTTATTTTAAATTCGATATGATCTGCATTTGCGCCTTCCAGTGGGGAAACTGTGAATCTTTAAGAGACCGTAAAGCAATGACCATCGTTTCTCCATTTTAAGCTTCACAACGCAATTTTTTTTTTTTTTTTTTTTTGCTGAGATATGGTGTCCACAGAAAGACGGACGCACAGTCTGACAAACTGATAATATTAGCACGATCTTTTTCTGCAAAAGACGTGTTAAAAATGTATAGTTGTCTCGTTCGCCGTCTCAGTCTACGTATAAGTAGCATAATAGATTTTTTAATTCACCTGGCCTCATTTTCATTCGTACAAGGTACGTACAAAGCTCTACATTCAATACGAAATCTATCAATATCTGGAAAAAAAGTTTAATGATAAATTTAATCATAGGAAAGTTATAAAGACTGTTTCAATTTCGCTTACTTTTAATTGAAAAATAAGTAAATAAATAAATAGACATCCCTATTTTTAATAACGTTTTTTTCAAAGAACATCTATTCGTATCTCACGGAAGACTAGTGTAACGCGAACATATTTTGGGAAACACGGTTGTATACTATCGACTAACATTCAGGGCTCTTAAGCACGTGTCCATTAGTTTTAAAATTAATTTTGTGAATTACTAACCACAATTGAAGCTATGGATACTTTTCCAGGAAGAGCCAGATATGAAGGGCTATGACTGGAAAAATTCGATTACGTTGTCAAAATTCACAGGTTTCAAAGGAGTAATAAATTACTTAATTTGCCTTTTCTCCATTTGAAAAAATGTAAATAAAAAAAAAGGGAAACATAATGTGCTATGCAGTTCGGTCCCTCCGTAGGCGTATCTGGCAAATAGGAATTAAGGGAGGGCGTAAGCGTGGAGTAATAATAACCAATTCCTTTGTTTCTTAAACCGTTTTTTTTCAAAATTTACTAAGTGAATTGAATAAATGCATATCTGAATGCATTGAAATAATTTTTAGATACGTATCGCATTATGTTTGATAAATTAAAAAATCATAAATATGGAGGGTAAGAAATATTGGAGGAGACGTATCTCATCAAACCCCCCCCCCCCGTCCCCCGCCAGCTACGCTCATAATTCTCTCTCATAAACGGTAGGCAGCCTTAAAAGTCAGAATCATTAAACATAATTTCATTTTTTGGCTCATAGGAATGTTAGAAAAACATCATGTGATAAACATTTTTCATAGTACCCTCAAATTCAGTCAGTCGTAGTTTATCAAACGGAAATGTACAAGTCAGGTTTGAAACATTGACCCTGTGCGCTGAAATTTGCGATTATTTATTGAACAATACATTAATAAGTACTAAAAATTTAATGCACGAATAACATTCAATCAGGTCAGAAATTTTAAGCAAAATATCTGAATAATTTAATAGATATAATCAAATCAATAGTCCGGGTTAACATGTTTCATAAAAGTAAAGTGTATTAATGTATTCTGCTGGAAATTGCTTCAGTAGACGTGTATAAGGCATTGCATTCATTATGTGCGGTCCCGATGTTTTTCATGTCTTTGGAGTAAAGTATTAAACTCATACTCTGTTGGTAACTGCCCAAATTTTACGTGGAAAATTATTTTTAATTGTTCTTCTAGTTCTTTAAGCATAGATGCTAGGCATTTAAATTCCCGCCAGCAGGGGAATTCTCATACTCTTCATTACAGAAACCCTTCTGAGTTAATTCATGTGTTACACTGTTGATTTTCTCCAAGAAACAATCGCAGATTCAAAAGCAGATATGACTTCGAAAGGCGTCAATAACATAAGCAAATAATATTTTTGTTTTTGATTATGGGTTTAACAACCACCGTGAACAACTCGATAGGCTGTAAGCAGTCGCCCTTCCCTAATTTAGGACTACTAGTTCCATGGAAAGGAGAGAGCCACTGCCGTAAGACAAACACCACATCCATGTCAGGCGGGATTCAAACCCGTACCCCTTTTGGACGAATGGTCATCTGTTAAACGACTGCGCCACCAGGCGGCCAAAAAAAACTATATGTGCGCTTATGGTATGCATGTGGTAGAGCATAATTTTCATTGTAAAGGAAAGAAAAATATTTCATATGAAGTTTAGCTAAGGAATTTTGAATTCCGCACAAAATTTTGTTAACTAGGTTACATCCAGACAAACCGCAAAACTTCCGTTGCTGTCGACGTCCAGGCCTCAAAGCATATTGGGTATCATACTAAAGCACACAAGTCTAATTCGAGTGGTACTTAAATACATATTCTTGATTCTTTCCATAACACATGAAAAATTCATGTGAGATGCATTTTACCCATCTACTCATTCCACACGACAAAACATTTTTATGAACGAATTTTATACTCTGTTTTTGAAAATTCGAAACTACTAAATCGAGAACTTTGTCATTAAATATGTGTGTAATAATTCCCAAGTGACGGAAAAAGAAATAAAACGAATTTAGTTCACATAAATACACTCATCGTGACCATTTGTGTTACTGTAAGATCCAATTTCAGCTTTAAAAAATGACTAAAGATATTATATTTAATTTTGTTTGTTAGTTTCGGGGTTTAACGACCACCCTAAGCGTCTAAGCTATATGCAATCGCCCCGTTCCTGGATTGGCGCTGCTGGTTCCCGGATGACCCTGTTATAAGATCGATGCACTATCCATGCCTCGTCCAGAAGCAATTTAAACGACCAGGGTCACCGCTGGACCATTTCAGGGGACCAAAAGCCCTGTCAATCAAACCTGAAACTCCTACCCCAATAATAATACACTAACTTCCAAATTAGTTTGATAGAAAAAAACCTGTTGATAACATTGTTATTTGTTTTAAAAAATAAACAACCGATTAACAAAAAATAATGAAGAATACAAAAACTTCAACAGCAAATTTACATTTAACCATTGTATGCAACCAGACGACGC
Source organism: Macrothele yani (assembly GCA_039090855.1). NCBI lineage: Eukaryota > Metazoa > Arthropoda > Arachnida > Araneae > Macrothelidae > Macrothele > Macrothele yani. The sequence continues at coordinate 67,616,221 of CM077017.1, forward strand.
GTAAGGAACAGGTTCTTGCTTAAGGACGCGTTCCTCTTCCTCAACGCTGTGGGTTCCGAAGCAGCTCACCGACCAGCAAAAGGAACTGCGTATGGGTCTAGCACTTCAACATCTGTTTCGGTATCATGAAGACCCCGCTTTCCTGGAGCGGATCGTCACAGGTGATGAGAGCTGGTGCCATCACTACGAGCCAGAGACAAAGCGGGATAGCATGCAGTGGAAGCATGCATCGTCACCTCCCCTAAAAAGTTCAAAGCCGTGGCGTCAGCATGCAAGGTGTTGCTCACCGTCTTTTCGACGTCCAAGGTCCACTACTTGTTGAATTCCTCCAGCACAGACGAACCATTAACTCCGATGTGTACTGTGAGACACTCCGAAGCCTACGCAGGTCCATCAAGAACAAAAGACCGGGGCTGCTTACGGAGGGTGTGGTTCTGCTCCATGATAACGCGCGTCCACACGTCTCCAGGGTCACACACGCGGAACTGGCCAAGTTCCAGTGGGAGCAGCTTGACCATCCGCCCTACAGCCCGGACATGTTGCCCTGCGATTTCCATGTGTTTGGTCCCCTGAAAAAACATCTGAAAGGGAAGCGCTTCCACTCGGACGACGAACTCAAGGACGCTGCGCAGGCCTGGGTCTCGTCACGGCCACAGGAATTCTGGGAACAAGGAATCCTTCGGCTCGTTAATCAATGGGATCATTGTGCTACGGCCTATGGTGTATACTTTGAATAAAGTCTTCATTTATACCCACAGTGTCGTTTCGTACCTTTTCGTTTTAACACTCCTTGTATATATATATACGTACAGTATATGCATGTATATATAATTTGCAACCGCCATCAATCCACTGCTGGATGAAAGTCTCCAAGTTTCTTCTTCCACAACAGTCTGCCTTGAGTCAGTTTTTTTTCATGCTTTCGAATTTCATGTACCCATCTCCCTCTTGTCATCTTCTGGATATTGTTTTTCCCTTGCTATCCAGTTCAATATTTCAACTCTCCGTCGGAGGTTTTTTCTTCTAGCAATGTGTCCATCCCATTGCAGTTTCAGAAATTCTGACCATGTCTTCCACTCTTGTCATTTTCCCGATTCACGAGTTCCTATTTGTATCTTTCCAGGTAACATCAAACATGCATCTCTACATCCTTCTTTCAGTTTTCTACAACGTCTGTCGGTCTATTTTAGTTGAGGTCCATGTCTGTGCTCCGTGCGTAAGAACTGGAAGAATGCACTGATTAATCAATTTCTTTTTAAGAAATAATGTATCCCACAAAGTTTTATAGGTCGATTATTTTCTTCATAAATGTGACAATGTGGCCATCGCTTAATATCTGTTGCCTAATTTAGGTATCTATAAATTTACATTTTCCCCATCAATCACTAAATATAAAATCTAAATATTAATTTCTTGTAAGAAAAAGCACTTTCGATCAGTATATATATATATATATTATTGTTATTATTATTATTAAATTATTAAACGGACAGCGTCAGCACAGGCGCAGTAACTTAACTTTCACGTTAAACCTCCAATTAAAAAAAAAAAAACTTAACTTTCAAAGTGGTATCGTGATATCTACAAAGTTGAGATGCAGCCCCCTCCCCCATCTCAGCTTATCACGAGCTGCCACTGGGGCTTCTTAGTGCAGAAAAGTTATTGCAATGTTCAGTGGACAGCCCAAATGTAAACTTGTGTGGGTTAAAGAAGTTGAATGTAGAATTGAACTTGCGATCAATTCCACAGTTAATACATTAAAAAAAAACATTTAATGTGGTAACAATTTTATAAAATTTATTACCAAATTTCATACCAAATTTCTCAAAGGACCCTGCAATTACGTCTGCACTTAATGTATGGTCCTTTGAGAAAAGGGACTGACAAACTTCCTTTCAATGTTGATTCTTTTGCCATACATATTTATCAATGGTTTTCACTTTATGCTGCTTGAAGAGAAGATTTCCATGATATACAAATACAGTTAACAAGTGTGGTTGATTGTGTGGTTGAAAATGTTTTTATTCATTACCTTGAGAGTATGTAGCATAGTCTTAGGCCTGTGTGTAACAGAATAGCCGAACAATTTTCTGCACTAACTGAGTACTTTTTAAAGACTACCAAAGCAGAATATTAGGCCATGTAATAGATATAGTAGAATATGCAGCCAATTAAAATCTTCTGAAACTATTATCTTTGAACTTTATTAGCTTTTTTGTGTGCAACCATGTTCATGCCATACCTAAAGCTCTTCCAAAAAGAAACACCTATAGTACTTATTATGTTTAGTAAATTGAACAGTGGCGACTCGTGGTAAGCTGAGATGGGGGGGGCTGCATCTCAATTTTGTAGATATCACGATCCCACTTCGAAAGTTAAGTTACTGCGCCTGTGCTGACGCTGTCCGTTTAATAATAATAATAATAATAATAACAATAATATATATACGAGGATAGATAAAAAAAAAAGGTTACAAGCAGCAGCATTGGAAAAGCAATTAGTGTGGAGGGTACATTTGTTGCCCAGAGTGGAGACAGATGGTGCTAGTTGTCTGACAGCGGTTGTTTGGGAAGTTAGTGCAAGTTCGCAGACGCGTGAGAGCGATTGAAATGGCAAGACGTTTAGAAAAGTGGTCCCGCTTGGAGGTGCGAGCCGTAATTCGGTTCTTATGGGCAAAGAACGTGTCCGCATCTGCAATTCACAGTCAAATAGTGGAAGTTTATGGTGAAGAAGCAATCAGCCGACAACATATAGCGAAATGGTGTCGCTCTTTTCAATCGGACAGAGAGGATGTGGAAAACCACAACAGGGCAGCGAGCGGCCGTCCAAGTTCGTCAACGACAGAAATCAACGCGGCACGAGTTGACGAAATGATTCAAAATGATCGACGAGTAACTGTGCGTGCAATGGTGTCAGAACTGGGACTCAGCTATGGTACCGTTCAGCGTATCGTTTCTGATGTTTTGGGATATTCCAAGGTTTGTGCCCGCTGGGTACCACATGCGTTATCCGAGGAGCAGAAAGCCACACGAATGATGTGCAGCCTAACGTTTCTGCAGCGTTACCATGCCGACGGCCAGCAGTTCATTGATCACATCATTACTTTGGACGAAACTTGGCTTCATCACTTCGTCCCCACAACCAAAAGAGCCAGTATGGAGTGGAAACACGGTGGATCACCAACGAAAAAGAAGTTTAAGGTTACACGCTCTGCCGGTACAGTTATGGCAACCATATTCTGGGATGCATGAGGTGTTATCCTTATCGAGTATCTGGAGCGTGGCCATACCGTTAATGCCGATCGTTATTGTGCCACTTTGACAAGGTTACGTGAAGCCATCCGACGCAAACGGCCTGGCATGTTGAGTGATGGTGTCATCTTCCTGCATGACAAGGCCAGGCCCCATACTGCACGCAAAATTCAAGAATTGCTGCAAAAGTTCAAGTGGGAAGTCTGGAGCCACCTCCCATACAGCCCAGATTTGGCACCCAGTGACTACTTCCTTTTCCGAAATTGAAGGAACACTTATCTGGAAGAAGGTTCTCTTCCGACAGTGATGTGAAAACAGCTGCCGAGAACTGGATCAATGGGCCGGGACGTGATTTCTACCGAGCCAGGTTAAACAAGTTGGTCATGCGTTCTGATAAATGCCTGAACAGATTTGGTGATTATGTGGAAAAGTGATTGGCAAGTATGCCTCATAATTCCCTTTTGAATTTTCTGTCTATTGTTAATCAATCATTTTTTATGACCCTTGTAACCTTTTTTTTTTTTGGATCTATCCTCGTATATATTGATCGAAAGTGCTTTTTTCTTTTTTACAAGAAATTAATATTTAGATTTTATATTTAGCGATTGATGGGGAAAATGTAAAGGTACTGATACCTAAATTAGGCAACAGATATTTAGTGATGGCCACATTGTCACATTTATAAAGAAAATAATCGACCTATAAAACTTTGTCGGATACATTATTTCTTAAAAAGAAACTGATTAATCAGTGCATCCTTCCAGTTCTTATGCATGGAGCACAGATATGGACCTCAACTAAAATAGACAGATAGACATTGCAGACAACTGAAAGAAGGATGTAGAGATGCATGTTTGATGTTACCTGGAAAGATACAAATAGGAACTTGTGGATTGGGAAAATGACAAGAGTGGAAGACATGGTCAAAATTCCTGAAATTGCAATGGGATGGACATATTGCTAGAAGAAAAAGCCACTGACGGAGAGTTAAAATATTGAACTGGATAGCAAGGGAAAAAAACAATATCCAGAAGATGACAAGAGGGAAATGGGTACATGAAATTCGAAAGCATGAAAAAAAACTGACTCAAGGCAGACTGTTGTGGAAGAAAAAACTTGGAGACTTTCATCCAGCAGTGGATTGATGGCGGTTGCAAATTATATATACATGCATATACTGTACGTATATATATATATATATATAAGGACAAAAAAATTTTAAAAATTAATGCGTGTGCCAGTGGTAGCGGAGACACACTCAAGATCATGTATGCGTTACGCGTTCTCAAGTGTCTCATTGTGACCCCTAGAAATATGACAATATATATTTTTTCTTCTGATACACTCCCTTTGAAACTTCGACTTGATACCGACCACTGCAACTTGGACGTCGATGAAAAACATTTTGTGGAATTTTGAAGGGTCTTCCAGAATTTTGCGACTAGTTGTTATTGCGGTACTCACACACCGGCATTCTCTTTAATAAAAACGGATTGCAAACATATTCAGTCCAGTTTTAATTCTGAAGCCATCATGATAACAATTTAGTGTAGAAAAATTTGTTTTCCAAAATTTACCAACTTCGTAAATTTTCTAAACAATGATATCTGATTAAAAGTTCTTTTCAAAGTAATTAAGTACACTACCTCAATTAAAATGCGCAGCTGATTTTTGGGAGGGAGGGGGATGCAGTAGAAAAATAAAATGTATCCAGTAGAGTGTCTTCAATGATTTTTGGTGAATAAAAATTTACGTGAGTTTAAAAGTGAAAATTTCGCTGTGCTTGGTAAGTGAAGAAATCAATTTCGTGCAAGTATTTTGCTGCAGAAATTAGTCTCTCTCTCTCTCTCTCTCTCTCTCTCTCTCTCTCTCTCTCTCTCTCTCTCTCTCTCTCTCTCTCTCTCTCTCTCTCTCTCTCTCTCTCTCTCTCTCTCTCTCTCTCTCTCTCTCTCTCTCTCTCTCTCTCTCTCTCTCTCTCTCTCTCTCTCTCTCTCTCTCTCTCTCTCTCTCTCTCTCTCTCTCTCTCTCTCTCTCTCTCTCTCTCTCTCTCTCTCTCTCTCTCTCTCTCTCTCTCTCTCTCTCTCTCTCTCTCTCTCTCTCTCTCTCTCTCTCTCTCTCTCTCTCTCTCTCTCTCTCTCTCTCTCTCTCTCTCTCTCTCTCTCTCTCTCTCTCTTTTTCTTTCTTTCTTTTATTTTATTTTATTGTTCCCCAATTTATCCAATACTGAACTCTATCAAGTTTTGATCACAATGTGTTCACATGCCCATTTTTGACCAGAAGGAAAAATATAAGTAAAACGTGTTTTGCAAACATCCCGGCAACTAAGTATTTGTTATTAGATGGGAGCAACATTGTTGTTAGAATTATTACGTTGAATAAAAGCAGGAACAAACCAAAAATTAGAAGAAAAAAAACAAAACAGGTTGAGTAATACATTCACACGTACTTTATTTAATACTTTATTTCAACATTCGTCATTATTTTTAATTCATTCCCCTATTTTATGTCTTATTCGGAAGCACAAGAACCGTATTAATCAACAAAGCACACAGGCCCGGCGATGCATTCCCACCCAACGATTTGCGAGCAATTCTGCTAGCGAGAGCTGCCATGAATGCAGTCCCCGGGGAAGTTTTATTCAAAGGAAACAAACTGATGTGGGAATAGGCAGAGTTTCCCACATGAGTTGGTTTCAATAGCCGTCAGGGCTGCAAGAAGCACAGTCCGTGACGTTCTTCCCGCTCCCAGTGATGTTATGCAGGGAAATCTTCCAGTTGAGTTCAGAACACTGCAGTCGTGGCATTATGCTGGGAAAACTTATAGCGGTGTTCACAAAACTTCTCTTTCTTGGTACGGCATGAAAAAAAAATTGCTTTGGGTAGGGGCTGCAGCCCCACAGCCCCATAGCAGGAGCCACCCCTAAAATTGAATGAACTTGTTTGCAATGTCATGGTGAAATTCATCAAACCAGGTATTGTAGGCTTGACAGTAGGACAAAAATTGTTAAAAGTTGATAGCAAAGTGTCTTGGTTGTCACTTAAAAAATGGATATTGGCACTATTGCTGGGTAAATAACTGAACATGAAAAGCAGCAACTGATTGACTATCTTGTGCTACTGGAAATAAAGAGTTGTTTTATTGCTACAACAGAACATCTTACAAAAAGAAAGTGCCTTGGTCAAACCATCTGCATAGAGATATTCAATCCTTACATCTGCATCTTCAGAAAGAAGGAAGTTCTGCAAATTCTGTGAGGTGCCCGAGTTATCATATGCTAAAAGTTACAAGAACTGACAATATATGGGACAAAGTCTTTGCTGAATGGATGTTTTATACCTACTGTATGAGGACATGACATCATTCTGTAAAGAGGTATGATGAAGATGCAAATATCTAAAGATTGGTCAGAGGTTGCTGGCATTAAAGGATGCAAATATCTAAAGATTGGTCAGAGGTTGCTGGCATTCAAGATTCTGCTGGTGCATTTAAATTTGTTTCTTTATCAGCCTATGTTAAAGCATGTCTAACACTATCATATGGTAATGCACACCCTGAAAGGGGTGTTTCAGAAAATAATTGCATTGTTATGAAGGAAGGATATTTTCTTTTTGATTCATGCATCCGGATTTTAAGTCTATGTAAAGATGCAGTCCGGTTGTGTGAAAACTTTGTTCATTCCATTCCAGTTACTAAAGAGCTGAATGAATGATGATTTTTGTGCTAAATTGCAAACTAAAAACTATATATAACTGTCTGAGCACGATAACAACTCGCTAGATACTAAATGAAAGATGTTATTTATCTACATTTAAAAACCTACACACACATATTTGAAAAAACGACCACAGCGAGATCTTTCGGAGGTACTACACCTCCATCCTCAGGCCTAGCACGCAGTAATGGAAGTGTCTCAAGTATAAATATACTCACAAGCAATACCATCATGCCCCCAGTCAAGGAGAGTATGTTGCCAACTGAAAGAAACATTATTAAAGAAGACAGATAGTAACGTCATAGTTATGAGTTATTTATGAGATACGTTCGAATCATCAGGAAAGCAGTTCTTCAGAAGAAAACTCCAGGGTGAAGGCACAGATAACGGTAACTCATCGTTGCAACAGGAAGACAAGAAGCGTTGAATGTACAAGCTTTCTGTAAATAACAGAGAATTTATCAGAAGCAGCAGCAATAATGGAAGATTTATTTCATTCAGAATAAAATTCTCTCTCAGCATCTTTTTTTATTTAGTATCTAGTGGGTTGTTATCATGCTCAGACAGTTATATATAGTTTTTAGTTTACTAAAGAGCTCTTGAATTGTGTGCAGAAGAATTGATTAAAATGTTAGAACAAAAAAAAAAAAAAAACATTCGCAAAACTTGAACGAACACGAACAGCAGATTTATTGAATGCAGAAAAGTCTTTAAGGATTGAATAAGATACATCATACAAGCTCTTGGTTGAAACTTTAAAAAATTAGACAGTGGTGTTACCAAAGTTAGAGTTGGTTAGATGATGCTGTCTGTGGTAAATGAGCTACTGGACAAAATCACAAAGAAACTAAGTGAAATTTACCAAGCAATATCCCAATTTCAAAATAAAACTTTACAAGCCACAATAAAATGTATCACTACAACCATGGGGTTTAGGTTGCCTTCCAACAATCAACTTATCCAGAATTTTGTTGAATACAAAGGATGTTCACACATTTTTGGAATGTTTTTGAAAAGAAATTACAGAAAATAAAAGAAGGTCTAAAAATTGAAACTGGCAAGAGAGTGTTATATGACACATGACAGAAACATCTGCTGCAGCTAAATATCATCTGTTAAGAAAATGGTGCACATAAACAAGCTGTGGACAGAAGGTTATGTTTTTGCACTTTACAAAGAGAAATATTTGCATTCTGTAATTAAAAAATGCTGTGGAAATCATAGAATTAGCATTTCTTAATGTAAAATAAGCAATATTATTAATTATAGAGGGGGAAATTGTCAAGCATTGCTTTTAACAGGAAAAACAACACCAAGCGAATATCCAAAGAAGGCACATACTTTTACAACTATTTCAAAAGTAAGGTCTCTGGTCTTAAAAAGAAAGTCCACCAACCCAAAGAGCAGTTGCCAAGTCATTAAAAATCTCTGTGTCAACTGTAAAATGTAATAAACAAAGATTTGAATCTGAAAAAAAAAAAAAACATAATGTTCACCGCTTTTTGCCTAACATATGGCTGAGCATAAAACATGGTGTAGACTTCTTTATGAAAATCACTTAGCTGGAGACAGATGGAAATTTATTGTGACTATTGATGAAGCAATGGATCTACCTAAACCACTGTAACAAAAATTGGTCGATTTACTATCGCAAAAGAGCAGAAAAAGATTTACAAACTTGGTTCCAAGAATCCAAAGAAAGTTCAGTAAAGGATTCCTGATTATTTATGGTTTCTCATACAATGGGGAATTAAAGTTAAGAAAAGTTGAAAAAAATGTTAAAATCAATTCTACATATTGCCAAAATAATGTTTTGACTCCTATGTTTAAAGAAGAAATACCATTCCTTTATCCCCAGAGCCTTCAAAGAGTAGAACTCCATCACGATAAGGCTACCAGTCATACATCCAAATCTACCACCCTATTTCTTGGAAAAGAAATAAATAAATTAAAAACAGAGATGGATATCAAGTCCATATCTTTTGCTTATATTTATTCCTTCAAAGTCCCCTGATGTGTCAGCAATGGACTGTTGTGTCTTCTGACCACTAAAAAGAGTGTTTTCTAAATGCAGACCTAAAACAATGATTGGACTATGGAAAGCAGTGGAAGAGGAGTGGAATAAAATACCACTACCAATTTTAAGAAATGCCCTGTGATCTTGGAAATCTAGATGTAGGTTCATATCCAGAGAAAAGGCTATCAGATAGAACATTTAATAAATAAATAATTTTATTTTAAATGTTAATTATATTGCCGGAAAAAATTTTCTAAAAATGTGTGAACATCCTCTGTATATGTGATGTCCCATTCTGTATAATTTGGATGTAAGTTTAAGAATCATCATCATCATCATCATTGTCAACCATTATCAATCCACTGCTGGACGAAGGTCTCCCCAAGTTTCCTCCACAACGGTCTGTCTTGTGCCAGTCTCCTCCATGTCGCTCCCGCATACTTTTCGAATTTCATCCACCCATCTTCCATGTGGTCTTCTTCTGGGTCTTTTCCTGTCCCTTGGAATCCAATCTAAAATTTCGGCTGTCCATCGATGGTCTGTTCTTCTGGCAGTATGTCCAGCCCATTGCCATTTCAGGGATTTAACTCTGATCATGATGTCTTCCACTCTTGTCATTTTTCGGATCCACGTGTTCTTCTTCTTATCTCTCCTGGTTACACCAAGCATGCACCTCTCCATGCTACTTTGAGTTGTCTGCAGCCTTTGTATGTCTCTTTTAGTTAAGGTCCACATATCTGCACCATACGTAAGCACTGGAAGGATGCATTGATCAAACACTTTTCTTTTAAGACATAGTGGCATATTGCTCTTGAAAATTATGCTGTTTCTTCCAAAAGCTCTCCAGGCAAGTTTTGTACGCCGATTAATTTCTTCACCAATGTGACCCTCACTTGATATCTGCTGTCCAAGATAAACGTATGTGTCTGTTATCTCCAGCTTTTCTCCATCAATCGATAAATCTTCATTTCTTGTAAAAGCATTGTACATCACTTTTGTCTTCTGAAAGTTCATTTTTAATCTCACTTCTTTACTCTTGTCAGCAAGTTCCTGGATCATACTCTGTAGCTCTGATGGGGTAGTTGCAAAAATGACTATGTCATCAGCAAAACGAAGGTGGGTTAGATAATCTCCATTAATCTTTATCCCTTTGTTTTCCCAGTTCAGTGATTGAAAGACATTTTCCAATGTGGCATTAAAGAGCTTCGGAGATATGGTGTCACCTTGTCTCACTCCTTTTCCAATTTTTATGTGTGTTGTATTTTCAAACAGCCAAATCTTTGCACTTGCATTTTCATAGATGTTATTAATAATATTAATGTATGCATCTTCAATACCGCAGGATTTCAGAGCCATTGCAACTGCTGATGGTTTCACCGAATCAAAGGATTTTTCATAATCGATAAAAGCCATGCACAATGGAAGTTCATATTCCCTCGCTCTTTCAATTAGTTCTCTCAGTACGTGGATATGATCTATTGTGCTGTAGCCACTCCTGAATCCAGCTTGTTCTCTCGGTTGAGCCATGTCCAGTGTCACCTTCAAGCGGTGTGAAAGAACTTTAGTGAAGATTTTATAAACCACTGATAGGAGGCTGATAGGTCTGTAGTTCCTGAGATCCTCAATGTCACCTTTTTTATGTAGCAAGATCATTGTAGCGTTGTTCCAATCCTCAGGAATTTTCCCTTCATTAAGGCATCGAGTGAAAAATTGGGCGAGTACTGTTTCGATTTCTCCACTTGCTTCTTGTATGATGTCTACAGTAATTCCATCTTCTCCTGGAGCTTTTCCCCGCTTCATGTTCTTGATTGCATGTGCAACTTCTGCTGGAAGGACTGGAAGAACTCTGGTACTGGTACCTTTCATGATGTCTGGAGTACATTTATCATCCCTTTCATATAATTTGGAGTAGAAATCTTTCACTCTTGTCAAAATTTCGCCTCTATTTCTTGTTACAGAACCATCTTCTTTTCTCAGTGCCATCATCTGTTTTTTCCCCTTACTGAGATGTCCCTTTGCTATCTTTAGGCTTTGGTTGTTTTCAATTGCTTTCCTTACTAGTTCACAGTTGAATTTCCTTACGTCTTCAGTGATACTTTTTCGTACTGTCTTGCATAGCTCTATATATTCCACTTTGGAAGTCACATCTTCTTTAGTTGTCCTCATCACTCTTCTTTTTGCATCAACATTTTGGTTTTTCCTGATAATTTGTTCACATGCAGTTTGTTCTTAGACCCAGCTAATTTTGTTGCTGTTTCCATAAGAGCTTTGGTTACTTTTCTGTTAACTTCAGAAATATCCACTTCTTCCGATGTTAGGCCTTCTAAAGCAGAGAATCTGTTCTTCAGTTCCAATTTGAAGGTATTATGGTGTTTTTTAAGGTTGGTTATGTCAATACATTTTGTTTGTCTTATGAGCTTGCTACGTTCGAGTTTAGTATTGAGGTGCATCTTACATCTCACCAATCTATGGTCACTACCTGTGTTGAACTTGTTTAGCACACTGCAGTCTTCTATGACAAATTTTTTGTTACACATAATAAAATCAATTTCACTTGTCGTCCCATTTGGATGTCTCCATGTCCATTTCCTGTGTAGCTTTTTCTTGAAAAAGGAGTTCAAGAAGAAAAACCCTTCTGCCTCTGCAAACTCAACGAGAGTATTTCCACGCTGGTTTCTGTTGCCGTGACCGAATTTACCTATTGAAGTTTCATTCTGTTGTCGTTGCCCTATTTTTGCATTGAAATCTCCCATAATTATCTTCAAGTGCTGCTTACCTTTATTATTTAGATCACGAATTTCCTCATAAAATTCTTCAATTTCTTCTTCAGCATGACTTGTGGTGGGTGCATAAGTTTGAATAATCTGAGCCTGGTATCTTCTCGAGAGTTGGATAACGAGTCGTGCAGCTCTGTCAGAGGAACTTTCAACTTCTACAACTTTATCCTTCAGTTTCTTGTTTATTATAAATCCAACACCACTAGTTCTGCCAGTATCTGTCCCACGATAGTAGAAGAGATGTCCACTTTTCAGTTCAATGAGATCTTCTCCTTTTCTCCTTACCTCACTTAGCCCGACGATGTCCCACTTGATCCTTTGTAGTTCCTCTTCCAATTCAAGAAGCCTTGAATCAGAAGATAGGGAGCGTCCGTTATACGTTGCCAAGGTCAGCATCAGATGGCAGCCTAGTCCGGTCCTCCGGGGATTCTTAGCACCCTCTGCCTTCATGTCGCACTGGCCGCTGCCTTGGCCAGGTACATTCCAGCTGCCGGAAACTGAGGGCCAAGATTTAAGTTGTGGAGTCATTTTGGAGGGGTTTGGCCATAACTCACCATGCTGGCCAAGCGGGTTGGTGAGTGTGGGATAGAATTTCCTCTAATCCCGATGGTATAGTTATACCGCTATTGGCGGTCGTCAGAGCCCCTTTAGTGGGAACAGGATGTACCACGAGAAGGCGGGGTTGACATTTGTCAAGGAGAGGCTGTGATGTTACGCATCACCTGACCTTACATCCCAGTTTAAGAATATATATATATATATATATATATATATATATATAATATATATTATTTTACTTGGTCTATTCTCATATTCACTGAAGTAGGGAAAATATGATCACATAAAAACAAATTTGTATGCAAAATTTCTGCATTCCAGATAATGACCATATGCCACCCATATTGTATGTCCTGAAAGTAAAAAAAAAAAATCTTGTCCTGAATTTTTTTTTAACTCCTCCCTCTGTTGGTTTTAGCATTTTTATTAGAAAAGTGGTTCTTGTGGCCAGTTTTGACTGTATATCTAACTTCACCCTTTTGTGATTTCTCCTTTGTATCCTTATGGTAGATGATGGGAAGGTAAGATCAATGATGCATCCATATTGTCCCAGCTTTCGAAGCTTGGAAAACCATCTCAGAATGTGATAGAACCATCTTACTTTGTTCACCCTATAACCCTGCCCTAATTTTGTCAGATTTCCACGATGATATATTTCATGCAATAAGATAATGCTGCATGAACAGAACAAAGATTGACACCAAGAAGTATATCATCCTTGTTTTTTATTGGTATAAAGTCATAACAGTGGATGGAGATTATGTGAAAAATTAGGATATGTAAATAAAATACCCTCCTACATTTTGCATAATACAGTTTTTGTTTCTGTAGTAAATATTTACCAAAAGCTTCTATGAAGCTGTCATAACTCTTTTAATTAATTCATTTTGCCAAGAAGGAAAGTCACATGTTGTTATTTGTTGTTATCTTAACTTATGGATATTAAAATTGTCCACTTATTTGTTCCACTAGGATAACCAAGCCAGTTATCTGATGATATTGTCAGTTATTATTTTTTTAGCTTTTGTTGTTCCATGCTTAACCTTAATTTGAATGTTGTTAATGCAATACTTAGTGTGAAAACTTCATGCACAATTGGGACTCTTAACAAGTGAAAGTCTGTTGAGGTGCATAAAAGGTACTTGTATATAGGTGGTTTTTTTTATATACAGTCAGACACAGTGAGGATGCAGAATTTGTGATTTTCATGTAGGACTTCCGTCCACAGGGAGTAGAGTTTAGGTCCCAGCCACCTACAGCGAAATCGCCTTTTGGGCAGGACACAGAAACGGAAGGAATGAGAGCAAGTCTAGCGACTTTGACAGAACAGTTTGTAGTGAGATTAGAGTACAGTAGATGGTGCCACCGTACAAGTACGATATTGTACATAGATGGGTGAGAGAATTTCAGGGGGACATAGGAAAGGATACCCATTTTACCAGTGGGTCCAGCCTGGGGGCCGTCACTTAACGTGCTCGTCCGATGCACGGCGGATATTCAGCGATTGTTAGTAAATCACACCATCTCTGAAAGATCAGCCCAGGCTTGAACCTGGGGACCCAGCATCGACAGTCTGAAACACTAACCACTAAGCCATCCGCGGCTTGTTTTTTTTTTTAATTTGCCTTTTAAGTATTTAATTTATTTCTTTATAACTTTTTGCTATCTTATTTACTTGAATTGGGATTTTTGCTTTTTACATTACAGTATGCACTGGAAAGGTTAAAAGTGATGTGTGAAGAAGCCTTGTGCTCCAGCATTAATGTGGAAACAGCTGCGGATGTTCTTGTTATAGCAGACTTGCATAGTGCTGAGCAACTTAAAGCCCATGTCATTGATTTCATTAACAGGTGAGTTCTCATTATTTTCCATGGGAATATGCTGACCCCTGATTTCATTTGCAACATAAATGCCAATTGCATAATTAATAAACATGGAATAGTTATTTTATTGCTCCCAAGAATGAAATACAATTAATACTGAGATATGTACAATGTGAAAGGTAAGTCATCATGAGCATCAGACTGGACTGTGGGCTTCATTAGTCTCAAGCATTCAGTGAAGATTTTGGCATTTAAGTATCACTATTGGAATGTACTGGGATTTAGGTTGGAGTGTTGAGATGAGATTTATCAGTGACACTCAGGTTCAAGTTCTGAGCAAAAATGAGTGTAGGAAGATCAACCTTTTTTCAGGGGTATTTAAAATGGAATTATATGGACAAATATTATAACTCTTAAGAGAAATAGATGTCAGAATGAAAATGCAAAAATTTTAGCCAAAGGTTTGGATTGGGATTGGATATCACAGCTAACATTTCATCTTGGCAACAGTCAATTTGTTCAATGAATCATATGTTTGCATTTATTGCATTCTTCAACAAAAGTTGTTCTAGTTTACCAAAATGTAAAAGGCTTTGTTCTGAGAACCATAGCCTGAGAACAGGTTTATTCATCAAGATTTGTCTTTGACCTCTTAGAATTGTTGAAAGAACTGAACACCTTCATTCTAGCAAGTAAAATAGCAATAACTTTCTGAATTTTAACTTATGAGTCATCAAAAAAAAAAAAAAAAAAAGCAGAGTGTTAAACCTAAGAAAACTAGGATGGAAATTTCTTAATTATCCCTGTAAAAACAAGCAAGCTTATGTTGCAAACTCAATTATAACTAACCAAATGTAAGTGAAATACTGATATGGTGCGAAAGCCTTCGCAAGAGAATGATTTGATGAACAGAAAGATAAAACAATCTAAAGTTGACAACTAGTTGTTTATTTGTGAGCAAAATGTCAGGTATGGTTAATTCAGTTAACTGAGGCAGATTTTATCTGCTGAAAAGTAACAAATATGGGGTTTTAGATTCTTTAATTTCAGACTTGTAAGAAATATGGAAGCAAGTTTGTTATCCACATGAAATTTCCAAATGTAAAGTCTGCTAATGAAAAACTGGATTTCTGTATTATAAACTCTTAAGGGAAATACAGTCAAGTGTGATGGATGTAGTTAGTGTCATTTCATGAATGATAGAGACAATACATGAATTCACTACAGGATAGTAAGCAAATTTTGGACTGTGGCAGATTAGTAATCATTATCTATAATCAGAATTTAAGTCAGTTCACATCAGATCAGTTTTTCTGCTTAGTAAGCAGATGACACTGCACATTAGACCATGTGAATGAGCATACACACCTTCTTTTAAGCAGAAATTATTGTGAAATGGTTAACCAGGATATATAAAGGAAGTACATAATATCATATGAAATGTAAACCTGGGATTTTGTTAGAAATTCAATTTGTCTATGTGGCTGGATCCTTTTAAGGAATTGGTAAGCATTATAATCAGAGAATACAGCATGTAAGACATCATGTTGTAGCTCACATGATGATAATGATGATAGATTAAGCATGAAAATGTTGAGTGGTAGTACAGTGGAATCACAATATAAGAATCAAAATGGTTTGTAAGAGCTTTTTCATTGTAAATTGCTGTGATTAATAAGTTGATGAAATGCACGGCACAGACAGAAAATTAAAGCTTTGCTGAGATAATCCATAGGCCTTCTCTTTTATATAATAGAAAAAGAACAAAATTAATTGCATTGCCTTTATATACTTGAATCGGCCAAACATAAATTACATGAAGAAAATTATGTAATCTATTTATACTCTTACTCTAAGTATTTTCCAGCTAAGTATATTTGGAGATAATTTAGTATCTTGGAGAGATTTGACAGTTAGTTTTTAATTTTAACACTTTGTTAAGATTTGATATCAGCTGTCAAGGATGTTGGTGTAAACTTTTTTGTGTTTCATAAAATGCCAATGTTTTCTTAAGCCTAAAAGGTTAATGAAATTCCTTTTTGGTATTTTAGTGCACCCAGTGCCAATATTTATGACTAATGGCTTTTACTTGAGAGTAATCTGCTTCAGAGAAAGAAAGTGTGTTCCAAGCAGCTTTGGATTTCCATTTTATGGCAGAATGCATGAGAGGAGCAATGCTAGAGTTCTTTCTTTCCTTACTTTGCTTTCTCTGAAGCAGACTGCTTTAAATAAAATACATTAGTTAGCCATAAATGTTGACACTGGGTCAACGCTAAGATACTGGCAACAAAGAATTCCATTAAACTTCAAAGCCTAAAATATTTTAGTTCCTTCCTTTTGTGTTTTGCATTTAATTTAAACTTTATTTCACCAAAAGTGTAAATTAATTCATTTTCTTTTAGTCATGCAAGTGATGTGATGGAAAACATCTGGATGGAAAAGCATGGTGTTTCAACAGCCACACTTAATTGCTGAGGCTTTCAAAGCTTTGGCTACCCAACAGATCCCACCAATTAGTCTACCTAGGAAGAGGATGAAGCAGTCTTAATACTTCTTGAGCTGTGCTGTCATTCTTGCATGGAATAATTCAAAGGTGGGTATCTTTATTTTAGAAGTTATTTCATACCTCTTCTCAAAATAAAATGCTCTTGAATCTGCATTTTTAAATGAATTGCTATTAAAAATACCCTGCAGTACAAGAACTGGGTCTTCATTTGGGGGGATAGGTCATCTCAAGATAAGAATAGTTAGTATTATCCTTTTAACTTTTGTATTATTTTTGGCCAGCAGTAATGTAAAACACTGTTTTTTTAAATAGGGCATTTTGTATGAAAAATAAATAAAAATCATTTTAATAAAGTACCACATAGCCATAATCTAATCCAATTTTCTAATTTTTAATGGATTAATGTGGGATGTTCTTCCATAAAAAGGTATAAGTAATGAATGAACTGAGGAATGGTACAGAAAATGACATTTTGCCCCTAAGAGTATACAGTTGTTTGGCATGGGAACCTTTTTATGATAATTACCACATGAAATATACTGGACAACAATTTTTTACAAAAGTCTTTCCCCCAAGATTTTATTAATAATTTCTTATAGATTTCAAGGTGCTGAACATGAATATAACAATGAAAATGCAAAATTGTATATGGTTTGTGAGGGACCCACAATAGTTTCTTATACATACTTACCACATGTACCGGTAAATGTCTGCTTCTACATCCGCCTTCAGTTTGCCTGTTGCTTGTATAGCTGCTCAGGATCATCTCTAGCAAGCATCCAACAGTCGTTAGCCAACATATAAGTGGACCACTTTCCCTGGTATTGTTTCTCCATCGTTGCAATTTTCTGATTGAAATGTTCACCATGCTCATCACTTGCCATGCCACAGTTGTCGGAAAAAAATCCAAGTGAGAATGGATCGGGTGTATCTTTAAGGACATATTGCAGCCAAGTTTGTGATACAGAGACATGTCCTCAACCAGTTCCTTGTAGTTTTCTGTCCTGACATTTCCAAGGAAGTTAGTTGACACCTGATGAAATGCGTCCCAAGCTTTTTTCTTATCACCCTGTATATAGCAGGTCATTGAACATCTCATCAACGAAGAGCTCACGGATCTGAGGACCCACAAAAGCTCCTTCTGATTTTCACTCACTTCGAGGAATTTGTCAGCCAGGTACAAGGCTTTTTATGAAGTTTTTTTACCAGACTGAGTTTGATGTGTAAAGGGGGTAGCAGAATTTTTTGCATTTCTGCCAGTGTTGCACATTTTTCTCTCCAACTTTCAGAGATTTTCTTGCAGGCCAGTCTCTATTCACATAATTCATATTCCTTGCTTGGCTGTCCCATTCACACATAAAACAGCTGTACTTCATATATCCCAGCTGCAGAGCCATGAACACAGACACCAACTTCAAGTCACCACAGAGATGCGAGCCATATTTGATGTATTGAAGACAGTCCAACAGCTGCTTTAGGTTTTCATAGGTTTCTTTCATGAAGACAGTGTATCCAACTGGAACAGATGAAAATTGGTTTACATTATACAGCAACACCGCCTTGAGGCTCAATTTTGATGAGTCCATGAATAGTCGCCATTCTTGCGGTCATGCTTCATCTGGAGGGCATTCATCAGGCCATTTAGATTGTAGCAGAACACAACAGGGTCATCTTCCTTTTTTTAGAAGTAAGGTGCAAACTGCTCATGAGGAAGTATGTAATGAAGTCACTCAGACATTTTCCTTGAGAAGATTCCATTGTAAAAGTCTTGATCCCAGTAACTCCACTTTGGCCTTGAATAGCTTCAGATTGCAAACAGATAATTCAATTCTTTTGGTATGAGAATGTGTGGTGCTGATGATGCACCATCCAACATATGAATCATCATTAGACACCGAAAGCTCAGAAGAACCTGACACCAGTTTGCCTGTGTCCTCATCATCTTCTGAATCGATGGAAAATTCTTTCAGAGGTTTGGGAATGGAAGGTCCTTCACCGTGTGGAACTGGTCAGATAGCAGATGGTATATTCAGATACTCTATTGTCCACTCCTTTTTCCTTGTGATGCCTCCCAAAACAAGTGGTACCATGCAGAAACAGCAGTCATTTGCATGACTGCTTGGCTCCCTCCAAACCATAGGGACAGCAAGTGGCATCGACACTTTACCCCTTTCAGCCACTTCGGAAGATTTCTAACACACGTACCACAGCATATGTGTGGGGCCCGTGCCTTGTTCTGGTCCCCGATCTTGCATCTGAAATAAAGCTCATACGCCTTTTTCACTATTTGAGTGATGCCTTTTTCTGATTTGCAAACTTCACTTCTCCACAAATATAACAAAAGTTATTTAGACTATTAACACAGTTGGGATCATTTGTGTATATGATGCAGGAGTAAATAGGAGTGTATCCGAGGAAATCGCACAAACACTTGCTCACTCTATGAGACTTCAGTTTATACTGATGACTGCATCATCTCTTTTGAGAAAAGTGATGTCATGACTCAACTGCATTGCATCAGAAAATGATATGATAGCTCCTGGGGGTGGTGTGTATGATGGGCTGACACAATATGACACAATATGTTTCTGACTGAGTCTCTGCTAAACAAGTGCCAGTCAACAGGTGTTATTGTCATTTTCGTGTTCAGCACATTGAAATTAGTAAAGATTTGCTATTTTCGTTTTAGAGGCAAATTGTGCGTTGTTCAATATATATTGGTGGAAATTATCATAATGAGTGAACTCTTGTTTGGGACAGTAGACAGTTTTGTCAGACTGAGGATACTTGGGAATGGGAGTTAAAGTTAACTGCATCATTCATTGAAAGCAAGCAGAAGAGATGTTCGACTTATGTTCATGATGCTGTGTGTTTCAGTTTTTGTTTTACGCTTACCCTGTCTGATGTGAATGTGTGTAATTTGCACTTATGCTTAGCATTAACGCTCAGTGCATGTTTTCAATATAATTTATACCAATTATCTTTCTAATTTTGTTTTGTGTAGCATGAGAATACTAAACCATCAGTTTGCTTAATAAGCCATAGTTTTCCAGTTCACAATAATTCGAAACAGAACTGTTTGACAAGCCCAGTTATTTTAAATAAGGGGAAACAATACCTTAAATATTTCATTGCTTTTCCTTTGCAATTATTTACCACTTGCAGTGATTTTTCACTGCAAACACATTGAAAAAAAAAATAGTTCTAGCTGCAGAACTAGACTGAAATAATACTGTAACACAATGCAATTTATTAATAGATTGTTTTACCAGTTGTTGTTCTTAGTTGAAATGGTTAGATATTCTTTGAATAAAGCTCATGTTGAGAAATGGCTTCGTAGTTTCTTAATTCAATTACTAATCTAAAACAACTATTATGGGAATTTTACAAGGAAATTTTTTCATTTAAATTGCAAATTTTCGGAGAAAACTCTTCTCCTTCTTCAGGCTGTCTTGCTGTTGTCACTTATTCCTGTCACTATCGCGGTTACGATTAATCTTGAAGGTTACGGTTAACATTGACAGTTTTAGGTGATTTTTCATCAAATCCTGCCAGATGTTACGCAGGGAAAATCCTTTGCAGTCATTGATGATGGAATTTCGTTTTTCTCAATCTCTATTCATTCTTTCAGCTTTCTTTTTTGAGAAGTCATCAGTTCCAAAGTCATCAGTTTCCAAAGCAATTCTCAAAAAAGAAAGCTGAAAGAAGGAATAGAGATTGAGAAAAAACGAAATTCCATCATCAATGACTGCAAAGGATTTTCCCTGCGTAACATCTGGCAGGATTTGATGAAAAATCACCTAAACCGTCAATGTTAACCGTAACCGCGATAGTGACAGGAATAAGTGACAACAACAAGACAGCCTGCAGAAGGAGAAGAGTTTTCTCTGAAAATTTGCAATTTAAATGAAAAAATTTCTTAGTAAAATTCCCATAATAGTTGTTTTAGATTAGTAAATGGTTAGATATGTTAATTTGTATGTTGTTTATCAAAGTGATTATTATTCAGTATTATTGGTGGTGTCTGATGTCTGTGTTTATCAGATAAGTGTAATTAAAAAAGTCTGAGAAACACAAGTTATTCTACCACTGAAGGTTGCACACAGACACCTGATGATGAGAATCTACCCATTTGAAAAAAAATTGCATTAGGTGCTTACATCAGCATTTTCTGGGGTCATAATTTATGTTAATCAGCTTTGATATATATCATTCTAATAAAAATAACTAAACCATTAAGGTACTTATCAATCTGCAATAAGTTACAGTTGTCATTTCTAACAATATACTTTATTGTAGGTTTTTTTTAAACTACAGTATTTTGACCAGTTAAAAGACCAGAACTCAGCAACTGGTAAAATGATCCTAATTAAAGAAAATAGTTTACTGTATAGCTCTGTTTCAACATCATCATGTAGCCTACTTAAGAAACTACCTTTCTTCATGTTTATAGTGAAAGCTTGCTTTCAGTAATGAATGCTTTTCACTGAAAGTAGGCAGATACCTAATTAACATGCTAAACACTTTTGAACTTCAATTAGAGTTCTTACAGATAGCAGAAAGTTGAAGAGGTGATTAAAAAGTCAGGTCAAGAATGTTTTTGCAAAGTAGTGTTATCTCACGTCCTATTCCATTTTGGAATCCATGTTTGTGTATTATTACATGTTAAAGATATGAAATAATTAGAGTTCCATCCACTTGTAATTGAGAGTGATTATTACATACACATACTGTCATGACAACATGCATAATGATAAATAAATAAACTTATAAGTCATGCAACACAGTTTCCATTCACCTCTAATCACTAGCAGTATTATAGGTATGAAAACAATGTGTTTAACTCAGGAGTTGGTCACACCTGACTTGAAATACACTGGAGCAATTGAATTAGAGACAGCTGGCGTTGTGCAAATGTGTTGCTGTGGGCGGCCCTCTAAATGGAAACGACAAGACGTATGCAGCGATCTGATAATATAAGGAGTGATGCAATGGGGATCAGTAAGAGTCGGATGCAGTATGAGTAAGACGAAGGATCTAAGCGCATTTGATCGTGAGCAAATTGTTGAGGCCCGACGAATGGGCCACTCCATCTCGGAAGTCGTACAGGCACTGGGATTTTAAGTGAGCCACTGTGTCATGGGTGCACTGTGAGTACATCAAATCCAGTAAAACCATCCCTGCAAGGGCCAGCCGCCGAGGACAACAGCGTGTGGATGAGCGGGGTCATCGTCGGCTAGCTCGCATTGTAACAGCGGATAGACGGGCCACAGTGCAAGAAATCACTCGGCAATTTAACGCTGGTGCACAAAAACGTGTAAGCAGCCACATCATCCAGAACCATCTCCTTGCTATGGGGTACAGAAGCCATCGTCCCACGAGGGTACCGCTGCTGACCGCACATCACAGGGTGCAAAGATTATCATGAGCGTGAGAACATCGCCACTGGACCCTAGACATGTGGGGAAATGTTGCCTGGACTGATGAGTTCAGATTCACGTTGGTACATGCGGATGGCAGGATAAGAGTACGGCGCAAACCACATGAAGCAATGGATCCTTCTTGCCACAGGGTACTCTTCAAGCTGGTGGGGATGGCATTCTCGTCTGGGGACTGTTTACGTGGACTGAAATGGGACCCCTGGTATGTGTGACATTGTCCCTCATAGGTCAACGTTACCGGGATGTCCTGGACGACCATTTGCTCCCGTCTGTGTGTCTTCAACATCCCGCAGGGGACCTCATCCTGAAACAAAACAATACACCGTGCCATCGCTCCCGAATTGTATCCGAATGGTTGGATGAACATTCCACCGACGTGACCTCGCTTCCTTGGCCAGCTAGGTCACTTGACCTCAATCGCATCGTGCACATCTGGGATGCCATCGAGAGAGATGCTCGAGGCTCTGACCCCCTCCATCAAATCTTCGTGAACTGAGGGAGCTTGTTCAGGAGTCGTGGATCCGTATAGCTTCCCAACACTTCCGGTGTCTTGTAGAGTCCATGCCGAGACGAATCGTCGCCGTCATCAGGACGAAAGATAGTGCTACACGTTACTAGACAGGTATCTCTAATTCAATTGCTCTTCAGTGTACAGTACCCTTAATAGCCTATTTGAAAAGCATTCACGACACTACCATTTACAGTATCATGAGTAGTATTAATTTTTGTACATGAGAAACTGTTCAATATTGGTAGAGGAATATCTGGTAACCAGTTGTACTATGTGCATAGGATTGCTGAACACGTATGGAAGCGGCCACAAGAAGTTTTCGAAGATTAATGTGAAACATTTAGCATAACAATTTCAGCAAAAGAGAGCATATCCTTTGATAAATATGAAATTTTATCAAATCTATTAAATTGGAACTCTTCGGTGCTACCAAACATCATGGAAAATAATTTTTGTTGATTTAATATTATCCAAAAAAATCTTTTATTGCCAAAGAAAATGACAATCAAATTTTCAAACAGGCTCCTGCTTTGCAGTAAGGAAGTTAGTGACAGAGGTAATCAGGATGTAAAAAGCTATGTATGACTTATTCTGTTATTCTTGTTAGACATAAATATTACAAAGTTCTGATAAAACAATATATAGTTACTTAAAACCATATGTGAGTGACAGTGTAGCTGAAAATGTGAGAAAGGTATATAACTTGTTCTTTATTGATCAAACAAAAATCCATCTAAGAAACTGGTTTGGTCATAGAGACCAGTGTGAATTTTAACCCAGCAAGATTTGTTTCTAAAAGAGGTAATAAAACAGTTTGTTGTGTATAATTGTCATGATGAAACAAAGAGCACTTGTTCATAAATAAATTAAATATTTCATAGAATAAGGATAATGGAATGATTTATAAATTTGAAATGGTTTAGCAATTAACAAAACAACTATGTTAAATGTGAGCAAGAGAAAATAAAATTCTGGGGAAGGATTGGCTGTAATTGGTGAAGAAGTAGATGAAAAAATTTAAATCTCCAAGTTGGAAAATTTAGTCTTTGTAGTCATGAAAAGTATGAAACATGAATATACAGTATGTATAAATTCTGTATGAACTCTGTATTATATGGTGATACTTAATAATGATCTATAGAATGTAATTACAGGATGAAGTTTTACCTGTTAGAAAAGCAAAGTAAGATTGGTTTCTCTTATACAGGAGTACAAATTAAATAATCTATCAAAGTTAGTAAAACATTGGAATTATACAAGGTCATTATTTTTTGACATAGAAGTGCATTTTTAACTATCATCTTTGTGATTAACTCCCAAGAAATCATGAAAATTGTGAACAGAACTGTCCAAGCTTTTTTACTATTACACCCCCGAGAATAATTCATTCCCACAGAAAGTGAAATAAATGTGTGACTCTCAATAAATATCCAGAGTGAGCTAGTCAAGTGATCTGCATTGTCAGTTTTTTGAGGATGAATGCATATTCATGGTTTTGTAACAGTTACAAATTTGGACAAAACTCAAGAAAAAAGTGTTTGATTCCTGCTGTGGTATGCTACAGTGTTCAAGTCTTCTGAGAAGTCTGCTGCACAAGTGATAATTAACAATGGCACTTGTCCCAAAAATAATCTTGTCATCACAGAAATCAATAAAGAAATAATCTTCATAAGTACCGCATTTTTGACTTATAGGTCAATATGGAGTATAAGTCGAATGGGTTAAATTTCTCAATTTCGTGATCTCCATTCATAGATAAGTTGATCCTGAGTATAAGACAAGGCTAAAAAAATACAGTTAGCATTCTGTAACTATATTTTTAATGTACCAGTAAATGTAAGAGAGAGTAAGGTAACATCCGCATTTTTCTTTTCAGCAAAAAGTTAAATTTCGTAATTTTACTGTTTTTGTTATGAATTGAAGCTACCGTATTGCTCTGATTTTGAACCAGAAATAGTTCTCAAAAAGCCGATAGATGGCAGCATGCCAGTGTTCACTTGACTCCTTTCATCTCGTGCTCTCTTGCACGGTATCTTTTACCTCTGCTGTGTTTTGCAGCAGGATTATAGCTGGTGGGTTTTGTAGCTGTAAGTTGTTTTGCCATGTTTTTTTAATCAGCACATTAACTCTCAGTTGAGCACAATTCATTCCGTTACAGTAGTGCCTCAAAAGAAACTGTAGAAATAAGTGGGTTTTGCCATCCAATGTGTAATCACTACATTGAACTGAGCGTTTCGAAGGCTGAGCTAGCTGAATTTGGAAATAATGCTTGCAGCTTGATCATGAGGGAGATGCTATTAACATACAACAGCTGCCACTCCAAATTGATCACAGTGATTTTAATGATGTTTCTGTCAAACGGAAATATCAGTTTCAGCAGCTTTTAAACAAGTTCTTACTGAATGGAACGTTACGTTATGTATGCTTCCAGAATGGTTTCTTATGAATGTAATCCTGCATTTCAGGTGCTCAGATTATGTCCAAATTTAAGGCACAATACTTTTTTTTTTTTTTTTTTTTTTTTTTTGGGTACTTATGCATTAGCCAGGCGCCTGTAGAAATATATCAGTAAATGTCACAATTGTCGATAGATGGCGCCAAATGAATGGTCATTTCTTGTTAGTATTTAGCTGTAATGAACGACATGATGAGTTTATTTTTGGTAAATACAAATTTATGAAGGAAATATATCGCAAAAATGGTAGTAATATTGCGATTTTTTTCATCTGGAGGTAGCATATTTGTATGCGAAGCGTACCATGACGCTACATCAGTACCGCAGATAATGTCTTGTTATTTCAATTATCGACAATGTGATTCTCCTGTCACTCAGTTATCTGTTTCTGTGGTGTTCAGCAATATGAAAATTTGGGATTTACCTCGATGAAGAAAGTGCTGTCATTTCTTCAAAGTAAAGGAATTCTGCCGAGTGAAAAAATCTGTAAATTGGGCCATAATATGAAGCTATACTTTGGAAGTGAAAGTATTCAATGGTGGTGCAACGTTAGAACATGCAGATCTAAGGTAGGCTTACGCGTTATAAATTGGTTTCAGAGTAGTCGGCTTCCTTTTTAACTACTGTTCGATTTATTTATAGCTGGAGTGAGAATTTAACTTCTATTAAATGGTGTGAACAACAGTTGGATATGGCAAGTCACACAGCTGTTGATTGGAATAACTATTTGTGAGAAATTTGCACAGATGTTCTTGAACATTAGTTGGACAAAAAAATCGGTGGCCCAGAATTAATCGTAGAGATAGATGAAACATTATTTTCGAAAAGAAAGTCTAATACAGGTCATGTGCTTCCGGAGCAATGGATTTTTAGAGAAATTTGTCATTCTACTAATGACTGTGTTTTAGTGAAAGTGCCAGACAGAAGTGCGAAAACCCTGTTGAAAGAATCATGTTGCGGAACATTCTATGATCTATTCAGATTCATGGAAGGCATATAAGACTGAGGAGCTAGAAGAGGCAGGTTTTAAACATTTCAAAATTATAAAATAAAATCATATCATAAATTGTGTTTACCAAAAATAAACTCATCTCATTGTTCATTACAGCTAAATTCTAAAAAGAAATAACCATTCACGTAGCACCATCTATTGATACATTTACTGATACATTTCTAATGGCGCCCAGCTAATGCATAAGTACCTTTTTTTCATTGAGAAATTTCAATGACCAATCAATAGATAAGTCGATGTGGTGCATAAGTCAAGGCACAAACTTCAGAATAAAAAAAAAGTCTCTTCTTATATGCCAAAAAATATGGTACATCTGAAGTACCAAAGTATATTATTATGAGCAATCAGATTTCAGTACTGAATTGACTTCAGTTCACCATTCTTTATGTAACATCTCTTCAGAACACTTGAAAATTACATTGTCCTGGAATCAAGCCTCTCTCTTGATTTCCATTTAAGTATGCTATCTTTATACCATTCAAGACATTGAACTTCCAAGTTAGTGAAACTAAGCAATTGTAGCTTAGAAATCTGAACAACTTCAGATGTATACTAGTTAAATCAAACCTATGCTTCCTCATAGCATCAGCAATCCTTTCTAATCCCGAAAAAATGGGTGCTGTAATGGTAGCAAACTCAAACAGAAATCGGAAGATGCACATTTGATTTCCACTCTAGGGTAATGTAATTTTCAAGTTTTTTGAGATGTTATGTGGAGAACAGTGAATTAAGCGCAAATTCAGGGCTGAAATCTGTTTGTTAATAATGATATACTTATAATGATGCTATTTATTTGCCGTGAATTTTGGAGATTACATTTTCCTTTGAAGCCAATAAACAGAACTATCTTCAGTATTATATACTGAAGACCAATTGAATTAGAGATACCTGTCTAGTAATGTGTAGCACCACCTTTCGCCCTGATGACGGCGGCGATTCGTCTTGGCATGGACTCGACAAGACACCGGAAGCATTGGGAAGCCATACGGATCCACGACCCCTGAACAAGCTCCCACAGTTTACGAAGATTTGATGGAGGGGGGTCAGAGCCTCGAACATCTCTCTCGATGTTATCCCAGATGTGCTCGATGGGATTGAGGTCAGGTGACTTAGCTGGCCAAGGAAGCGAGGTCAGGTCGGTGGAGTGTTCATCTAACCATTCGGGAGCGATGGCACGGTGCATTGTCTTGTTGCAGGATAAGGTCCCCAGTGGGATGTTGAAGACGCAGAAATGGGAGCAAATGGTCGTCCAGGATATCCCAGTAACGTTGACCTGTGAGGGACGATGTCACACGTACCAGGGGTCCCATTTCAGTCCAAGTAAACAGTCACCAGACGAGAATGCCACCCACACCAATTTGAAGAGTACCCTGCTGGCAAGAAGGATCCATCGCTTCATGTGGTTTGCACTGTACTCGTATCCTGCCATCCGCATATACCAACGTGAATCTCGACTCATCAGCCGAATCTTTGCACTTGCATTTTCATAGATGTTATTAATATTGTTAATGAACGCATCTTCAATACCGCAGGATTTCAGAGCCATTGTAACTGCTGATGGTTTCACCGAATCAAAGGCTTTTTCATAATCGATAAAAGCCATGCACAATGGAAGTTCATATTCCCTCGCTCTTTCAATCAGTTCTCTCAGTACGTGGATATGATCTATTGTGCTGTAGCCACTCCTGAATCCAGCTTGTTCTCTCGGTTGAGCCATGTCCATTGTCACCTTCAAGCGGTGTGAAAGAACTTTAGTGAAGATTTTATAAACCACTGATAGGAGGCTGATAGGTCTGTAGTTCCTGAGATCCTCAATGTCACCTTTTTTATGTAGCAAGATCATTGTAGCGTCGTTCCAATCCTCAGGAATTTTCCCTTCATTAAGGCACCGAGTGAAAATTTGGGCGAGTACTGTTTCAATTTCTCCACTTGCTTCTTGTATGATGTCTACAGTAATTCCATCTTCTCCTGGAGCTTTTCCCCGCTTCATGTTCTTGATTGCATGTGCAACTTCTGTTGGGAGGACTGGAAGAACTCTGGTACTGGTACCTTTCATGATGTCTGGAGTACATGTATCATCCCTTTCAAATAATTTGGAGTAGAAATCTTTCACTCTTGTCAAAATTTTGCCTCTATTTCTTGTTACAGAACCATTTTTTCTCAGTGCCATAATCTGTTTTCTTCCCTTACTGAGATGTCCCTTTGCTATCTTTAAGCCTTGGTTGTTTTCAATTGCTTTCCTTACTAGTTCACGGTTGAATTTCCTAACATCTTCAGTGATACTTTTCTGTACTGTCTTGCATAGCTCTACATATTCCACTTTGGAAGTCACATCTTCTTTAGTTGTCCTCATCTCTCTTCTTTTTTGCATCAACATTTTGGTTTTTCCTGATAATTTGTTCACATGCAACTTGTTCTTAGACCCAGCTAATTTTGTTGCTGTTTCCATAAGAGCTTTGGTTACTTTTCTGTTAACTTCAGAAATATCCACTTCTTCTGATGTAAGGCCTTCTAAAGCAGAGAATCTGTTCTTCAGTTCCAACTTGAAGGCATTTTGGTGTTTTTTAAGGTTGGTTATGTTAATACATTTTGTTTGTCTTATGAGCTTGCCACGTTCGAGTTTAGTGTTGAGGTGCATCTTACCAATCTATGGTCACTGCCTGTGTTGAACTTGTTCAGCACACTGCAGTCTTCTATGACAAATTTTTTGTTACACATAATAAAATCAATTTCACTTGTCATCCCATTTGGATGTCTCCATATCCATTTCCTGTGTGGCTTTTTCTTGAAAAAGGAGTTCAAGATGAAAAACCCTTCTGCCTCTGCAAACTCTAAGAGAGTATTTCCACGCTGGTTTCTGTTGCCGTGACCGAATTTACCTATTTACCTACTGAAGTTTCATTCTGTTGCCGTTGCCGTTGCCCTATTTTTGCATTGAAATCTCCCATAATTATCTTCAAGTGCTGCTTACCTTTATTATTTAGATGACGAATTTCCTCATAAAATTCTTCAATTTCTTCTTTAGAATGACTTGTGGTGGATGCATAAATTTGAATAATCTGAGCCTGGTATCTTCTCGAGAGTTGGATAACGAGTCGTGCAGCTCTGTCATAGGAACTTTCAACTTCTACAACTTTATCCTTCAGTTTCTTGTTTATTATAAATCCAACACCACTAGTTCTGCCAGTATCAGTCCCACGATAGTAGAAGAGATGTCCACTTTTCAGTTCAATGAGATCTTTTCCTTTTCTCCTTACCTCAATTAGCCCGACGATGTCCCACTTGATCCTTTGTAGTTCCTCTTCCAATTCAAGAAGCCTTGAATCAGAAGATAGGGAGCGTCCATTATACGTAGCCAAGGTCAGCATCAGATGGCAGCCTAGTCCGGTCCTCCGGGGATTCTTAGCACCCTCTGCCTTCATGTTGCACTGGCCGCTGCCTTGGCCAGGTACATTCCAGCTGCCGGAGACTGAGGGCCAAGATTTAAGTTGTGGAGTCATTTTGTAGGGGTTTGGCCATAACTCACCACGCATATCAATTTAAATTCGTGCTGTCTCCCCTCAGGGTGGTGAAACCCCGAACCCTTCCCCTCTGGTACGCTATTGTTTGAGAGCACGTGCCTCAAATGTCTTGCCGTAAATGAGGCCTTAGTACATATATACTTTGGTTAGCTGCGTGGAATGCTGGGTGCAGCTAACTAGTCTTTAAAAAAGAAAATACTAAGTGCACAACTATATTTTTGCGTGTACAGGGTCACATCCGCGAATGTCACCAAGGTGATATTTAACAATGTAACCAAAAAAATGTATTAATAAGGAATGTGATCACCTTGCACTGATAGACAACTCTCACAATGATATACACTTATCACCATGTTGTTGATGAATGCTGAAGCCCAAGGATTCTATTCCACGATGAAGGCGATGCGTAGCTAGGGAAGAAGGATGATGAGCTGCTACGTGTGGTTCCCATTGGTTGTCCCAGAGCATGCTCTATAGAGTTCAAGTACGGAGACCTGGCTCACCAGTCAGTACGTCGAATATATTTGCTCTGCAGCAAATTACCTTTAGCCGAGCCATGTGAGGAAAAGAATTATCATCCGTTAAAGCTGTTGGCCAGCAGATCCCCCAAAAGTCTGACACAGGGCTCTAGGATCTCGTCCCTGTAGCGCTCAGCATTCACATTACCTCCCTCGAACATGTGAAATGGTGTGCGGCTGTTGATCATAATGCTACTCCACAGCAATCTCGTTCAGGGACGTTTGCAGGATCATTACAGATTTCTTCCAGATGATGAAATGCGGACGAGAATCCATTTATAGATTGAATTTCAACTCATATAGCATCTAGGAACCATGTTGCAAGCTCAAAGGACCTGTGCTGCGAGATGCAGTCAAAGAGATACACCACTGCCGTTCCCTTTAAGTATGCAACTGATTGTACATATTGCTTGCTGATATGCTAATTTTACTTCGGGCATTTCTTTTCGTGTCCATTTGCATGTCTTGTGAAGACCGAAACATTTGATTGCTTTTGATTATTTGCCTGCTGTTGTCTGGACACCAGTGTACATAGAGATAGCTGTTGTGAAAGTCTTTTCTGGAGGGAGTGTTGAATTAACAGGGTTCGTAAAGCATTTTACATTAGCTCCACTCAAATTCACTTGATATCAATATACACTGAGTGGCCACTTTATTATGACCAAATGACAGTTTTAAGCAAATGAGCTATGGCTACACGCTGTTGCCACCAGAGGGCGAGGCTAGTATAAAAAGGGAAAGCTTAGTGCTTGTGACAGTAGTAGAGTGATTTTTGGGTAGCGAAATGGGTAAAAAATGCGATTTGACGGACTTTCAACGTGGGACGATTGTAGGAGCTCGGAGCCATGGAGCGAGCATCACCGAAACTGCCACATTCGTGAAATGTCCAAGAGCAGCTGTTGCTAGTGTTTAAAGACGGGACTGTCAGCCAAAAAACTGGGTCTCTACGTGTGGTCGTCATCGGCTAGTGACTGCTCGGGCGGAATGGATAGTGTCTAGACTGGTAACAGACAACAGCGCAGCAAATTACAGACCATCTTAATCAAGGATCCCCTCAAATGATCTCTGCACGCACTGTTCGCCGTACACTGCATCGGATGGGATATGGCAGCCGAAGGCCTTTCGAACACCTTTGCTGTCTGCAGTTAACAAAAGAAAACATCTCCAGTTCACACAAGGACTGGACAGTCGATATTTCGAAACAAATTATGTGGTTCGATTAATCACGTTTTCAGTTGCACCATGCCGATGACAGAGTGAGAATTTGGTGGAAACAGGACGAAAGCATGGACCCCAAATGCATTGCTACAACCCTTCAAGCTGGTGGAGGCAACGTTATGGTTTGGGGAATGTTTTCCTGGCATGCTTTAGACCCTTTAATTCGTGTTGATCAACGTCTGTCTGCCGCATCGTATCTAAACATCGTTGCAGACCAAGTGAATCATGTCATGTCCCCAATGGCGATGGCTACTTTCAACAAGATAATGCGTCCTGCCATAGTGCTCGTATTGTACAGGATTGGTTTCAGGAACATGCCGGTGAGTTTTTTTTTTGTTTTGTTTTGTTTTTATTGGAGGTTTAACGACCATTGTGAGCAACTCAATGGGCTATAAGCAGTCGCCCGTCCCTAATTTAGGGTCACTGGTTCCAGGGAAGGGAGAGAGCCAGTGCCGTAAGACAAACACAACATCCATGCCTCACTGGGATTCGAACCCGGACCCTTTACGGACGAATGATCAGAGGCCATCACTTAGACCACTGCGCCACCGGGGCGGCGCCGGTGAATTTACTTTGCTTAGGTGGCCCCTACAATCTCCAGATCTCAACCCCATTGAGAATTTGTGGGATGAAGTTGAACGAGCAATCAGACAGCTGGATCCACAACTCTGCAATCTCACACTCCTGGAAAGTGCTATTCATCAAGCATGGTCTCAGATTCCACAAACCACCTATCAACATCTCGTGGAGTCCATGCCACGAAGAATCGACGCAGTATTAAAGGCAAAAGGTGGCCCAAGGAAGTATTGAGTGGCCACTCAGTGTATACTGCAAGTCCTGTATTATGGACCACTTAGACTTGATGTAATAGTTCGAATAAAACTTTCATATTTGGATAAAGTGTGCAGCTCAGTAGCGTAACTACCACCCCCGCAGCGGCGAGAAGGGGCGTACTACAGCTGATAGTTATAGTTCTATGAAAAAATCCGAACACGCACACAAACAAACAAATTACCCAAAGATTAATATTTTTCTTTAGAGTATATTTAATTTTGCAGGTAAATAAAGTCAAGTTTCACCTTTAAAACACTGGATACCCTACAGATTGAAGTTATTCCGTCCTTTGGCTCCGACATGTAATACGATCGCTCTGCAACGAGTTATAAATAATACCATCGCTCTCTAATTGCCCTCTCTCCGTGCTGCTGAGGAAAAGTGCGAAGCCATATGGGAATCCCCTTGAAGAATGTGCGAAAACAGTCAGTCACCTAGGATTACGAACACGCAGGCACATTTACTCACAGCAGTGATGTATAAGAGGGCGATTTTTTCAAATGATTTCTTTTATTTTGAACAAAACAATTAAACGTTGCTATTGCTTTTTAGTGCTTTCTTATAGTAAGCATGTCTATCTCATTCACTGTGTAAAAACTTGAATATACAAGCGAACGACATCCATTTGCAAAATGCCACAAAAATGTCCAAGTGGAGCACAGTATCTGAAGAAAAGAAAAGGAGAGCACGCGAAGAAACTTCCCAAACCCAAGCGTTCTTTTCACACTGAGCCTGTTACGCTCAAGTGACGTTTCTCATGAAAAGAGTGCTGATTTGTTTAGCTCGTCAATTGTTCAAAGTTTAGAAGCTATCATTTGACAAAAACTTAACACTTGAGAAACAACTTAAAGTAAAACGGATGAATTCGAAGTCTTATAATTATTAACCTTAACCATTTAAATATAGTTTGTTGAATTTGTTCTTTGCGATAAAATGAATATTCATATTCATGCATTGGTCCGCACATCTTGTTAATGTTAAAGAATATCATTCTACAAATACAGAGGATTATTTGAATGACAAGTGTTTAGTTGGAACACTGATGAGGACATAATAGCAGAAGTGAAACAAACTAATGATGAAAGCAGCGAGGAAGAGTGTTTGACGGAATCATCACCCAACTTAACAGCTGTACATTAAATTAATTTAAACATTAGACTTTCATTCCTGTTCTACCAAATGTACCAGATGTATATCTGAATTCACTAGATGGTTTGAAAAATGTGTATGGTGGCTGTATTTTCTGAAAATTCCAAGCAAACAATATCCAATTACTTCGTTTAAAGCTTAATTACAACCTTTTGATTAAAGTTTTATAGTCAGCATCATCGACTTTTATAATATTGTGTAAAAACGGCAAGTGTTGTTTATATCCAATTACTTCTCTTGTTAATCAAAGGATAAATTTTTCTTAGTTCATATTTTAATGATCCAAATTCTGTTTTATGTAAGTATATCTTCATAATTCAGTACATATTTTGTTTTTGTGTTTTTTTAATAAGAAACATAATTCCCAGTTTTATTTTTATCATTACACACATGCACTTTCAGATTAATAGAAATGTAGTTAAAATACACATTACATTTTTGAACTAGATTTTTATGATTTATGTTCATCTTCATTTCTAATCTTTAATACTTTCAGTTTAACATGTTACATCCATATTAAATAACTTCCATTATAGAACATCAGATTCAACCTTGTCTATAACAATATATTTTCACGGTCCCTTGAATATCATCATAGGTAGGTTTCACTGTATTTGTCACAACTTCCCCAGGTGAACACCCAAACTCCTATGACAAAAAAGAATGCGGTTTTTATTTGTGAAACAAATTTAATTACAAAATTTGTGTACTTTAGTAGATGCCCATTTAACTATTTGCACGTTTTTAATCGCCAATAACATTTCTGATTTTTATAACATAAGGTGTAGAACAGTGGACAACAATGAACAATATATTTATGCTGTAAACTTTTTCAAATCAGAAAAAAACAAATGCTGCCAGTTGGGGATGTATCCTCCTTTCCTCATATTTGCAGCCATAGATGTGGACGAACTTCATTGTGAAGCAATACCAGAAAGTCCTACAAGAATTTAAGACAACCTTCAGGTGTACATTTGTAACTATAAACTTTTGTAGCCAACAGTTACTACACACAGCTGCAATACAGTTTGAGAAATTGGGAATGATGCCCATGAAGTGTACAAACAAAACCAAAATGCACTATTGCAAGTAGGCAAATTTTAGATTTTGGGAAGTGCAAAGTAAGGCAGTCCGAAATGGAGGTGTAGCCAACGGAAAGGGGTCCTCGGGTGCTTAACACCGCCCTCCCACTTGAGGGTGGATTGAGTACGAAGAATTTGAAGTGATGTATATGCATATATGAGGCTTCTACCAATAAAAACCAAATCCACGAACTCCAACCTTAAAACATTTCTGGCTATGCCACTGGCCCGAAAGAATAATGAAAAAAATACCACGATAGTTTTCTCCTTAAAAAAACTTTTCCCATGCATTGAATTGTGTTCAACCTATTCAAAATGTTTTTAGTGCACAGAAAAGAAAACTAGACATACATTTGCTCCCTCATGATGCAAAAAACAAAAACATGCTATACAGCTACAAAGGGTGAATTTTTCTTTCTTAAAGAAGTTTTAATGTCAAAAACAATCTAAGAACTTCCTTTCTGACACTATTTACATCATGTTTTACCAATGTACACTGAAATCAGTTTATTGAATGCCCTGCAATTCATACGTAATCTTTTCATTTCCAGATAATCCCGAATAGAATAGGATTGATTTCATAAATTCTTTGGGACAGGAACTAGTAGCATTATTAGCATTGCAGAGATGATCGCTCAATAGACTCCTCCATGCCCTCAAATATATTTATAAAATACTGAAAATAAAAATGCCAAAGAAGACCCAGGACAAGCAAATGAGGTGCGTAATGCCCAAGAAAAAATGATTGTAAAACAAAATTTATGTGAGGAGTTTGTGAACTGCCTGTATGTTTATCATGCTGAACACCCATTTGTGACAATTGCAGACATGAAAGTCTGTAACTTTCCCCTTAAAAGACTTTCTTTTGTTTGTTGTTGTTTTATGCTTAGTTTAGATATTTTTCTTTTATATGATGTAGCTTACTTAATTGTAATTTTGTACTTAAATATTCCTTAAAATGGAAAGTGTATTTGATTTTGTGTTATTTTATTTTTATATGTACACTTATACTTTTTTGGTTGTGGATATATTAATACATAGTGTGAAATTCATAGGAAGTTTTCTTGTTCCAATTTGTTTTATTTTATAGAGTGTAAATGAAAACAAATTTTGGGGTATAATACACCCCACCTCACCACTTACGGGTTAAGTGAACAGCTTCATTGCAGAACATAGTGTTATAATGCAGTACTTTATTACAGCAGAATTAAAAAAAACCAGCATACTTTTGTACATTATCCACAGAACTGCTTTGATTGCATTATACAAGACTGAAATGTGTTTTAGTTCAATACTGTCACAATATGTGTATATGAAGTAAAATGCTTATGCTAATCAAAAATTTAGGAAATTTATTTTAATTGCAAATTTTTGGAGAACTCTAGTTTTCTTTAAAATTTGCAATTAAAATAAAAAAGAATTCCTAGTAAGAATTCCCACAATAGAAGTTGTTGATTAGTTATTGAATTTAGAAACTGGGAAGCCAATTCTAAACATGAGCTTTATTAATAGAATGCTTCAGGATTAATAAAAATGCATTAATTAATAACATTCCATTTTTCTCAGCTCCCCACATTCGTATGGACATAATACAGTAGTACAATAGCTAGATTTAAAACATAACCCTTTATATAGTTCACTTGCATATAGATCAGATTTTGTCACAAAAAACAGGATAATTAAGATTTCATCCCAGCAAAATATATATATCAGTAACTTCAGAAATTCTGATATTCAATGGCTTAATCTCTTGTATTGTTTGGAATTGGTTATCTTTCCTATGTAGCTGTACAGTGTACAAGAGCGGTAAGCAAGTAGTGTTAAGGCTGAAAACATTAAAACCATTGACATGATTAAATCTTTCAATACACTGAAATAAATTACTTGTACTCATCAAATTATAATAGTTTGCATTTGCATATATTTGTCACAACCTCTCCAGGCCAACACTTACTTTAACTCCAGTGAAAAAAAAAAAGAAAAGAAAACTGTTTCAAACATAATTTTAATACTAATTACAATGCCGATGTATCCATCAAATGATTCATACATAAATAATCTGGATGTGTTGTCTGTAGAACAGGTACACTGGCGTGCAAAAATTAAGGACGAGACGGTTTTTCGAATGTAACGTCGTGCAGAAGTGCTCTACATCGACTTAAATCATACCATAAGATACCCAAGATGTAAGAATATGGGACAAGTGAGCAAAACCGTCCAAACAAGGAATCCAAAGGATACAAAGACACTTTATTGAAAAGGTAGCTTCGAGCATAACTGGACAGAAGACAGAAACGTCCATGTGACAGGCAGCTGCCAAGAAAAATCCAGTCTTTAGTAGGGGATATGATCACCCCTGACAGCGTTGCAAGATTTACAACGTCTGTCCATGCTGAGGAAGAGGTTGTCAAGAAGCTGTTGAGGCATCTGGGCCCATTCCTGTTGTAGCGCCAATCGCAGCTGCGGAATCGTTGCTGGAGGCTGGTGACGTGCTTCCAAGTGTCTCCCGAGAAGTTCCCACACGTGTTTGATTGGATTTAGGTCCGGGGACCTTGTGGGCCAATCCATGCATTGAATATCTTCATTCTCCAACAGCCACTGTACGACGAGGTGTAGCGTTGTCGTCCACGAAGAGAAACTCAGGACCCACAGCACCTGTAAACAGACGCACGTGAGATAGGAGAACCTCGGTACAATAGCGGACACCAGTGACTTAACCTCCTTGGAAGATGTGGAGGTCAGTATGGCTACCAAGCATGATACCACCCCAAACGAGAACTCCGCCACCTCCAAACTGGTCCTTTTCGATGATGTTGGAGGTGTGATTGCATGTTCCCTGCTCTCTCCAGATGTGTATATGTCCAGAATCGCTCGTCAGACTAAATCGGCTCTCATCCGTAAAGAGAACTTGACCCCGTTGCTTTTTGTTTCTTCAGTAAGCACTAGTCAGTCTCACCTAGTGAAAGGAAAAAAAAAATTATGATTATCAATGTATAATTCACTTACAATGTTCATGTACACAAAGAAAAAGCAATAAATGTATTTACATATAACAGATGTACTAAAAACTACTGCCCATAGTGCTGTAGAAAAATATGAGGCACATTCACAGTCATATCCAGGCAAATCCTTACACCACGTAGATGGCATTACCAACCGAAGTATAAGTTATAAGTAAATCACACAGGTTTTATGTATTCTTAGGTATTGATTTACAAATCCTGACTGTCATCAAGGGGCTTAAAAGTAGACTTTAAGCCCCTTGGGTGACAGTCAGGATTTGTTCTTTATGTTTTACACTATCACTGTGCAGAACTAGAAAGTATTTGAATTGTTTTGAATTTGTTAAACTCTGTGAAAGCTAAAAGCATTGAGAATGAACCCCAGCTCTCATCCAAGGGACTTGAAACATCTGCAGTTTAAAACAAATAATTGAGCAACAGAAAACTTTGTGATGTGATTTACTTAGAATAAAAATATATCTGGGTAAGCTGACTTAACATAACTCTTGATTTGTGATCAGTTGTCTTCTGCTGTATATGTGTGGACAACTCATGTGCACATGCCAGGCATAATTTGTTTATCTACTATGTACCTCATTTTTTCAAAGAATGCAAAAGGCCCAATAGTGAATTACAGGCATTTAGAAGATTTCTAAATACAAAAAAATACTTTTGCAATAAAATTTGTAGGCACACTACCGAAGCATATGAATAAAAGGATGAACAAAGTAAAATTTGGGAAATGGTGTAGGATGTTTCGCTGAGGTACGATGCATATACATGATTAGAATCTAAGCAACCAACTGCAGTGAATCACACAATTTGTGGGGCAAATACAAGCAAAAATGTAGGCATTTTTGTATCTACTTGTTCAAGTCAAACATAAAGTTGACCAGTGTGCATTTATACAGAAACAAACAGGTAAAACAAATTGTGATGGAGTTAGATGAAAGGGTGTCAGCAAAATTATTCAATGATGAACAGAGAAGTACTTTATGATTGCACAGAGAAGTAGTGCATGAGATGTAAAAGCATATACACATTACATCAGTTTAGAAGTCATTTGAGCAATTCAGTTCTTAGTTTTGGGTCATGCCGTATTTATCATCACACTTGTCTGCTTGTATACTTTGTGAGAAATGCAAAGTGAATTTGCTATGCCTTTCATATTATCTGTTTCACAGAAACACAGCAGAGTGCTGAAGAACCATGGACAGTGTGCTGAAACAAAAAGATAATGCTGCATTTGCGGAGACTGGGGGGGGGTATTATTCTGTGGCATTGTAGTCACAGTAAAACAAATAATCATTGGAGTTTACAGCATTGAAAAATAGATGCTACATTTCCAAGTCAGATATATAATTTGAAAACCAAGTGCAAGCAGTTGAAAAAACAAACAGAAAGAAAAACGTGTTGGCAACAGTTTGTGCGTTTTTTGTTTTTGTTTTTTACTGGGGGTTTAACGACCACCATGAGCAGCTCAATGGGCTATAAGCAGTCACCCGTCCCTAATTTAGGGTAATTGGTTCTAGGGAAGGGAGAGAACCAGTGTCGTAAGACAAACACAACATCCATGCCACACCAAGATTCGAACCCAGACCCTTCACAGACAAATGGCCATAAGCCAGCGCTTAGACCACTGTGCCACCGGGACGACTCAGTTTGTATTTAAGTATTTTCAGTTTCAATGTAACTGGAGAAAAACCCACTAACTTATTGACCCACAAAGTAAAAATCCGTTAATGGTGTGTGTTTGTGTTCAATGTTTTGCAAGGTCACAAATTAGTAATCCTGGGTGTTAAATAGAAACCAAGAGAGGAATTAGCAACGAGAAAAATTAACTAAAGTTACTAAGCCATTATTGAAACAATTAGGTATCACTGTAAAACAAAAAGATCTAAGGTGTTCAATATACAGAAAAAATAGCACACACTATGTATTGCAGATTTCTCTCTCATTTTTCCATTAAAATTTTAATCTGTAAGTTTTATTTCATTTAACTTTACTGATTACATATTAACATACTTCTGTAAAACTCACAGAATGCATTACACAGCAGGCTGATGAAGCAAGCCTTCAATTTTTGCCAGGAGTAATATTTCAACTTTTTCTACATGACACTGGGTCTGTTGAAAACCCACACATTTTTCAACAGAAACCACTCCATGATCTAAAACAGTATTTCTCAAACTTTGTTCCCTCATGGATCATTTTAAGCATTTCTTTACTTATTGCGGACCACCAAGTGAGGGGGGGGGGGGGGTCTGGGCAACTTTCCTGGGAGAAATTGGAAATTGAAAAATATATTGCGGTGTTAGAATTAGAAATAAATCTACTGGCCCAGCAGACCACTAGAATTTGCAAACCACTGGTCCATAAAATAAAATAATAAAAAACCTTAAAGACATTTACAATATATGTAGAAAATAATGTATCACTTCAATAGAATTACCTCCAATATTTGTTTTCAAACCTATCATTAGTTTGTAGCCTAAAAAGAAAGCCATACAACAAGCTAAAAAAAATAGAAATTAATTTTTTTAGTATTTGACAAATTAGAAGAAAAAACAAACTTACTAGAAATCTGGGCCGGTAAAAACAATAGTTCAGTGGTTTGACGGAAGTTTTACTGGCCAATGGACCACTGGGTAATTCGAACACTGTATTGTCTAAAACTAAGGTTGCCACCCCTGGTTAATAATATTAGGACCTACCGGACACCCTCATTGGCCAGTGAGCAAAAACTTCCCCTCCCCTCACTCCAAGGAAGGATTTGGCGCTCGATTTACCCCCCCCCCCCCCCACGTGATTTTTAGTTAATTTTGAGCTTTTTTTCCAGCCAAATTTTCAGCTGTTTTTTACTTGAAAATAATAACATCTCCAAACAGGGCCAGTAAGCAGTTGCCACTGGCTTTATACAGAAAATCACCAAAAATTCGGACCAGGTTCTTAAATTTCGGTCAGTTACCAACCCTATCTGAAACAAGGTAGTTTTTGGAGTACCTATATTTGATAAAGAAAGAGTTTGGTGAGTTACGATTTTATTTTGTCAGTTGTATAACGAAAAACAGATCATTTGCTTAATTAAATAATTGGCAATGTAGTCACAGCATGGGTGTACTCAGGGGAGGGGTTTTTGGGGGGTTCAAACCTTCCATGAAACGTCGAAAAGTAAAATTTATGGAGAATTACTAAAACCTTCTTCAAAAATCGCAACCCCCTCCCCAACCTAAATTCTAGCCACACCCATGAGCCATGGTAAAAATGTTCTCCATACAATTCAAGTTACATCATATGCTGGTCCATGGACCACACTTTGAGAAACACTGATCTAAATTTCTATGTCCCAATTAACTGGCTGCCCCACTAGAGTTGCCCCATTAACTATGTCCCACTTTGTCCCAATTACCTGGCTGCCCTAATTATGTGAAGCTTTATCCCAAAGAGCTCATTTGGGTTGTTCTTTAAGAATTAGATCTCAAATAAATGGCTACACCCAATTAACTGGAATCTACTGTATATAAATACATACTAAAAATATATAAATCTGAATTGGACAAAACTAATTGCCATGTCAGTCTTATAAGAACATAATTGGTGAAATATACCCAAAATACAAGATATTTCTGGGACATAAATTTAACAAATACACATCATACAACTGTAAATAATATCAAGTAAAATATGTATATATTTGGCCCGGTTAAAAAGGAAATGCAGCTGAAATGCTCTAAATGATTTTGACCAGCTTTAATCCAAACACCAAATTTCACTTTTATTTGGTATTTCAGTTGTTACAAATATGCAGTAGACATTCAAATGTAAAAGCAAATCAATGCAGCAACAACCAGGAAATAAGAGGGAAAAGGCTTCCATGAGCCCTCTAAATCCTGACAACTGAACACATAAAAAATGTCCAAAAACAAAGCAAGCCAGACACCATACAACCCATTCAGGAGGTGAAAATGATAATAAGGGCATCATGAAACTGATTTCAGGATAATAAGTATTGTTTAAGTTTTCTTTTAAACAAACTATAATTACTAATAGCCAACAATTGTGGTGGGAACGAATTTCAAATCTGCGGACCAGCATAATTAATTAAAGCTCCAGAACGTTTATGTGAAAGGAAACAAGGTATCAGTGAGGTTTTATGTCTAGTCGAGTAAGAATGGCTAGGGACAATTAAAAAAATCAAAGAAGAGAATAAGTTATTCTTTACCCTTTTAAACACTAGTTTTGCTAAGTTAAAATGGTATAATTGAGCAATATTTAATAACTGAACATCATTAGGCTGCAATCTGGAGGTCAAATTAGGATTTGAAAAGGAGGAACCTGAAAGTCTGAATTGCAACAGTCTCAAAAATCTATTTTGTAATCTCTGAAGTTTAGTTAGGTTATAATTGGTAGTCGAGCACCAGACCAAAATACAATATGAGAAGTAGGGATGACTTAAAGTGTAATAAAGTAAAATCATAATTTTCGGAGACAAATAAGCCACTACTCCTACAACGATCCCAATATTTCAAGAAATTAGGGAAATAAGATAATCAATGTGAGATGGATTTAAGATCCGATTGAATAAAAACACCTGAATATTTGTACAACCTCAACCTGTCTGTTATTTTAAATGTTATATTGTATAGGGTTGGAATTCCAACCATAAGAGAAAATTAAAATTTTTGTTTTCTTAACATTAATAACAAAAGAATTACAGGTAAGACAATTGACCGCAGCGAGAAAATGATTTTATAATATCTGAATCAATAAGTCAATTTCGTTACTATGAATAAGTAGGGTCACATCATCAGCATACAGAATTAGATCAGCACATGAATACAAAAAGTAAAAATCAGCATACAGAATTAGGTAAGCAAATGAATTACAAAAAAAAAAAACTTTCTAAATGAGTGATCCTTGGAAGGACTGGCAAGCATAATTGACAAAATAAAATACAACTAAAACTACCACAGGGTCTGGGATATAAAATGACAACCAGAACCATCAAAACATGGGCACGTAGTAGTCTTAGAGTACATGCACAAGCACACACAAAAAGGGACAAAAATACTAAAATTACAGTAAATATGCATGCAAATCATGCCATCATACACTGAAAATGCAAACATGCTGTGTACCTAAGAACTTGCAAATGATTTTATGATCCACACCGACTAAAAGAGAAATGCTTTCACTTTTTTTGGGCTCAAATCAAACCAAGATAATCTGCAAGTGCACATGTTTTCGACAAAAGAGAATGCATACTTCTAGCGATAATTTAAAAATTTAAATCAGACTTGAGAACACCAGTGAATAGGCATTAAAAAACAAACAAAAAAAGAAACGATATGCCCATAAGAAATGCTAGTAGATACCTGTTCTAATGAATAGTCCACGATTCACTCAGATTGTGTGCCAGATTTGCTACCGGGTGATAATGAAAAGACATGCAGCATGACATGTTTGCAGAGACGATCAGGGTCCAGAACACATGGGTATCGATCAAAATACACATAAAAAAAGGGGTACAAAATATTGATTTTACTGTACACATGCATGTGTTTTATGCCAATATACACTGCAAAAAATGCAAAAATAACTGCATGAAGTGAGCAGTCGCCGCCCCTGGTGGCAGTGGTCTAAGCGTGGCTTATAACCATTTGTACGGAAGGGGTTCGAGTTTGAATCCCAGTGAGGCATGAATGTTGTGTTAGTCTTACAGCACTGGCTCTGTTCTTTCTCCAGAACCAGTGGTTTTAAATTAGGGATGGGAGACTGCTTATAGCCCACTGAGTTGCTCAAGGTACTCGTTAAACTTCCAATTAAAAAAAATAAAAATGGTGTGTACCCAAGTTTCTAAAGTTGCAGTTCAGCATCCTAATTATTCGCCTAAAAATACATATTTTAAAGGTTGTGATTTGATAAGGAATGCTGGAAAAAAATTCCCCTTCACAACGCATATTAACATTTTTTACAGTAAATTCTACATGCAAAGGTTCACACTGTATCCACTAAAGCACGACAAGAGTAGTGTCTAAAGAGCTTCATGATGTCGCTGCAGCCTCCCTCTCGCAGAGTTCATTCACATCCCTTGCTTGCAAATAAATTTTATGGTGAAAATCTTTCAAATACATTATAAATCTGAAAACCTGCACCTTTTTCTATAAAAGTACATACTTTAAAATATGCATATACATTTTTTCTCAAAATTTTTAACTGAATAACTTAGGATGCTAAAGTAATTGTTTCATACCAACTACTCCACGGCGGCACTTTTATTTACCGGAAATTTTTTTTTATACATCCGTAAACTTTCACCTTTTTCTATGAAACTACATACTTTAACATATGTATATACTTTTTTCTCGAAATTTTTAACTGAATAATTTAGGACGCTGAAGTAGGTGTTTCATACCAACTACTCCACGGCAGCACTTCTATTTACCGGAACAAAATATTATAAATCTAAAAACTTCCACCTTTTTCTATGAGACTACATACTTTAACATATGTATATACTTTTTTTCTCGAAATTTTTAACTGAATAATTTAGGACGCTAAAGTAGGTGTTTCATACCAACTACTCCGCGACGGCAAATTTTAGGA
The DNA here is from genome assembly GCA_039090855.1 of Macrothele yani. Lineage (NCBI taxonomy): Eukaryota > Metazoa > Arthropoda > Arachnida > Araneae > Macrothelidae > Macrothele > Macrothele yani. Next base: position 67,660,214 of record CM077017.1, read on the forward strand.
CTAACCCCCTTTTTTTTTTTTTTTTTTGATTGGAGGTTTAACGACGACCGTGAGCAACTCAATGGGCTATAAGCAGTCACCCGTCCCTAATTTAGGGTCACTGGTTCCAGGGAAGGGAGAGAGCCAGTGCAGTAAGACAAACACAACATCCATGCCTCACCGGGATTTGAACCCGGACCCCTTTCGGACGAATGATCAGAGGCCATCGCCTTAGACCACTGTGCCACCGGGGCGGCGACTAACCCTTAAAATAGCTTGCCACCGTAGCACGACTGGAAGCATATCACGTCAAATCTAATGTAAAGAAAAATGTAAAACTTACTGCTAAAACTGTTTTAATTGATTAAATCCAAAAAAATTATGTCACAAAGCATACACAGCCACAACTCAACAAATAGAACAACTAGGTAGAGATGAGCGTTATTTCACTACCTGTGATTTGATCACGGTTACCGAAAAGTCACAGGTAGCGCCTGCTACTGAAAACCGTGAGTAACAGTGATCGTCCAATAAGCGTTCCTCACTCTGTCATTGCTACCCATCATGCTCTTCGTGATTTTTCACAGCTCCGTCTTAACTGTTACCGAGTGAATTCTGCTCCTGTAGCTGTGACTCGTTATCTGCTGTTGCGATTTGGCAGCTGCCTGCGATTTGTGATTTTTTTACAGTGTTGTTTCTGAGCTCATCGTTCTCGCAGTGAGTGGGGTTAAATTTTTTGAATTCGGAGAAAATAGTGAATTGTGAACGTTACTTAGTAAATCTTTAGTAGCTTCGTCCATTTCAAGGCTGAAAAAAATGCTGCCTTGTTTCTTTCAAAGTTGTAAAATACCATGTTAGGTACAAAAGAACAGTGTGTTTTAGATAATCTGAATCCAAAATTTAACTAACCGCGAAAAACGTATAAAAGAATTACGCATAATTCAACTGAAAAAGCCGTAAAAACTACAGCAAAATGTCAGAATTCGCGCAGAATTACCTATAAAAGTTTAAAACAAGTTTAGGACATAACGGACTTTTGGGCACAAATCTTTAGGGGCCGTACAAAAATTGCAGTTTCTTGGCGCTGTGAGGGGAATTGAATGGAGATAACGTTCCCAGTAAGACAAACGACAATTACAATTGAATTTAAAAAAAATTACAAAGCACAAATTTTGAAGATGAAAATCCGTTTTTTGGTGTAAATATGAGAAGGATAATATCCGAAAACTTGAAAATTTCGTCGTCCTGGATCGGGATTGCATAGCACATTATCATGAATATGGATTACATCATATTCATGATTACATAACACATTTCTTAGGTTTCAACGAAACAAAGCAATTACATCAGAACTCATACTATGTTCGGAAAAAGACGACAAACAGGGATTTTTTTATAGCGCTGCACTTTTACTTAGGTACTAAATATTTACATAACATTTCAAGTTATTAATATTTCTCTCTTACTTAATTAGGCACTAAATTACTATGCCTCATTCGTAGGACCTTTTGACAGTCTTTCTTCTACCGATGTTATATTCATAAAGTTTACATATCAACTCAAGGTAATAATATTGCGCTTTTACTTAAGCACTAAACATTATTTCACAGGACCTATGCCTTTTTAACAGTTTTTGTTCTATCGATGCCACATTCATAACAATTAGGTATCAACTAAAGTTAATAATATCCTGCCTTTAATTTTTCACTAAAAACTTTCTCACGTTCCCTAGGCCTAGGCCGTGGCCTTTTTAATAGTTTTTATTCAATTGATGTCGTATTCACAACTATTACTTATCAAGTGAAGTTAATAATATTCCGCTTTTACTCAGGCACGAAATATTCATTCATTACCCTATGCCTAGGCTTTTTAAATAGTTTTTACTCAATCAATGTCATATTCGCAACGTTTATGATTCAAATAAAGTTAGTAGCATTGCGCTTTTACTTTGGCACTAAATGTTATTTCACAGGCCCGAGGCCTAGACATTTTTAACAGCTTTTGTTCTATCGATGTCACATTCATAACAATTCCGTATTAACTCAAGTTGGGTGTAGGATCTCAGATCAGATCTTCAGTAGAGGATTTTAGGAAGGGAGTGTCTGACTCCAGGTCTTAAACAACCCTTAGAAGTAGGAAGCTAGGAGATTTGGGCTAGAGTGCCCGATAGAAAAGTGACACAGAAGATAAGTAGAAAGGGGGAGGAAGACGCCCTTATTTATTACCGGGGGGCCAGTACCCGGGATCCGACGGCTTAACGTGCCCATCCGACGCGCGGTGGATATTTAGTGGATCGAGCGTTCGTACCTGCCGAACCTGAGGTCCTTTCCGTGGCAGTCACGAACGTTGCCCACTAGGCCACCCACGGCCTGGGTGTAGGAGAACTGGCCACAAACATTTTAAAGGGCCGTATAAAAATTACGTTTTTGACCGCCTCGTGGCCACAACCCCACAACAGAGGTTGGTAATCTAAGTCATATAAAGCTTCCGTAATTTCGTCTTTTCTTAATTGCGATAATTAATGTAATTCTTTACAACAAATGTTTGATCTGCATCTCAACAAAATATTTTAGGGTTTTCAAACTACAAGTCTGACAATTATCAGAGCACATGTGACTACTCAGCAACAAAACTGTTGGGGGGGGGGGGGGTTATACCAAAAGTGGAAAATATAAAAAAAAATCTCGTCCGATCGGGAAATTTTCAGCATTTACAAGCTACAACTCGTCGACACATTATCTAAACACATATGCCTACTCTGGAAACCTGGGGGGGGGGGGAGGTGACATACCAAAATTGTAAAATATAAAAAAAAATTATCGCCTGATAGGGAGATTTTCAGCATTTACAAGCTACAACTCGACACATTATCTGAGGGCATGTGCCTACTCAGCAAACCTGTCGGGGGGGGGGGGGGGGGTAATTCCAAAATTGTAAAATATAAACAAATTCTGGTCCGGTCGGGAGATTTTCAGCATTTATAAGCTACAACTCGACCCATTATCTGAGCGCATGTGCCTACTCAGGAAACCTGTCGGGGTGGGGGCGGGGGGGGTTAATACCAAAATTGTAAAATATAAAAAAATTCTCGTCCGATCGGGAGATTTTCAGCATTTATAAGCTACAACTCGACCCATTATCTGAGGGCATGTGCCTACTCTCGAAACCTGTCGGGGGGGGGGGTAAAACCAAAAGTGTAAAATATGAAGAATTTATGGTCTGATCGGGAGATTTTCAGCATATACCAGCTACAAACGACACATTATCTGAGCGCATGCGCCATATTATACACTGTTTATATAACCCCCCCCCCCCCAAACACACACACACACAGGTTTCCTGAGTAGGTACACCTCAGATAGTTTGCTGAGTTGTAGCTGGTAAATGCTGAAAATCTCCCAATCAGACGAGGAATTTTTCATATTTTACACTTTTGGTATTAACCCCACCCCCCACCCCGACAGGCTTGCTGAGTAGGCACATGCCCTCAGATAATGTCTATTTGTAGCTTGTAAATGTCAAAAATCTCCCGATCGGACGAAAAATTCTTTATTTTTTACAATTTTGGTATCCGCCCTCACCCCGACAGGTTTCCTGTGGCAGCAGATGCCCTCAGATAATTCGAGACGCTTTTCTCTTTCCTGGTATAAACAATATCCTGATATAGAGTAAAGCATTGTTAAAGATACTGCTTATTGCTTTGAGTTTGTTTTCTTTTCCCTGAAGGTCCAGACAGGGAGAAATTAGATTGTACTTGGAATGAAACAGGTGTAAGGCAATGACACAAAATGAAGAGTGTGGGTAAATATAAATTAGGAAAATTAACCTAGCATTTCTCTTTTAAAGCTCACAAAGCTGCACTAGTGGATTGTTGCCATTTTTCACAAAAAGATAAACATGTCGATATTCTTTTAGACAAAAATAAAAGGGCTAGTGTAATTTTCAAGAAGAACATGATAAAGAATTTAATACTAAAGTTTTAAATATTTTATTTGATGTTGCCAGAACATTGGCCAGGCAAGGCATATTGCTCTTTGTGGAAATAAGTCAGATGAAAATGGGAATTTTCGTCCAATCGTAGTTTAATTTATCGTCATTGCTTGATAATGAAGAAATGGTTAGATAAAAAGAGACTAGACAAAACCCATCGGAATCGACGGTTAGTTTTTTTTTTTTTTCTGAAAAGAATAAACTCATATAATGTATTTATTTACACATTAGAAAAAATCCTGCAGAATTGACAATCATCACCTTAGATTTCACTGCCTCTACTTTGCGTTTCAGTGTTCCACTCTCCAGCGACATCAAAGTCCTGCTTCAAATAAAGATTTTACTGAGTGAATTGGTTTTTAAATTGAGCTGCACTTCCATCAGAAAAAATTGTTAACTTTTCTATTTCTGGAAATTTGGCCTTTAATGTAGCTATAGCAATTTTTAAGAAGGCCCACACAGCATTTTTGTAATGGTTGAGCTCATCACTTATTACAGCTACAGTATGCTTAATATTTCATGCACAACTGGTAAATATACAGTAGTTATTTGCTGGTGCCTCCAGTGTCCACTCTGGATTTCATCTTGGGAGATAGTACTGTAATTTTCAAAAAATCAATTTGGAGCAGACCTTCATTTGGTGACTGAACTGTTCTTACAAAAGAATGAATTTTTATAATAATGTAACTGATTATGAAGCACAGTTCTTCAAACAGAACCATCAATCTCAACCACTTTTTTGAAACCATCTATATCTTTCCATGTTACAAATGTGTCTATATGTATCTCTTCAACACACATGCAAACATCACTTTTACAGTCTGTGCAAAATCCAATCATGCAGTTCTCATTTTGAATGCTGCAGCACAAAACACTCATCAGTTCTATTTCATTTGAAGAAAACTTTGGGGAATTGGAATTTTGCTGGCCAAGGATTGTATAAAAAAATGTAAATTTGCATGATACTTGCAAGCACATAATTCCGTGGTGTTTACAAAATTAATGTCACATATCCAGGACACAGGTCGTAAAACTTAGTTTTTTAATTAAAATGTTCTAATTTTCATTTTTGAACTGTGTGAAAGCATCACTTATAGTCATTAGTATGTGTCTTTTTTGTATTAAATTGTGCCTCCTTGATAGTGAGTCCTTTATTGATTTCACACATTTCCTGGTACCTGTCTACTTACAATATATCATTATGGCATAAAAATATTTTCTTTTTCTTTGTGCTATCTGATATACAGCGTGAAGTCTTTTCTTTTTCATTAAACAGAGTTGTGGCAATGTCAGGCAACACCTCAGTACCAAAGTGTGACACCTAAGTGAGACTTTCAATAATGTCACACACGTCACACCTCAGTTGAGGTCCAAGAATTAATTTTTTCTACATGACTTTTTCTACACTTATTCAGACTGCTGACAGTCAAACTTCCACAAAGTTTGAAATTTCTACACAAAGGGTATGTTGGTATAAACTATCTTTATGGTCATTTCAGTCAGCAGACTAAAAAAAAATGACGGTCAGCAGACTAAAAAAAAATGTTTTTAAATTTTCAATTATTTTTAAGTGTAAAATATGTTATTACAAAGTGTTTTGGACTCTGCTACATCTAGCAAATACAACTGCAAGTGAAAAACAGTTGTCAAAACATTTCCAGAACTGGTATTAGAATTGTCTAATTACTAAATGTAAATTCTACCTTTTGTTCTGGATGTTTAAGACTGAAATGCAAGGAGACAATGATTTATATAGCATTTTTTGTTGTGAATTCAAATTCTATGTAGTACTCATACCTTCAATTTGATGTATCATAAATAATAATATGACACAATTTAATTTTTTTTTCCTGTTTGTCCACTTTTTCATGGAATGGCTGTAAAGAATTCTTCTTTTGAGGAGTGTGTAATCATTGCTCTTTTGATTAAAGTTTTAATACTATTGTATTTCTGTGTGTATGGATGTGTTGAATTATATGGAATCAGAACAGGAATAAATGACTGTTTTCTATGTAGTCTGTGTTGTAGTTGGTCTCTTTGCTTGACAACTTTAACATCAAGGAAGATCAAAGTATTCTCCTCCTCATGTTCTATTGTCAACGTTGGATAGATATTACCAAATTGCTGAGTTAATGATTCAAGTTCATAAATACTTATTCGTGACAAAATAAAAATGTCATTCACATATCTACAGTAAACCAAAGGAGTTTCTTCCATTGTACAGATTATTTGTTCCTCAATATTGCTCATAGTCACTTCTGCAAATAGATTTGACAGAGGGGAACCTATTGGGCCTCTATTTTTTTGTTTGCAATGTTCTCTTCAAATTTGAAAATATTGTTTTCATAAATGTATAACAAAACTGCTTTTGATTCTTGAAATTGTGAGTTATTAAGATTTTTGTCCTGTTTTAATTTTTTAATAATGTTTTCAATTGCTTCCGGTACAGTGGTACTTGGAAAAAGGGCCTTGACATCCATACTTGCTATAATCCTGTAGATCTTGGTTTACATTTTTTTTAATTATATCAATAAACTCATAAGTATTATAGTTTTTACAGTAAATTGTGTTTTCACATTTTTTTAGATGCGCGTTGATCTCAAAGTCAATACCAAAAACAACAGTCTTTTTTCGTGCTTAAATATTGTAATACTCTATTGAGATGTTTACAATCATAATATCAGTACTCACAGTTTCTTATTTTGTTTCTTTTTCTGTATTCAAAAATTACAAAAAAGTAGTTCAGCACAGGGTTCCCCCCTGAACTTGATGAACAGGTAATAATTTGATGTCATGGCTATTTCTAGACTTGATGTATTACAAATTTCACTAAATTATAGGATTTACTTGGGAATAAAAGGATATTACTTACAGTCGAATTTTCAGGTAGCATCCCTACCCGTCCACAAGACTACACTATAGTAGGTGTTGTCATTCGTGAGCTAAATACCCCTTAGGTTAGTAGGTGTCCAACCTTACGCTGGAATTTAGCTCACGAATGGCAACATCTACTATAGTGTAGTTTTTGAGGAAGCCTAGGTTTTTTTTTTACTGGAAGTTTAACGACCACTGTGAGCAACCCAATGAGCTATAAGCAGTCGCCCGTCCCTAATTTAGGATCACTGGTTTCAGGGAAGGGAGAGAGCCAGTGCCATAAGACAAACACCACATCCATGCCTCCCTGGGATTCGAACCCGGATCCCTCTCGGACGAATGATCAAAGGCCATCGCTTAGACCACTGCGCCACCGGGAGGCTTTTTGACATTAACTCTGCTGTATATACTATTAGAATGCTAGTTACTTTATTTCCTGTAGACTCTGCATTCTTCTGTATGGAGGTCTAGTCCACAATTCGGTAACACATTTCTTATGTTAATTATTAACTGCTGATTTAGGGTCTTGCCAGTGTGGCAATACCCTCCAAATAATACACACACATGCAAGCTATAGATATACCTTCACAGAAATTTCCCCAACAGGGAGGTAATCAGTTGCTTAAATTTAGTCTTATATTTGTCCACAATTTATATCCCCCCCTCTCCATTCCCTACAAAAATCATCAGGTATTAACCACTTTACAAAATCTGATAGATATTATGACTATGACTACCGACTGAAATTTCTGTCAGAGAACTTTACGTGGGCTGTGCCCATATCTTCTGTCGGAAAATTATAAAGTTCATAATTTTGTAATCTGTGGCAGACAGTAGTATCTCAGTTATACATTTTACTATGGAATGGCTTAAAAAACATGTGACTGAAATTTCAAAATATTAAATACTATTGTACAATTTTAAATGCTTCCAAAAAGAAAAAAAGGGGAAGAGGGCTCGCAATTTTAGATTATGCTAATGAATACTTTGTTCGCTACCTGTCCATTCTATTTTGTTCTTGCCTGTCTATTTTGACCTTTAATTTTTTTTTTTTACATTATAAAACAAGGTAAGAAATTCTGCATGATTTCATATTTTCAATATATGAAAGAACTCTTACCTTTGAAATATTAGGTAGTAAATCTGAATGTGTTCTTATATTCAACACCCTTAGAACACATTATTTACTTATAATACTTGGCCTTTTTCAAAGAATTTTGTTCACTAGTTGATTTACCATTAATGCTGGGTAAAATATCACTACTTTCTGTTTGTTTTAATTTTTTTGAATTTGGAGAAATTTGTGAATTGTGTGTGAACATTATATGATAATTTTTTTGTTGCTTCGTCCATTTCAAGGCTGAAAAATAAATGCTGTCTCATTTTTTTCAAAGTTGTAGCACCATGTTATGTATAAAAGAACTGTATATTTGATAATCTGAATTCAAAATTTAACCTATAAATCGCATAACCCAACTGAAATAGCCATTATAACTACAGCAAAATATCGGAGTTAACGCAGATTTATGTTTAAAAGTAAAAAACATATAACCCAGGATCCGCTGTATTATGGCCAACCCACCGTTCCATTAAGTGATTCTGCTATCAGTTACTTTACTCGTTCGTTAGTCGTTACTGGTGCAAGGATTCACGGAAGGGAAACAAATAACAGGTCCTAAACTGTGATTCCAATCACAGTTAAAAATCACTGTTACTTTTGAGTAGCAGTCACAGTTAGCGCCGTGAACATCAAGTAACAGGAGGTAAGCTCATCTCTACTTCGAATCGAAGCAGCGATGATTGTTCCCATATCAAAACATCAACAGAATGACCGCGGTCTCCAATTGGTGGGTGCCATCTCGGTGCCGTAACGGCAACCACCAATGAGATAACGGAATGTGTGTTCATGTGCTGATCATATCTCTCTCGGCAGACGCTAGTGTCTGACGCCGATATCAAACACAGGAAGTAACAATAATGCTATAAAATGTTTAAGATTATTTATATGTAATTATTTTCTTCAATAGAATAGTGGAAGTAAAAAATACTGTGTTTTCTTCACATTCAAGTTATTTTAAAGAATTACTTCCAGGAGTTGTACAGTTCAGAGAGATAAAAATATTTCGAAATTCAATGTTCGAGATAACTGATTGGCTAATATTCCGGTTTTTCTTTTGTTTTTTTATTTATTTTTTTGTACTTCGTTTACTGAGGACGTATACAGAATGCCATACCTTTTACATTAGTCAGAGTAAACTCTTCTAAGATCATAGTTCTTTCGTCCACATGATTTCGTTTGTCCAATCCTTGTTTCTCGTTAGTATTTTTTTAACATCTACTTGCAAATCCAGCCCACTTTAAGTGTTAGTTTGTAGATACTTTTTTATATAAAATTTGAGCCATTAGAAAAAATAAGAGCATTTCAATTAATTGTGCTTAAAAACATGAACTTTTATACATGTGTAAGCAGGAAATGCTTCTGTATAAAGAGGCATTTCGCTACAAAAATATGGGATGCAAATGCAGACATGTATACTTTGCCAGAACGATAAGAGTATTAAAATGGTTAGTAAGATATTCATCGCTGACAAGATGTTAGCGAGTCTGCACTATCGGTACGTAAAGATTTAAATTGATAATTAACATACAACCGATGTCCATCAATTTCCAAACAAAATATCTTAGGTATCTTAAAAGAAATCCGTTTTTTATGGAATGGTATCGTAAGAAAAGATACAATAGTAAAGCAAACGAAACGCACAACTTATTTTGCTTCAGAAATGTATCAATACAACAGTCATTTAATTTCATTTTATTTGTTTTGATGAAGCATAACGAGATACAGAAAATTGAGAAATACAATAAAATCGAATGCATACAGCAAGGAAAGCAAAGGGAAATGGCCAAAATGACCTGACGAAGCCCTTTGCCAAATCACAACAGATACAATAAACAAAGTCAAGCGAGTAATCAGCTCCGGCAAACAAAGCAAAACATGACATTCAGGTTTAAAAAAAAAAAGATTGTTATAATAATCTTTTAGTTGTTAACAAGTCTGTTATTATAATTTATGATATAAATTTTAAATTTCTTTTTAAATAGGGAAAAATTATTAATATTTGTTAATTCAACTTATGAAGAGTTCCAGTTATGAGGACCAGAAAAAATCAAACTTTGTTTCATGGCCTCCGTTCTTGGGTAGATAGGAATAATTTATGTTTTAGAGCGGGTATCATATCTGTGAGACCGAGTAGTGATTTTTACGAGGTTAGTAAAATAATTATTTTTTATTCTTTTAAACATGATTTTTCCAAGATTGAAACAGTAAAGTTGGGTAGTAGTAAGTATATTAAATTTATTTGGGTTAACTTTGATGTGAGATTAAAAAGAAAGCTGAGATTGTGTAGGAAATTTAAGTTCAATTTATCTAATAAATTTGTTTTGCATTATTTGAAGTTTTGTGAAGTTATATTTTGTGGTCTGACTCCATGTTAAAGTCCCATAATTTATATGCGACTTAAATAAGGTATAGTATAAAAGAATCAAAGTTTTTGGGGAGAAATTTGTTAGTATTGTGGAGACAATACCTATATTTTTGGATACTTTATGTAAAATAATATTTACATGTGTATTCCATTTAAGATCAATAGTAATAGTAATACCCAAATATAGTAATGAAGTTACAGCTCAGCTTCAATATTGTTATTATTCATAGTGAAAGTTAAGTACGTATGAGGCAGGAATTGATTTTTAGAAAAAATCGTAAATTTGGTTTTTGAAGTATTAATGATTAACTCATGTGAGTTTAGCGAATCCAAAATATTTTTAGATTAGGCATTAATTGTAAGGAGATCTTCATCCGTGTTATTAAATCTAGTGAACATACTTATATCGTCTGCACAGAGCAAAAGATCCATATCAGTAATAGAACAAAGAATGTCACTGATGTAATTATCAAAAAGGAGAGGGCTAAGGACAGAGCCCTGAGGGACACCCATTTTTACACATTGAAGTGAGGACTGATGCTGGCCAGTTTGAGTATATTGTAATCTGTCAGATAAGTAACTTTTAAATAAAGCATGTTCTTTATCCATGATTTCAATGTTGTAGAGTTTGTCCAACAGAATTTTATGATTTAGAATATCGAAAGCCTTTGACAAATCTAAATATAGAGCAAATGTGTTTGAGTGTTGTTCAGAGTTAGATTGAATTTTTGCTTGTAAATATAAAATAGCTGATTCAGTTGATTTTTCAGACTGAAAGCCATGTTGGCTCAAATGAAAAATACTGATTTTTTTCATATATGAAATTACTCTGGTGTGAACCAATCTCTCTAAACTTTTTTGCGAATATCGACATGTTAGCGATTGGACGGTAGTTATTCACATCGTTTTTTGATCCTGATTTATGCTTTGGAGTAATTTTCGAGATTTTGAGGAGAGCAGGAAATTCACCCGTTTGAAATATAGTATTATATATAAATAAGAGAGGTTCCACTATGAAATCCGCCACTCGTTGGATTACAAGTGGTTTCAAATCATCCTGTCCCGGACCCGTATTAGGATTAATGTGGGTAAATTCTTGTAATAATTCAGTTTTAGAAATTTCGGTGAAGAACATATTATTTAAGCGGATTGTCGATATTAAGTAGTTCATGTAAGATTTCTGTACAGTAGGAAGTGTATTTTTTAGCACTAGAGGTATTGAAATGAAATGATCGTTTAAGGTATTAGCAATATCTTCTATATTAGTAATTAAGGTGTTGCTGGTACCTGTTAAGTATGTGGGGAACATTACACCCTCTTTTTGCATAGCATTAGATTTAAATGTTTCCATGTTAATTTAGGTGAATTTTGAGAGAATATACGTATATAGTAATTACGTTTGATAGCTCTAATATCCGAGCTAAGTTCATTTCGGAAGTTTTTGAAATCTTTAAAATCCTGTTGCACCTTACTTTTTATGAATTTTGAATATAGCTTTTTTGTTGTTGTTGTTAATTCGATTTAATATAGTATTTGTAATCCAAGGTTTTCGAGATTTTGTTTTAGTCTGATGTGTTAAATAAATTTTAGGAAAACGCTGATCATAAAGTTTTTAAATTAAAGATAGAAATACTTTGTAATTTTTATTGACGGGCCTGTCGGAGAGGACATCTGTCCAATTAATTTTTCTAAGGTTAAATCTGAAATTGTCAATATTGTTAGTATTGAAACGCCGAAAGCAGAAAGGATATACCAATTTGTTGGGTTGGAGGATAAAGTAAAAATATAGGTAAGTGGTCACTGAAGTTGAATTCTAGTACCCCTGAGATAGCCGATTCAAGTAATATATTTGTTATTGAGAGATCAAGTAAAGTATGTGAGTCACTCAAAATTCTGGTTGGGCAAGAGATGGCATTTACAAAACCAGAAGCCATTAACGTCTGAGTTAATTGAACCGAGGAGTAGGAGTCCTGCAGTAAATCAATAATCAGGTCACCCAGAAGAAATGTTTTTTTTTACTGATATTACAAAAATTAAGTAACTCAGTAAGTAGAACAAAACATTCATTGTAATTCATAGAAGGAGGTCGATAGCATACAATAATTATATGATGTTGGCTTTGGATAGTTAGGATTTCTGCAAATTGGTTGGAAATTGAGAAATTTGGTATTGTGGAGAAAATTTTAAATTTGTTACGCACATAAATCGCAAAACCACCCAATTTTGATTAGTTCTATTTAAATGATAGATTTGATAACCATCAATTTGTAGTGAAAAATGATCTCTAGGAAACCATGTTTCAGTAATGCAAATTATATCAATTTCAGTTTGCAACAATTGGAGAAATGATTCTAGTAAAGGAACTTTGTGAATCAAGGATCTTGCATTAATATGTATTATTTTTAAGCAACCAGTTGGGTGAGTTGTTAGTAACTGATTGAAACGTTGTATAGTATAATAACCGTGTGTTATGAATAAAAAATGGTAAACATAGAATACAAACAAACCGCAATTTTTAAATTTCAAGGTCAAAGTCCTTTAGGTTTTCCAGTCAGGAAATTTTCATTTTTTGTCCATCCTCTTCCTTTTCAATGTATAAGCTACCATTTGCAACCCAAGCATACTTTCACGACACCTTCTTCAAGAGTTTTCTCGTCTGCAGTATAAATGTCTATTGTTTGGGGTTAGATATCCATTAATATAAATTCTAGAAACTGGAAGAGAGGGATCAAAGTCAAAGTTCTTTAAAGGTGTTCTTCTTTTTTCTTCAACTATTGATTTCTAAAAGTTCTGGACCTAAATTGAACAATTAATGTGGAATTATTTGTTGAAGGTCTGGCTGTTGGCAAAGAATGAACTATGTCTATCATATCCGGTTGAAAGTCAGCAATTTGGGTAACCTTGTGTCGCAGCTCTGCCTAACTCCCCACTCCCTCCAAATCAATAGCCTGGAGTTCAACATTTTTGTTACGTTGATACTGATTTAAATCATTAATTTCATTTTTAATAAAAACATCTGCTGTGGCCTAATATTATCCAAATTCTCCAACTGAGATATCTGCTTCTTAAGGTGAACTGTGCGCTTTACAGTAAGTAAAGTATTATATAGTACTTACACTAACTAAAGTTAAGCAGAGTTAGGTAATCCATCCTATGCAAACGTTACCAATGTAGCAGCCACAAGCAGGCAGATATAATAAATCCACACCACACAAGAATCACCAAACCCATCTTCACTGCGGACAGCCGAGTCAGACCGATGTTGCTCTCGAGAAAAAATGAACTCTCACTAAACACAAACAACACAGTCTCTGAACCCACCGTCTAAACCTGAATTGTACGCCAGTGATTTGGTTTCAATATCTGTGATAATTAGTAATACCTATATTTTTCGTGGGAGCATTTTCACATCACATATGTCCACCTGCCGACTTTGACTTGACTCGACAACAAACTGTAAGCCCTATGTATTGTATAACAGATACAAAATCATCCGCAAGTGCGCTATAGCACACCTGCGGATGATTTCGTAAAGCAGGAACTTCAGCTTGAGGTTTTAAACGATACTATAATACAGAAGATATCTCCCACGATCGACCAGAAGCCAACCAAAAGACTACTCTCCCTAGACGGCGTTTCGTATATTAGCTAGCCATGGATCATATCACTTTGTCGTACTTAAGTTGATAAAAAACATCTATCACCACACTGAACTAATCTCAGTGTTGAAAATACGTATTTTGAAAAATCTACTGTCATTCCGCTAGCAACTCGATGCACTCTAAAACCCAAACCGAAACCAACAATTCAACATTTCTTTGTTCAGATGTTTTCACACCTTCATTAAATTTATTCAATTTCTTAACGAAAAATCATGCTCGACTATTATATTTTTAAATAACATCTTTAAGCTTGTACTTCATATATGAAGTATTTTCATATAGCTGCCTGCGTAACTAGAGTGCTAAATTAGTGCTGAAATTGAGTGCAGAGCTTCTCAGATTAATTGTTTCTTTTCTATCGCAGAATGTACAAATATAGATGGCTGTTGCAACAAATCATTTAAATCGAATGCCACAAACAAAGCTTAGAATATTATGCATTTTCCTCCTTTTCTATGTCTTGATTATTAAATTTGCTGATGGTAAGGACCTTCTTGCTCAGATGAATCTGCATCTAAAGAAACACACTGCAAAATCCAGTTTCTTTTCAATTATAGGTAAGCGTAAACATGATTTTCTGGTCTTCCGTTGAGTAAAATTGTGATTCTCAAGTGCGGTTACATATAACACAAAATAAAAAGAAATATCTGAAATCACGTTTTCTAATTCTGCAGACAGAAAAGTCATTTCATGTCAGAGGTGTAGCACAGATTTCAAAAACGTGAAGTAATTTAAATCATCGGGAGATTCTAAGACTATGTGAAAATTTAAAATCAACCTTTTTATACACTGGTCACAAAAAATTAGGAATATTTCGGTTTTGAAGGGAAATCCTTGTGATATACAAACTTAGCCACCCCTGGAGATCGGTTATCAGCGTCTGCAACTGCGTATATATATTTATATAAGCTTTACGACAACGTAGCACGTGGCGTGGATAGAAGTTCCCTGCGATAAGTGGAAAACGGGTCGTTTCACCTCTTGGTCTAGAAGTTTGCTGAATGTATTGCCTTTAGTGTGGTATTAACCAGAAATCCTGTCCAGACCATGTTAAAGCATTGACAACAGAAAAAGGATTGCTGGCATGTTTCCGGCAGGTGCAATGCAGATCGATTTGGCTGCTACTTTAGGAGTTTCGCAAAGTGTGGTAAGTGTGCTACACATACTTACTACATTTGTCTACTGCTTTAGGAGTTTCACAAAGTGTGGTAAGTGTGCGTCATGGATACCAACACCTTACCTTGCTTTATAATGCGTCTACCGTTGCTGTCTAAAGCTGCGGACTTGGTCTGCAGAGCTTTGTAAAACAATTTTTCATTCTTTCTGGCAGTTGGTAAAAATCAAGTTAACCATCGGGACAAATATATGATTCCCACAAAAGATGTCAAAAACAATAGAAAATCAAGAATTTGGACATTTTATCAGTATATCAATTTGGACATTTTATCAGTATATCAATTTGGACATTTTATCAGTGTATCATGCCCTACATTCCAGATTCTGTAGAATGTAGCCCAATCTGAATAGAACTTGGTCAATACGCTCAAGAAGCAAGCATCGCTGTAAGTTCATATTTAGATATTTTCCAACGAGTTAATTACCCACTTACCTAGACTGTCAGCAACTGACGGCTACTAGCCTCTGTTTGAAATGATTTTTTGTACAAATTTTAAAAGTTTCTGATAAAATACTGTGCGTAGACTTCAAAGATTTATGTTTTGGAAATAATTTTCTGAGAAGGCAAAAACGCGCATGAGCATGGCGTTCTTGAAGAGTAAAGTATTTGACAAACCATGAAAAAAATAAAGGAAAGTATTTAATACTTCTCTAGACAGTGTGCCTTGAAAAGCAAAACATTTGAACAGTTCTTCAACATTTTCGCTTCAGCAGTGAGCACTGGGAATCGCATACACACGCAAACACATTTAAAGCACCAGACGAAGCGATTTGGGGACGTACGGATAACAAAGTCCCTGAGCAGTTAACTTCGAATCATGTACACTCACGGACAATGAAATTTGCGCACCAAGAACGAAGCATCGGATTGAACTGAAATTTTATGGACGTAATGATACAGATGAATGATACACATGATAGCAAAAACAGAGCTGCAGGACAATTACAGAAGGGTCTATGGCACGCAGTCGAGTCAACTTCAATACCGCGTCGCACCGCCTCGTGTAGCGATACACGCTGTAGCGGTCCGGCATGGAGGCAAACAGACGTCTGATGTTGTCCTGCGGCAGACAAGCCCACACATGTTGGACGTTATGCTCCAGATCCCCGATAGTGAGGCACAGCGGCACCTGGCGTTTCAACTGCTCCCGCACATGCTCGATAGAAGACATGTCCGGGAAGCAGGCAGGCCATGGAAATGTCTGGACATGACGTCGGCAGTTCTGGGCTTCACGAGCCGAGTGCGGGCTGGCATTATCCTACTGGTATAGTGCACCTGGAATCCCGGTCAGGAATGGGAGCACATGAGGCCTTAGGATCTCATCCACATACCGCTGGCCAGATAATGATTCGCACGTACTACTACTAGAGCTGATCGGCTATCGTATGCAATGGCACCCCAGACCATTATGCCTGCAGTGGGGGAGGTCTGTCGCTCAATAGCGAGGTTAGGATTGTGCCGTTGACCCGGAGACCACCTCTTCCGCACACGATGATCATCTGTCCACAAAACGAAGCGGCACTCATCGCTAAACACCCCAAGTCGCCAATCTGTAGCGTTCCACGTCGCTGTGGCCTGACAAAACTGCACACGGAGCCGACGATGTTCCGGTGTTAATGGCAGCACACGTAACGGGCGCTGGGATAAAAGATTCGCTTCCGCGAGGCATCGGGAAATGGTTTGTGGGCACACGGGAGCCGCTACATCTGACTGTATAGTGCACAGGCTCCCCGTGGGTTCCGTTCGTACCTGGTTCGCGATCCGTCGAACCCCTCTACCGATAGTCCTCCTGGTCCGTCCTGAGCTGCTCCGCCATGTGAAAGTGCCATTACGTGTCCACTGCTCCCAACACATTCGGACGGTATGGTCAGAATGATCCACATGACGGGCTATAAGCCGCGCCGACCACCCTACGGTTTTCAGCCCGATGATCAGGCCTCTCTCAAAATCTGTACGTTGTGTAAATCGACGTCTCTGGCGTCTACCCGGTATTCTTGTCACTCTGTACTCATGCTTACGTCGACCTCAGCTTTTCGCTTTCATGGGGCATGGACTACACGCCGGTTTATAAGGCTGCCAGTTTGTGCTTCCAGCGCCACCACTGGGTGTGCGTTTATGCGCACTGGCACCAAACGTGGATTATTTGCATACTGGCACACCCTCTAGCTATTTTCAAAGTTTCGCGGTTGTAGCATATTTTCTTCTAAGTGCGCAAATTTCATTGTCCGCGAGTGTATAAAATACAACAGATCTCATATTCCAGATGACATTGATGGTTCTTGTAATGTTGCTTATTACTTAGAATAGCATTTATTGGAAATTTCTCTTTAGGTCTTCTTCCCATTAAGTATAAAACGTATGTAGATATAACAACAAAGATGACACCGAATTTTCGGGTGTAATAAGCACGTCGTTTGAAACCGTTCTGACGCAAAATAAATTTATCAAAGCTATTCAATGTCAATGGAACCGGTATGGAAAACAATAGTGTCTGACGGAAAGAATAAGTTTTTGAATCGGGTTTTTAATCCCTTAGATATTGCTGTAAACGGAATCGTGAGCTTACGCCCTCTGGTAGCAGACTTGTGCGTTAAGAAAAGCATGAGTTTATATGGGAAACATTTCGCACCGGAAACGCTCTCCAACACCGAAATAATTTTTCAAATCGGATTTTTAGAAACAGAAATATCGACAAAAATAAAATGTGACTTTACGTCCCCTCGTGGGAAAATCATGCATTATTTTAGGAAGAAAGTATTCCCGAAGTTTTTTTCCATATGAGCGGTATCGGTCCAAGAAAAAAATATGTAGTCGACTTTTCATAAGCCCAGATTTTGCTACAAATGCATCAGAAGCAGAAATTACCACGTATGCACCCTGGTGGCCAAACCATTCTTTACCAAACATTAAAAATATTTTCCATCAGGCCTTGTATGCGATACAGGAAGAATTTTTCAAATCGGAGTTGTAGAAGCAGAAATAACGCAAAAAACGCAATTTACCTTTGTGCCCCCTAGCGGAAAGTCTATGATTTACATAAAAATTTTGAATTTATAGGAAAAACATTTCGCATCCTAAACATTATCCAACAAAGAAGGAATTTTTCAAATCGGACTCCTAGAAGTAGATATATTGACAAAAATAAGATATACATCTACGCCCCCTGGCTTAGAAACCATGCATTATTTCAGGAAGAAAATGTTCCTAAAAGGTTTGTCGATATGCGTAGTATCGGTCAACAAACGACTTCTTTTTGCAATCGAGAAATTAGAAGCTTATATTTGCTACAAATACATCAGAAACGGAAATTAAGATTTACGTCCCCTGGTGGCCTAACCATTTTTTTTTACAAAAACTAGAAATTATGTGCAAACGATTTCCCATCAGGAGCTGTATCCTGTGTAGAAAGAATTTTTGAAATCGGAGATTTAGAAGCATAGATATAGAGGGAAACGCAATTTACCTTTACGCCCCATAGCGGAAAGTCTATGAATTACTTGAAAATTTTGAAATTATATGAAAAGCATGTTACACTGGAAACACTATACAACAAAGAAGGAATTTTTCAAATAGGATTCCTACAAGTAGAGATATTTGCAACAACAATATATACATCTACGCCCCCTGGCGGAGAAATGGTGGAATATTTTAAGAAGAAAATATTCCGAAAAGGTTTATCGATGTGAGTGGCATCAGTCCACGAAAGAAGTTTTTCAATCGATATTTTAGAAGCTCAGATTTTATGGCAAATACATCAGAAGCAAAAAATTAACACTTACCACCCTGGTGGCCAAAGTATTCTTTACCAAAAATTATAAATTACATGGAAACGATTTTCCATCAGGAAGTGTATCCGCTGAAGAAATATTTTTCAAATTGGAGTTTTAGAAGAAGAATTATGGGGAAAAATGTAATTTACTTTTACGCCCCTAGCGGAAAATCTATGCGTAATTTGAAAAAGGCACTATATCTAAAATACTTCTTCGACATAAATAGAATCGAAAGATACAATAATTTTTTCAATCGGATGTTTAGAAGCTAATATGTGGAATAAAACGTATTTTTAAATTCGACATCATCTGCATTTACTCCCTCTAGCGGCGAAATTGTACATCGTAAAAAAAAACGAAATGAAGGATCATCATTCTCATATTTCAAGCTTCCCAATGCAAAAAGAATTTTTCAAATCAGACTAATAGTTGCAGAGATATCGTGCGTACAGACGGATTGACGGACAAACCGGTAATATAAGCAAGATCTTTTTTTTTTTTTTTTTAAAGACGTGCTAAAAATATATTGAAGATACAATTTGTTTGAGTCTTTTACTTATTCACTTATGTAATAAACGAAGAATACAGGATCTATACGAGTGCATACAATTTACCCATCGAAATTTCTGTTAAATGAAAAATTCTAAGAGAAAATTAATATCATAACTGTTATTGTACAGTATATATATATATATATATATGAAAACAAACTGATATTTTAAAGTGAATATTGTTTTTAATACTGCAATGAATTTGAGAAATGTTTTACCAGTTTAGCTTAAATATTTATAATTGCACGAAGAATATTACACTGCCGGAAAGTGAAAAAAGAACACCAAGAAGGAGACGTCTGATACCCACGAAATTTATACAGCATAATAACGGAATACAGAGGATAACGCGATCAAAACATTACGGCAAAATACAGCTGTATTTGCTGGTAAACAGAAGAACAACATTTCCATGTAACATGGTTAGTACGAAGTTGAACCGCCATGAACTGCGTCACACTGTGCAATTCTGCCATGGAGTCTGTCGTACAGATGTTGGATGTAAGTTTGGGGTATTGAGTTCCAAGCATCCTCAACCTGGACGCGTAAATCCGAGATGGTCGTGGCTGGCCGTGGAGACCGGATAAGTCGTTGTCCCATAAAATCCCACACGCGCTCAATGGGGACAAATCCGGTGAACGTGCAGGCCACGGAAGTTTTCTCACACCCTGAACTGCATGTTGCGTTGCACGTGTCGTGTGTGGGCGTGCGTTATCTTGCTGGAAAACACCACGATGGACCGACCTTACAAATGGCACAACAGCGGGCTAAATGATGTTGTTGATGTAGGAGGTGCTGTTTAACGTACCCGGTACAAACACTAGTTGTGTACGGGAGCGATAGCTGATCGCTCCCCACACCAGGAGACCAGGTGTGGGCCGTGTGTCGCTGGCGGATGCAAGAAGGGTGGAGACGCTCCCCTGTGCGTCTGCGAACACGCATACGGCCATCGGAGGCTCCCAAGCAGAATCTGCTTTCATCGCTGAACACTACAGATCGCCATTGCGTTCTCCAGTGCAGACGTTGGCGACACCACTGCAGCTGTTCCTGACGGTGGACTGGAGTCAGAGGTATACATGCCAGAGGCACACGTGCACGTAGTCCTGCATACAGTAGACGGTTGCGGATTGTTCGCAAAGTCACCTCAGGTGCAACGGCAGCTCGCATTTGCGTAGCAGTGGATGTTCTGCTTGACAATGCCGCTCTTCTTATGAGTCGATCGGTCCGCTCATCAGTCCGTCTGTGACTCCCGGTTCCACGTTTTCTCGTGTGGGAATGTTCCTCGGACCATCTACGCCACCATCGCACCACTACCGATACTTCCCGTTCAATTCGCTCCGCAATACGACGATACGACCACCCGGCCTCGCGGAGTCCGACTAGAAGACCTCGCTCAAAATCCGATAAATGCTAAAATCGTACACGTCTTCCATGTCCAGGCATTGCAGCCTCTTCAGGGTCTTCGCACGTGTCCGTACGCCGACGACGGATTACATTCACTTCGCCGTGCTCCTTAAATACCACCGACGATAATTTGCATATTATGCCGTGCTGTGGCGTAAGCGCTCATTGGTTGGTCCCGAAATTGACATCACACCTACGTAAGCTTGACCCCATTAACATATGTAAATTTCATGATCGTCCGCCAATTCCTTCTTGGTGTTCTTTTTTCACTTTCCGCCAGTGTATATTTAATTGCTAAATTCATACTACGTTAAGGGTAAAACCTGAAAAAAGTAAATCCATTTTTGATGTTCAGCATGGGGATTTGTATTATTTTTAAAGGACTTACATGTCACGTATATGAGAAAAGGGAAACTTTATCAAACGTGATTTGAAGCTCAGTTTGTTCAGTGTAGATCGAATTTCACCGTACATTGATATAGGTTAGAAAAAATTACAGTATGCACTTTAAACATTATTTACTGTGCCTTCTGTCCTTTTTGTTCTCTATTTACGCAGTATTATACACGTTAGGCTCTTCATTCACAAGATATTTCCTTTAAAGAGTTAAAGTTATTGAAGACAAAAATTGCAGTCTTTCTACCTTAACTATCACGCAGTAACAAACCAAAGTACAAAAATTACCGGGAAGTGCTGATATATGTATCAAGTAGAAAAGTTTCGTATTTCATTAGAAAATTTCGTACACAAAGGAATAGTTTAAAAACTATGATCCTATGTCAATTGCACGCAGAATGTTATATTGCTCTAGAGATTTTAGAAAATCTGTATCAGATCGTAAAGTTTGAACTTGGAATTCTAAAGTTGATATGTGTACGGTGTGAAAGGGTTTATTATTGTACCAGGCCTGTTCAAGAAAGAGTGCCGCATTCGTTTGTT
This sequence comes from Macrothele yani, assembly GCA_039090855.1. Taxonomy (NCBI): domain Eukaryota; kingdom Metazoa; phylum Arthropoda; class Arachnida; order Araneae; family Macrothelidae; genus Macrothele; species Macrothele yani. Next base: position 67,682,045 of record CM077017.1, read on the forward strand.
TTTTAAATAGTCTAGCTGCATATTGGACCCGTAACATCATCACAGCATACAGCCGCCTCCCGTTCGTGTAAATGAACCTTTCCGAGACGTTACGTTGCGTTGCACCTGACCTTGAGTAGCACACTCAAAAATCGTCTGTTTGCGCCCACCTCTCAGTTGAGTCATGGATAACACAGTTGAACATTGTGCAGCTTTGCAGTTCAGCGTTCGTTTAAGCAAAACGTATTAGGAAGGGTACGAAAGGTAGGTGCAGACATATGTTGAGATTGAGATGCTACATCGTATGGCATATTGGTGGTTAAAATAAATCGCGAATGCCACGAATCGTTTCAGAAATAAAGTGGACTTGGTGTTTCGCCAACAGCCATTTTTGAACAAATGGTAGGCACTGCAGCCGCGATTTTCATGAGGATCTTTGGTTCACAGTGTGACAAGTGGCAGAACATTTAAGAATTTTAGTTCGAAGTGCCCACACTATACTCAGTGAGAATCTACACATGACGCGAGTCAGTGCATGATGGATCCCTTTGCTATTGACGGCTGAACAAAAACAAGTGCGTGTTCAGGTGTGTGAATTTCTGAAGCAAGAAATTGCTTCAAACGAGGACATCTGAAGTCAGTCATTACAGGCGATGAAGCTTGTCTTTATCACTACGATCCAGAAGGCAAACAACAGAGCTCTGTATAAAAAACTCTGTCATCCCCAAAGGCAAAAAAGGCAAGATGTGAAAAATCTACTTAGAAGTAATGGTATCCACACTCTTTGATTACCAAGGAATGATGTGCCAGAATGTCATGCCGCCGAATACCGTGGTTACTCCGGATTATAACGTATTTCTTTTGACAAAGCTGGTCGCATATATCCGTAAGATGTATCCACACATTCACCAAAATATTTGGAAACTCCATAATGGTAACGCTCGTCGTCACTTGGCGCAAAAAGTCACTACCTTCTACCTTCTTTCTTGCAAAAATATTGGAACGATTCCAAACATCCACAAGGTCCAGATTTAGCACCTTGTGACTTTGTTATTTTCTCCATTGTCAAAAAGAACTTGCCAGGACGTGGGTCAACAAAAGAAGTATTTAAATCATTAGAGGCGGCTCTGAAGGGATGCTGAAAGATGGCTACCAGCACGTTTTTGAGGAGTTGCAGCTACGTTTGGCCAGGCGCATACCCTCTGAAGGAGATTATTTTGGAAAGAACCAGAGTCATATCTAGTTCAGGTTCGTACATGCAAGTGTATAAAATTTCGCGCCAGTCTTTCACGAACGGACCTCGTAAATACCTAATTTTTTTAAGATCAAGGGAATCCGAAGCAACGATCGGCGAGGTTCGAGTCCTCTGTAAAACAAACCGTGTCATTTAGACCTGACAGACAACTTTTGATGTAATACAGACCTCCAGTTAATATATATCAAATACGTGGAGATAATGTAAATGGACGATGTCATCGCTCTTTCCACGTTATTTTTTAAACAACGCATAGCGACTGAAAAATTGTGTTCCGGCACCGCTGGGATCGAACCCCAGAACTCTCTATAGCTAGTCGAGTGCGTTCGCATTTACGCTACGGCGCCAACAATTCTCAGCGCCATGCGTGGTTTATCAGTCAGCATCTGACTACACGAATCCGTATTGATGCTGAGACCATATCCGTAAGTTGCTGAGACCATCAATACTGATTCATGTAGTCAGATGCTGACTGATAAACCACGCATGGCGCTGAGAATTGTTGGCGCCGTAGCGTAAATGCGAACGCACTCGACTAGCTATAGAGAGTTCTGGGGTTCGATCCCAGCGGTGCCGGAACACAATTTTTCAGTCGCTATGCGTTGTTTATAAAATAACGTGGAAAGAGCGATGACATCGTCCATTTAGACCTCCAGTTTTGGGCTAAAAATATAGCTACATTTTTTTTTAACAAAGAGTGTGATTTTACAGTACAACTCTGAATATGAACGCAAGTAAATACAAAGTGTATCCTGAAAGTAATGCCTCGTCCGTCATAAGATTTTTATCTGTAGCAGCAAAAATGTGAAACTTGGTGGCCAAATACTTGGATATATTAATTGTTAATAATGCTAGCCTATTCAAAGTATTGCCCATCACTTTTTGTACATTTCAGCCGTCTTTGAACCCACTGAAAAAATTCAGTTTGCAAATATTCCTGATGCTGTCGTTTCACCCATGGGTTCACAGCCAGTTTAACTTCTGTCACGTCGTCAGAACGTTCCCCACAAATGGTGTTTTCCAAGGGGAAAACAGGGGAAACAAGCCTGAGGGAGCCGTCCACCCCATTTTGGCAATAGCCTGTGAAGTCCCCATTGAGATGTGGGAACTTGTGTTATCATAATATAAAACAACAGTATGAAGTGGAATGTCATGTCTTTTTCTTCTGATAGCTTCGTTTAGCTTCTTCAATGTCTGCACATAATGAGCATTGTTTATTTTTGCAACTACTGGATGGTGACAAGACGATCAGCTGTGAACAGGTCTTTCACTCGTTGCATGTTGGCATCTGCCACTGCAGTTGCGGGTCTGCAGTTATGTAAGACAGATCTGCAAGAACTCTCTTACATTTTTTATGTAAGGCAGTTTTGCAAGAATAGCCTAACACAGTTCTACAACATTTAGACGAAACGCACTTGTACTTTTGCTGCACGTGCACTCAGATTTACTTCTACTACAGAGGCCAGAGTAAATAGAACTGTATATGAAAAAGCAGTAGCCATTTTTTTTTGTCTTTGTCACGAAAATTTAAAATAAACTGATCTGCATTTTGTGGAAGAAAAATTGCCCTACTTTGGAAACAACGTACATCTGTAATTAGAATCCCTGCATCATTCCAGTTGTTACGTACGTAACAGAGATTTAAACACACATGCAAAGGCTGCAGACAACATGAAAGAAGAAGTATTGAGTGATGCATGTTTGGTGTAACCAGGAAGAATAAGAATAAGAACTGGTTGACGAGGATATTGACAAGAGTGAATGATATCATTATCAGTGTAAAATACCTGAAATAGCAGTGGGATGTACATATTTATTTTTTTTTGATTGGAGGTTTTTTTTTTTTTTTTTTTTTTTTAATTGGAGGTTTAACGACCACCGTGAGCAACTCAATGGGCTATAAGCAGTCGCCCGTCCCTAATTTAGGGTCACTGGTTCCAGGGAGGGAGAGAGCCAGTGCCGTAAGACAAACACAACATCCATGCCTCACCGGGATTCGAACCCGGACCCCTTTCGGACGAATGATCAGAGGCCAACGCCTTAGACCACTGCGCCACCGGGGCGGCGATTGGAGGTTTAACGACCACCGTGAGCAACTCAATGGGCTATAAGCAGTCGCCCGTCCCTAATTTAGGGTCACTGGTTCCAGGGAAGGGAGAGAACCAGTGCCGTAAGACAAACACAACATCCATGCCTCACGGGATTCGAACCCGGACCTCTTACGGACGAATGATCAGAGGCCATCGCTTAGACCACTGCGCCACCGAGGCGGCGGGATGTACATATTGCCAGATGAACTGACCGCCGACGGAAAACAGAATATTATATATACAAGGAGTGTTCAAATGAAAAGGTACGAAACGACACTGTGGGTATAAATGAAGACTTTATTCAAAGTATACACCATAGGCCGTAGCACAACGATCCCATTGATTAACGAGCCGAAGGATTCCTTGTTCCCAGAATTCCTGTGGCCGTGACGAGACTCAGTCCTGCATAGCGTCCTTGAGTTCGTCGTCCGAGTGGAAGCGCTTCCCTTTCAGATGTTTTTTCAGGGGACCAAACACATGGAAATCGCAGGGCGACATGTCCGGGCTGTAGGGTGGATGGTCAAGCTGCTCCCACTGGAACTTGGCCAGTTCCGCGTGTGTGACCCTGGAGACGTGTGGACGCGCGTTATCATGGAGCAGAACCACACCCTCCGTGAGCAGCCCCGGTCTTTTGTTCTTGATGGACCTGCGTAGGCTTCGGAGTGTCACACAGTACACATCGGAGTTAATGGTTCGTCTCTGCTGGAGGAATTCAACAAGTAGTCAATTGGACGGCGGTCTTTATAAGAGCCTCTGCTCTCTCCTGCGCATGCGGGCGCCCGCGCATGCTCCGATCCACGCCGGCGACTCCAATCGCATCCCTAGATGTGCCGCTACGTTCTCCCATAGCGGCATAGGCAAATATGTTAACGGTTACGTTCTTATGACGTTTCGTACCTTTTCATTTGAACACCCCTAGTAGATCGCAACGCTTAATAGATTTGATCAAATGTAGACCTTCGTGTTTTTGTATCAGTATTCTACTTCAGCGCATTTCACTTTGATTTCTTAAAAGACATTACGTTTTGCATTCTTTTTGTTCGGAGAGAAGTTTCTTCCAGGAATGAAAGTTTCTGATGTTGTATTCACTTTACTGGAAGTGGCAAGATATTGTAAGAGGTGCTTAAATTTCAGAGTAATATGATCGCGTTGCAGTGCCACATAGGAATCGCACACGGAAGCTGAAATTATTGACGTTTCCTTTCCGAGCACCATTACATTGAAACATATGAATATTCACGCTATCGAATGCTGCCCGTAGAGCAATTTTTTAAACGAATTTAGTTAAAAGTACGTGTTAGAAATTCGAAAAAATCAGGTGAAATTGTTTTTTCGAAAACTCAGTTGCCCAGAAAATAACGAAATCACCTTGGAATGGATTGTATTTTGATAAAAAAAAATATGAAGTCTATACTAAAAATTACCGTGGGAAACCATGTCTCAGTTATACACAAATTATCTATTTGTTAGTTGGTTAGTTGAATCAATGCTTCAACAAGAGTAAGTTTCTTTAATAGGTTTCTGGTATTACTATGCATAATTTTTAAAGAGTTTGTGGGACTATTAGAAAAATATTATTAATGTGTTGTATTGTATATAGCTTACTTGGCGTTAGTCAATTTTCCTATACCAAAATCCAAGTAGAAGAAAAAAACAATAAAAAGAATTGTATCAAACAAAATAAGATATTTTAAGTCTTGTTTACTGTTGTCTGTTAAGCTAACTTCTAATCGAAGTTTAGTTAAACTCAAAAGCCACCCCTTACAGCAACTTCGAAAAACAACAAGTGTAATTTCCCTTTCTTTACTAGTGTCAAAATGACATAAAAAAAATCATGCCTGAGTTATACACACAAAACGAATATTTCATCAGGGCAGCAGACCAAATTCATATAGTTCTTCCAACATACATTTTTTTCTTTGGGTCATGACCACTCTTTTTAATAAAAACACTGCCATTGCTCACCCATGCATTTCAAAAAGGGTGAGTAGAAAGTTTTGGTTTCATAAACTCATGTTCTGCGATGGGTATGTCACGTGTTTAAACTACTTCAATTCGTGCACTGCAGTCAGTCGAAAGTGATACAAGGTGGTAGTCGTTGTTGTGAACAGCATTGCATGTCGTCGTTCTGTTCGTGGTTGGGACGCGTGAAAGATGAACAGCCACAACCGGGTAATTAGGGCACTTTTGCTTTACGAGTTTGAACTCGTCCATAACGCTGCTCAAGCAGCACTACGTTAATAAGCAAGAGCCAGTCTGTTTTATCACCTTCACAACCCAATGATTCCATTGCAGAGCAAAAGAGATACTAAATTGTTTTCTTGTGAAACAAATTTTTAAATTCAACATGTCGGTTGCGAAAAAAACATACTTTAATATCTCGGTGGATAAGATTCCACCCTTTTCAACCTTCATCCTAAAAGTTCAGCCTGCTTTTTGGACAAACTGAAATCACGTATCGAATCACTAAGGTCTCACTGTGATAACAAAGAGACTCACATGAACAAGTAGTTGCTTCAAAATCAGGATCATAACGAACGTTTATCTGTTGTTCTTGACGAACATCATTAGTGTTGGACTCATCATCACTCAATCCCACTTTTTCTGGAGGATGTGGTGCAGATAAATATTCCCTGTGAAGAGCAGGCCTCCTTTATTAAGGCAAATCCGGGTATTTCAGGGTGTGTTGTTTCTTAGATACGAACCCTGTTATTTGTGTTTAAATCAAACTTAAGTCGCCTGTTGGTTCTCTCCAAAACATGAGAAATTCAAAAAGCATATGGCGGAACAATTCATGCATCCCGTGATAAGCTTAGCACATATCACACAGCAGATAGGAGTGACCCAAATTGATCACCAAAACGAAGCCATAACACTCATTTATTTAACTGGGAAAAGTTTAGTGTCTGAGTTTTCAAGGTTACTTCACCCCACACGTAACAGAAAGCATCAAAGGGATTTATGTACTTCGTTCGCATAATGACACGATTTGAAACACAGCACTATTGAGCAAGTATAATTCAATTAAAAAAGATAACACAACACTCGCAATACTTACACCGTGACAATCAATGGTTGCCCCTATGTTGCGATACGTCGATGCATGAATCAAAACTTACTGTGGCAAAACACATACACTTGTGCCCTCATAATGTAGAATTCCCACTCTATGTCCGAAATAATATACAAGAAACAGTAATTGAAAAACACGTTTTGGGCCCGGGTTCGAATCTCGGTGAGGAATGAATGTTGCGTTTGTCTTACGGCAAACCTTTTCCTGGAACCAGTGACCCTAAATTAGGGACGGGTGACTGCTTATAGCTATCGAGTTACTCCTGGTGGTCGTAAAGCCTCCAATAAAAAAAAACACGTTTCACGAACAATATTTCTGTTGATGTAACACCTACGAATTCAATAACCAGCACCCCCCGCCACACACACACACAAAAAAGGTGTCGCTCAAAATCAGTGATATATTGTACATTAAACCGTGTAAATATATTCTGTTTACAATTTCCAATATTCTGATCACAAATTTGAATCTCTATTTTTATGCCGTACCAGGCTTTTATGTTTCTTATTGTGCATCTCGTACCTTGCTTCTCATGTTTAAATAAAATTTGTATGTTCTTAACATCGATGCATTTAACAGAGTTCGTATAAGAATAACTTGCAACTTTTTATGTATAAGCAAAGCTCATATAAATCAAGAATTCCAAGAAAGGAATAATTATGTGTTAGTTATAACATAAATCATTCCTTTTTTGGAGTTCATTCGCCATTCACGCGAAAGAGTCATTCACGAGTGTTTCAATTTCACGGTTGTCACCACGCTCACTAAGTAAGTCATTAATTACAGTTCTCCAAATTTAACTGCCGGGGAAAGTCAAGGAGATGGGTCTCGTGTGAGTTGAATCGAGGAAAAAAATGCGGACAGAGCATTTTCTAAGACGATGGTTCAAGTTCATTTCTGTTCGCATAGGAAAAATGAAGTGTGAGGGTGGAACAATGGAAAGAGTAACACTCGTTGTACAAAGTTTTGTGGATGTTGATAATGTACGAATAAGAAAGCTTGATGTCTACTTCTTTGAGATGTGATTTGTGTGCGCCATGTGTGGGTGAGTCTCCATGTTGGATGGCATCACGGTGCTAGCGGTAGCCGCCATTTTTTTTTGTGCTTGACGTTTCATGATAACCGTCATTTTTTTTCTCACACGTGGTCGATGCTATTTTTCCCCATCGGAAAATTTTACTTTTTGCATGCTTATTTGACAATTGTTTTAAAGCGACGTGTTTAATTCTTGATTATTTGCACGTGTCCGTAACGTGTTCGTGCTTGCATCACCGATGACTCAATAGCTCAGGCACTCGTTTGTCGTACGTCTTATCTCAAGTCTGTCTGCCTCATTCTTGCTTCGTTGCTAGGTGTGAGGATACTGATTTTCAATTGCTGCTTCATTTCTGTTCGCCTGCAGTAATGCATTCTTCTACGATGTATCATAAGAAGGGTCTCCATTTTACCTATGGCAATTTGTTTTCTGATTCTGAAGCTAAAGATTATTTCCATCATCTTGAAAAGGAAGTTGAATATCTCAGTGATGATCTAAGCAAAATCAAGATTTACGGTTTATGGCATAAGATTTCTAGACAGCATGTTGCCTTCGGCGATGATCACCTCTATTACTCATTCAGTGGATAAATTGTAAAAGCTAAACCTTGGATTCCAGTACTTCGGGAAATCAAGAGCGCTGTTGAGAACGTATGTGGTGAAACATTAAATTTTGTGTTGATTAATAAGTACAAAAATGGAAATCACTGCATCAGATTTCACAAGGATGACGAAAGTGACATCATGAAAAATTCATGCATTGCTTCAGTTTCCCTAGGTCCAACAAGGAACTTTGTTTTTAAAAAAGAACGTTTTCACCCCATTGTCTTAATATTGGAAAGTGGATCACTTTTACAACTGCTACTCCCCACTAATGAGTCATGTTATCATGGTCTACCATGTTGCAAAAATGCACCTGATATTCGATAAAATTTGACCTTTAGAAAGATGAAAACAGAGGCTCCTTTATCGTGTGGCTATGCAATCACGTCATCGCGCAGTGAACAACATGCATGCACCAACAACAATATCTTATCAGTTTTGCCTGAGGAGAAACCAGCTCTCTCTCTCTATCTCTCTGTGCTCAGCTTTTGGACGGTACGCCTGATTCGTTGTCTGTCTCATTGTCGACCGCTACAACGCTGCAACCTACCGGGAACTTTTTCTTCATTTCTTGTTGACCAGCCTTCAATATGAAGCGAGCTTCTTCGTCTACGGAAATTTCCGGTGCCAAGAGAAAAGTATGTGTTCCCTCCCATTATGATCCGCACTCAAAGGAGGCTTGATGGAAGCTTTTAAACTGTGGATGTCCTGACCCGTTTGACGAACCTCCTCCTCATTACATTTCATTAGAAAGCATGCCTCCTCATCCCGTGTCCCGCGGGGGAAACAACTTGCTAAAGTTACTGATTTTCCGAAACTGTGAGAGTGCACATTTGAAGCTTACATTGCCAAAGGAGAAAAACTGTATCCGAGTAAATACGGAGTGACCATGTCGGCTAGAACATTCACGATATTCACGGACCGCTTTCATTCATACGATGCTCTCAACAAAATCAAAGTGATCAATAAAGAACTGTTGATGAACTGCTCCCCTTCATCTGATGGGTCTGTGTACACCTTTCAACAACTAATCACTTGCTCCAATGATGCTTTGCAATTGAATCCTGCTTCAGTGTCCCTAACCTGGGAAAGATTAAACACTCTTCGAGATACTTGTGAAAAGCTATGGAACAGTATTCTACAATTGCAGTTTGGAAGTTTTTTCGTGGGGCAGCGAGATTTGAATGCGGAAACTTCGGACTCGAACGTACGATATCTGATAAAGACACCAATCATCTCACGCTTGCTGTATTTAACGCTCCTCAAGAAAACAATGAAAAGTGTACTACTGCAGGGAATGTAATTTGCCTCCCCATCTCATGTGAAACAATCAGCAAAGACAAGCTTGCTTTAACGTAATAGAAGAAGACAAATGGACTCCGTCTTTTGACGAAGCGTTTGCTTTTGTTGGTCCTAAGGCTTTGGAAAAATCTTTTGGTGAACGTCTTGATTCAGCGATACGCCTTACCATTACCTACTTTTTTATCGAGAACATTAATGTGAAGAAAATTCTTTACGAAGCTCGAGACTATGGAACACATTGGAGCAATAGGGTTCAGATGAGAGAAAAAAAAGTAGAGGAGATTTTTCTTGAGTTAAGAAAGTTGGAATCCACCAACTCTCATAAAAACGTAAGTGTGAAGCATTTGAAATATATTAACTGAGATTTAAGTCTCTCATGTTGGTTTATTAAATCTGCATCTCGAATGAGTCTTCGGCTCCATCTAATTCGTAATCTCTTTGAGCACCCTGAAGTGGCGGAGAAGAATTAGATAACGAATTGGCGTGTTCGTTTGAAATCCATGTCGAACGTGTAATGATGAAACAGAAATAGCAGATATTAGTTACAAAATGTAAGAATATCGCGGCGCTTCAACATTAAATTTTGTACCATCTTTCATGGATAGCGGCTGGGATACGTACTTCTGATACAAAAGGGATTGAATTGCAGTACAATAAGTTTAATACGAATTACTACGAGTTTAAATCATTTTCATTCATGCGCTTTTAGTCCTATCAATATCCAAAGCTAAATCTGATTTTATCGTTTAAGCCCATGATTACGATATACCTTATTAGTACGTAATAAGATAAATGCTATTGCTGTTCCTTCAAAGCTTCGTCAGATAAGTTGAAAGCAATCTTTCGCACTAAAATAGCGAAGAAAATGTTCAAAAGTAATAATACTGCCTTAATTCTTCTCATTTTTTTCTGCAATGTGAAAACTAATATTTCAGTCTGGATTCAGTACACAGCACGAGAATGTTGAGAAGTGCTTAAACCACTGAGCACCTGCATAGTAAACACAGCTGACCTGTTAATCTATAATGTATGACGGGGGAATAGAACCAGCAAAGCTCTATATCCATGATGTGGGGCTTCATTCTAGATTTTTATCACCCACTTAATGTTACAAAGAGTACCTCATAAACAGTCACTACTAGTGGTAACCAAAGAAGTTTCATTATTCTACAGATTGCTTTATACTGTATGACTGAGGCCACCAATGCTCATCTGCCTGTACATGGAGTGTTAGTGTAATCACCTGTATGTTTCACAGTTATATTAGAAACAGCCCTTTTGAGAAAACTTCAGCCGTATCCAGCTACATATCCTTAAACGGTATTACATAAATTCTTTCAAAAGGTAATATTTTATATAACAATCATTCCCCTATGCAGACCATCACTATAGCGTCTAGAAGGGAAAGTGTGCCGAGCGCCTAGCGTACGTAATGATTGGCGTGGATACCGAAATTTGTCCCCTTCGTAGATGGCGCTTCGATCGCCTTCCCTTCCCTCTTTCTTACTGTGATGGGAGCGGGAAACTAAATTCGTGTTGCTTACTGTGAAAAGAACGGTAATTTAGACGAAAACGTGTTATGTTTTAGGTTTTAGAAGGAATGTGGATTACCTAAATATTGTATATAAGTTATACTTAGCTCATTATGCGGAAGAGAAATAACCATAGTTTTGTGCCAGGTTGCAATACTCAGTACAAAAACAGTAAGCCGTCACTCTTTGGAATACCCAAAAATGATAAACTTTTACAGCAGTGGCAAAGATTGATTCCCCGGTGCAGATGTGCAGATAAAAACTTACGACAAATTTAGTGCTGTATGTGAACTGCACTTTGAGAGATTTGTGGTTCGAAATTTTGTGCATAAAATAAATGAGGAGACTGTGTTAATACCCAGAGATCGGCCCATCTTGACACCAGATGCAATTCCAACAATATTTCCAAACCTTCCCCATTATTTGTCAAAAACTCTGGCAAAATACAGGAAAGTTAGGAAACCGATGATAAGCCTGATGGTAATTTAAATAGCTTGGAATTCACTTCCCAAAGAGTTACACGGAACTGCCTTCTGAATATCACAGCCTTCAGTATTTTGGGGTAAGCAAATTCCTGCAAATAATTCAAAGTGCATAATTTTCCATGTTCATTCATTCAAATGTGAATTGTCAAATTCATTGACAACAGAAAAACTGGTTGTTGTTACCAAAAGTTAACCAGAGGTTACCTGTAAAGTGTATTTACGTGGAATAAAAAATTAACTCAGTTTCTAATATTACTTCTAAAGATGAATCAAAATCCATTATTAGAGACACTGATAGGCTAACAGTATGTCATGGCACAGGCTCCATTTCAGAATTTGAAAATAACATGAAGTACCTTGAAAGTGGAGTTATTTTTTAAGAATAATTTGTACAGCAAAAATTGTGTAACGAAAAGGAACAACAAAGACTTGCCTCAGATGTAAGTATCTGCAGGGCTTACTTTTGCACAAAATAGCTTATCATAGAAGAAAGGCTACATTTAAAAATAAGTATCAAAATACAGTTCGGAAAATCAACAGGCTGAAGAAACTAGTTATTTCGCTCTCTAATTAAACTTAAAAAAAAAAAAAAATAAAAAAAAAAAAGGAATTTTACAGAACTTTCCATTAATGAAAAAATAGCAGAATTACGCATTAAGCAGCAGCAAATGGTTATTCATTGTTATAAGGCAACAAAAAGAAATCTGCAAGAGGTATGTCATATACCAAAGAATGGTTACTTGAATGCTTACTAATGCACATAAAAAGTCCAAAATTGTACGAGCACATACGGAAACACAAAATCATGATCCTACCTAATAGAACAACTATTAGAAAGTATATTTCAAATTACAACAGCAGTTTTGGATTCAATGCACTGACGTTTGAAACTATTTCAAAGAAAACAAGTGAAATGGAGCCTTTTGCAAGACATGGTGGTATATTAATAGATGAAGTGAAGCTTACAGAAAAACTGCATGCAAAATCATCTGGTGAAATATTAGGGTTTGTTCATATTGGGCCATACACTTCAAAAACTGTTAAGTATACCCCATGTAATCACGGACTGGTAATGGTGTTTCAGCCATTAAATGGAGATTGGACCCAAATAATTGGTGTTTTTGCCACAAGTAACAATATAAGTGGAACTTTGCTAGCAAAATTAATTATTAAAGCTGTTATTCTCACTGAAAATGCAGGTCTGTTTGTTAATTTCATTACGTGTGATGGGGCTTCTTGGACCAGGAATATGTGGAAGACATTTGGTATATCAGCAGACTGTTCTGGAACTAAATACAGCATTATGCATCCTACAGATTGTTCTAGTTTACATTTCATATCAGATTTTCGCCAGTCAAAGCGAGCCTTGCTTCATCGTAGCTCAGCTATTTAGAGTCAGGTCGATGCTTAGCAAATTCCCAGTTATACAGGTAAACACTGGGGAAGAAATATTTCTTCTTATTATACGTGGGAAATATATCTCTATAAGCAATCTGAAATCGCATATTTACTGTTACGTAACTGAAATCAAACGATCGTCCATGGAATGGAAACATGTCACCTCCCCAACAAGGAAGACGTGAAAAGTCCAACTGTCTCTGTCTGCGGGAGTGGTCATGATGACTGTGAATCTGTTGTTTACACAGAATTTCTGTCAAAAGAGACAACCATCAAGTGACTCATATTGCCAAACACCATTAAATTTGCGAAATTCAATTAAGGACAGATGCCGGGGTAAGTTGAGCGAAGGTGTCACACTGATGTCCAAGAACATTACACAGCACGGAAAACTAAGGGAATTGCTGCATTAATTCAAGTCGGAATTGTGGCAGCATCCACCTTATAGCCCCAACTTATCCCCATGCGGCTACCATTTGTTCGGTAAAATGAAACAGGAGCTTAGTGGACAATGATTCCCAACGGATAAGGCTGTGAAAAGTGCGGTCCTTAACTAGTTGCACCAAACTGGACTTTTCTTGTACAGGTATGGGAAAGTTAATCGCACGTTCCGATAAATGTTTACAGTCCTTAGGCGACTATGTCGAAAAATGAATTAATGTTGTAAACCAACATACATCCCCTGAGTATATCCTTGATTTTTTTATTCAACAGTGTAACTAACTTTTTGATCCACCCTCATATTATTAAAGCACTTTGCTACAATTCAGAAATTAATTTTTTAGTTTGTTTTAAAAATTAGCATAAATACTACATTTGGATAAAGTATCAACTTACCTATTGACTATGAATTTGTCTTGTATCTTCAAGCGGAACAAAGTAAAAAATACTATTAAAAATAAACAAATGGGTCCATTCTTTTACATAAATGTACCTCAAATGTCTGTTTCAAATAGTTTGAAAGAAGGAAGTCATCACAAGCTAAACAGTATTCAGCTTCAGATTGTTACCCAAACTTCCTTTATGTGATAGCATCTGCAACAAAGTTATAGATACACACAACAAAATAAAAAAAGAATTCTTGCTAACCAATGGCAGAAATTAAGACATCTGTTTCAAATAGTTTGAATCATCACAAGTTACATCAAAATTATCTCAGCTTTAGATCCTCCAGTGTGTGTTACCATCTGAATATTTTATGTATGAGTTATGTCAATTATTTTCTTTACCTAAAATCTACTCTTGTAATGTTCATACCTGTGATCTACTTTTTTATAAAACATATTTGATATCACTTTTTAGATTAGACAACATTTTAACAGTATAAATAAATATTTCCCACACATTTCTAAAGGAATTAAGCAGAATTGGTTAGTAGTTTTTCATAACACTAGGGAATTTATACATTTTACTAACATTCTTTACTAGAAGCCAAATTTGCTCATTATAGTAAAATTAAATTTTTACTTTCAATATACCTACTATAAATGTCAAGCTAAGCACTAGTACACACACACACCAGTGCTGAGACGGGCCGAGCCGAACCGGGCGCTGGCTGTGTAATACTTACTGGAGTTCGGGCTTGGAGAGAGGGGAAGAATTTTCTTCCTTTTTCTTTTAATGTGATTTTATATAATTTAGCACACGAGACTTTTTTTACACTTTCTAGTTGTGAAAGAGAATTCTTCAGCAACTGGGTCAAATGGGGAGTAGGAATTCTGCAGGGCTATCCATTCCGGGCTTGGATAACAAAATACCATAGGCCATGAATTACAGGATTTCTGCCAAGGATAAGTTTTAAGAAGCATAGATAGTAGATAGCAAGCTGACGGAATTTTGCTCCCTACCTCAAAGGGGCAGCTCCCTGCTAATTCTATTGAGCAACATACGACATAGTTTGTTGTGCCTCCAGATGTCCCCCCCCCTCCCCCAAAAAAACATTTCGGGAATAAATGAATGGTTAAAGGTAACTATAGAAATAGATAGACATCCCTTCTCCACTCCGCAGTTGAGAAAGACATCAGTTAATTGCATGGGTAGGAAAGAGTGGAAGTCTGGAAGACTTTTTTCAATGCTTAACAGGTTAATCATAGTTTTCGGGCTCGTTCGAGCTGACATACTTCAGGCTCAGGATCTTGAAATTCAGCCCGAACTCAGCTCTGACACACACACACACAGTAACACTTCAGTTAATTTCTCACAGGTGTTTTTATCAAAAATTTTATGGCAATGAAGTCATAGTGGTAAGTATGAAAAATAAGAGAAATTTCCTGGAATTTTTTGGTACAGTATTGAAACATAAACAAAAATGCTACAATATTACTGCTAACATTTATTAATCTGAAAATAAGTGACATGGAACTCGTACGGGTATGGTGTCGTTGAGGGACTAGCCGGACCCCATGACGCGAAGGAGTACAGCATCATCTTCCACGGAAAGAAAATAGTCCATAGATTTTCAAATGAATTTTGACAGATGAAATCAAACCTGCTAGTAAATGAGGACCTCTGGTCCATTTTGAAGACGGGCAACCACTGCACAAACAGTATTAGTTCCAATTTGAAAAAAAAAAAAAAGACACCACCAAATATTAAATACAAATCTTCAGTACAGAATGCCACCAACCACTCCGCATCACTGTGTGAATATGTGATGAAGCAGAAAAAAGATTGGAAATATGTTACGAGAAGCTAACTGAAGTACTGCTTCCTGGTATACAAGTTTCAAATAAAATTAAACCAAATATGACGGATCTTTACTTTCCAGTTTCAAAGATAACTTTTCAGAAATGTTATCTTCATTTATTACAGAAGAAAAATACATTTCAATACTTTAACCAACCTGGCTATACACTTTTGCATATAAAATATTTGATAAGTTTGAACTCTTTTTCCTATCTCAGGACTTACTCTGTGCACACTATGCACTAAGGAGAGGCACACAAAACTAAGCGTTCAGACTTTCAACTTCTTAATTTTCCTTTCACGTGATTTCAAATAATTTCAGTTGTCATGTTTGGCTTTCACTAAGTTGTTCAAGAGTATTTTCCAGCTGAGGAGAGTTATGTTTTCCTATTTAGTTTTCAAGCTACTCATACACAAACATTCCACGGAAAATGAACAAGGAAATCTAAAATCAGAACTTTGTCTGTTTAAATGTATGCAGCAGATTTTGTATAAGACAATTGGTATGGCAAAAAAGTTGTAAGTCTCCTTTTGACTTCTATAATTTAACTAGCAGCCACTAACACTGCAACACTGTGGCATGGCAAATTTTGGCAATTCCTGTAAAAAGAATTACACCTTTTAATACAAGTGAAGAACTAGATATGAAATTTTTAATCGAAAGTAGTTCCCTATGTTTTGTACAGTTAGAATAAAGTTGACCATGCAAGTTTTTCAACATAATCTGTCCACACTGTTCAGACAGCTTTAGTAAATTCAATCAGACAAATGCTATATCACAGTTGCATTAAGTTACGAAATTAAAAAATGTACTCTTTAATTCAGAGACACATTACAATGCAACAACAGTTCAAGCATTAATTTCGTAAAGAAAGGGCTAACGATTGTTGGAGATGCAAATGTTATACAAATTACGAAGGCTAATTTCCTGAAAAGTTGCCCTGATTTCTGGTAATATTCAAGCTCTATGTGAATCGGCATTGGCAAAATATATTAATTATTCTATTTGAAATAAGAATTCAACACTACAGAATAACTCACTTCTTTATACTTCACTATTCACGAGACATGAACAGATTTCAACACGTGTGAAACTAAGATCTACTCATTAAACCTATAATTATTACTAAAACTAAATAAAACGTTTACTAAGAATTAACCTTACCTTAGAAATATAATAATACCTACCTTACAAAACTATACGTGTATCCAAATGGCAATAAACGGAACACTCACTCAATACAAACAAATGTGAACCAACAATGAAACGCAATGGCTGTTCAACCGATTGACTTGGCGACAGCACTAAGTTGTGCACGTGACTATTTCGCACCGTAGCCTGTCTTTTTCGTCAGATTCGACTCAGCTTACCACTAGCCGCTACTAAGTGACATACATTTAAATTTTCCAAACAGCACTTCTTTACTTGGCACATACAAGCCATTTGTTAGCCTTTTGGTAGGCATTCTTCGAGGAGGTAGCATATCAATTTAAATCACGCATAATTATACTTTCAATTACATTTGCCGACGCTGCACTCTGCGCCAGACGTAGACATTTCACTGAACCATAAAATGTGTTTCCATAATCACACACTTAAGAAAATCGTACATATCCTAATCCAACCCCTGTTGTTTGGTTCACATTGCACAACTGTACACAATCTTTGACACAGACGCCGTCTGCAGCGCCGCGATGCGGCGTGGGACATATTTCGAACGCAGATTTTGAGTTCGCACGGCACACTTCCCTTTTAGACGCTATACCATCACTACGCCGCTCCGGTGGCGCAGTGGTCTAAGCGATGGCTTCTGATCATTCGTTCGAACGGGATCCGGGTTCGAATCCCAGTCAGGCATGGATGTTGTGTTTGTCTTACGGCACTGGCTCTCTCCCTTCCCTGGAACCAGTGTTCCTAAATTAGGGACGGGCGACTGCTTATAGCCCATTGAGTTGCTCACGGTGGTCGTTAAACCTCCAATCAAAACAAAAAAAATATATACCATCACTACATCAGGTTATGTAAATACACAAAAGAATCTACTGATCACGCTGATTTAATTTTTAATCCCAATTTTACATTTGTATATTCTTATTTTCAAAAAGTGGAGTATGTTACCTGTCTCTGCACTACATGTTCTCCATAACTAAGGGAATAAGTAGGTTTTGCTTACTTCCATATAAGACTTCTAGAAATAACTAAAAGTGTGGTTATACCTCCAACTCTGGTCAGCGCCGACGTGCTGCCATCTATTGCCCGCTATGAAAGAGGATGCGTGTCAGAATCTCGTTTAGTGACTATTTTGTCTAACCAAATGAAATGACCATTAGGAAAGCATATTGTGTCCCTACTCCGAAACATTTATTAAGGCGGAGAAGTTTTGTTTCTTCATGAATGGGAAGGTTTCTATTTGGGAGCATAAATCTACCGATTATGTGACTATAAGAACAATATATGCCAGGGAAGAACTGTCTGATGACTCCTCCGTTTGGAGTAGTCATGTCAAGAATGGATACAATTGGCCAAAAATCCCAAAAGTTTCATCCAAATACCTTGCGTATCTGCAGTGGAGGACGGTTCCTCAACCGGTTCCCCGTAGCATCCTCACACACTGATAGTATATCCACTACAACTCTTTCGTTTCATCACACGTTCGATGCGCATTTCTAAGGAATACCACAATTTAATTATTTTTATCTGTTATCCAATCGGCTTCCGCCATTTCAGCGAGGTCCAGTGAGATAACGAGTAGAGAGAACACAAGACTTATTGTTCGCGGAGAGCTGGCCAGAGTTGGAAATTTGGCATTCAATTTGGCGAAATTGCCATTGGTTTGGCATCAGGCATATGTCGCAGATGTAAGCGATGGTTCCCGAGGGTCTCAGAAACGAGATTGGTACTCTGATGTTTATTTATTTTATTAATACATTAGGGATGCTGCAAATTGTATGAGGAATGTAAAAACTACCAAAAAAGTCATGTAAATATTGCTTTTCTGTACTTGGTTTTCTTCAATCATCGTTCTAAATCATAAAATTGTTACTCTTACTAGAAATTGTTGAGGTTATCATCAAACGTCAACCCATTTGATGCCTGGAGCTTCGAGTTTGCACTTACGTTCAGCGCCAATTCGTGGAACAAAAGCTGGTTTATGTTGTCATATCTGTTTTCTCCGAAAGAAACATCGCTCAAAACTGAAAATTTTCAACTACTTTCAGAGTCATCATTAGTTTTATGACCTTCTGCCAGTTATAGCTAACAGCCTTGTCCCCTCTGTTGGAAGGTGGAGCACGGTTACGTTTAATAACTCGCATATACACTATATTGATAAAATTAACCGGATATCCAGAAGAGAAACACAACATGGCATTTATTGACATAGAGTAGTACCGTGTCGGTCCCCCTTTGGCCTTAATGCATGCACTGACCCTTCGAGACATGCTTTCGACAAGGTTTTGGGAAACAGCGGTAGGTATGCGCTTCCATTCAGTACATAATGCTGCCGCTAACTGTTTCCTTGGTTCAAAACTTCTTATGCGGCGCTCTAATTCATCCCATAGGTGCTCTATGGGTTTAAAACCAGGGCTCTGTGCTGGACAGTCCACGCACGATAATAAATTATCGTCAAACCATGCCGTAACAGTCCTTGCTTTAGGGCTCGTTGCATTGTCCTGCTGGTACCGACCAGGCTCGATTCCAAAGTATTGCCACTGAGTTGGTAGGGCATAATTGTCCTGAATATTAAAGTAGACGTGCTGGTTAACAGGTCTGTCCACGAAAACCGACGGGCCGCCACCATACCACGAAAAACACCCCATACGAGTACACTGCCAGCTCCAAACTTGACCGTAGGAATAATACACTGTTGTAAATAGCGTTTTCCCGGCTGCCGCCATACCCACACACGGCCATCAGACTGATGGATCGTATATCTGGATTCATCATTCCAAAGGGCACTTTGCCATTGATCTACGGTCCACGATAAATGTTCTTCACACCTTGCTAAACGACGAGTAGAATTCCGAGTGGAGATGAAAGACTTATGAGCAGCCGCACAACCACGGTAACCCATGGAATGAAGTTCTCTGCGAATGGGATGTGTACATACTAAAGTTCCAGCATTGTTACTCACCTGTACACTGTGATTTTGTGCAGTACACCGTTGAATAGCTGCAACGACTCTCCTGAGGCTTTAAAGTGATTTTCTTCGATCTGCCGGTACGTTTTGCTGCTTTAGGCACGCCATGTGTCTTCCACGTACTCAGTACATCCACAACAGTTGACTTGGGTATAAAACAGTTGACTTGGGTATAAAACAGTTGACTTGGGTATGTCTAAATGCCTCTCGGTTTCTCTTATGGACAACCCAGTAATATAACACCCAACAAGCTTTCCTTTCTCAAAGTCAGTTCTCTCCCGCCTCAACATTTTCACTCAACCTATAAGATCGAGGTCATGTGCAGGCTTGTTTTTAATACCGTTTGAAGCTGTACCGCTCATCTTAAAAACGCAGCGGATCCGTTCATTTGCTTTTGAAGAGGTGTCCGGTGACATTTGTCAATTTAGTGTAGATCAGTACGGGAAATATCATTTAAGAAAACTGTATATTTTAACTATCATTTTTTAAAATCTGGTCAATTTTCCTTCGGAAGAAGTTGCTCAGCGCTTTACAAAGAGAGTACAGTGCGATGTCGCTCTTCTACTGCAAAACACAATTGAGAAACACTATTCCTTCTATTAGCCAATGGGCTTCTTTATTTATAATCACTAGACCAGTTGCCTTCTTACACTGCAAAGTTGCATAAGAAGGGTTAGTTTGACAAGGATTTTCCTTCAGTGAACTTCAACTTTAACCATGTGGGACTTGAGATGACTGTTCGCAGAAGTTTCTGTGATAAGGTGATGTGTGCTATGTAGTACGAAGAGAATGGGGTTTTGCGTATAACAATAGGTAATAACCCATCCAAAACGGGTTTTCAGGCCGGCTAAAAAGGAAAGAACTATATTGAATCTATATTCCGCACTTACCAGCACCGAAAGTAAACAGAAACCCGCAGTTTTTTGGAGCTTTTGGCTGTTTACTTCCTTTTTTAGTTTAACCAAGTACTGGAGTAAAATTTTGCAATAAGATGAACTTAGATCATGTGAATTCGGAAGCTAAGGTATAAGATTTGTAGTTACAAGAATTAAAAGAAATAAATGGGAAATCTTAGCTACGCTGTTCACAGATTGAAAGACTGACTAATTAGGTAATCAAGTCACCAGAGCCGGATTAACTATGACAAAAATACTCTACGACAAATAAACACTGCTGCGTAAAAGGAGTACTTCAAAAAGAAACTAGTAAATCGTCACTTTGTGACAGTCCCGAAGGTTCTGTCAAAGCCGGGAAATGAGTAAATTAAGGATTGAAAGAATTGGAAACATAATTAGACCTCTATCTGCAAAACCCTATCAAAACGTAACAGCGTGTATCTTGACATAAATATGCTTCGTTAAATTGTCATAACGAGTCTTCGGTGGAAAAAAAATATAACAATGTCATCTTATCACTGAAATGTTTTAACAAGGTTGCACAAGTTATAGAACAAATAAAAAGCTTTTTCGCGTATAGTCCCTCACTTCAACCCAAAAAAGTCAATCACTATCGTTTGCTATTGGCAATAAGTCATGATTGCTGCAATGTGTTAAATGGTAGTTTTCCTTATAAGAAGAAAACTTACGTTACTAGAATTGTAAGTCACAGTGTACATTTTTTTTACTTTGATTGCAAAAATTCAGCAGAGCAGCAAACAGCTTACAGAGCCTCTCATACTATGAGATCCGCCGACTGTATCTGCTGTCTGCTGCTGATCACAGGCTTCATTCATAGTACGTATTGGCCTCTACGGTTTTGCGCTTCTCGCTTCCCTTTTGGTTTCAAGTGTGTGTCAAGGAGGTTAATTTAGATGGAGTAAGAATGACGTCAAAACTAGCAGACAACGCGGAGCTGATAACCACGCCCAATGCGACGTTGCTTTTACTTTTTCAATGTTATGTTTAATTTTCAATCGTCTCACCAACAAGGTGGCAGAAGCTGTAATTGACTACGACCCATTTCACGAACATGGAGGCAGAGGCTGTGACATCATGATTGTGACGTTTCGGTGGCTTCATTTTGATTACACTAGTGGACCGACTGGCCGTTGCTCCATCTGTCCTAGTCTCCTTGGTGTGTGTGTTCTTGATAAGACTGAATTTACTTCCGCCTGAAATTGTGCAGTTTAAGAAGGTAGACAATGCAGAAGTTAATGAAACTTCGGGGCCTCAGTTTCACCCAAGTCATTTTAGAATTGTTTAGATGGAAGCACCCTCCATTGAGGAGTGCGTTTTCTAATAACCTCTAGAAACCTAGAAGCACAATTTGTAAGAACAGCGTACAAGTGAACACATCAGCGCGGGGCCCGTAGCACGAGCTATATGTGCTACTAGGATAAACCGGCTATGGTCATCCCCAGGAGGTAGCCAAACTCAGAACATTGGGGGGGGATGAGTAGTGTTTCACGTTTTTCACTTCTTCCTACTCATCCGATTCCGCTGTTCCGTAAATGAAAATAAAAATGCAAAAGTTTAAAAATGATTGTTGTCTCTTTCAATTTAATTACGTTTTAAATTTAAAATAATTAAATTAATGTAATTTCACTTACAACCAATATAAGCCACAGATCTTCAGCTTTAGGCTTAGTTTTACTGCACTGTTATTATTCGAAGTTGGTCTTTTCCGCATTTTTGTGAGTTTTTGATAATATTAAAATGGCCCCTATTTAATTTGCTCAGCGTTGAAGAGTGTTTAGCAGTACTGCAAACAGAAGAAAGTGGGCGTTCTCTTTTCTTCTGTTTTGGAGGATTTTTATTTGTCCTATTTGTTAGGCGAGCAACAAATTCCGTATGCAGAAAGTTTGGAAGCGAAATACATGTATTTAGTTTTGTAGCAGCCGCAATTTAAACAAGGGGAAGAGTGAATAGTAGACATTCTGTTTCTCTGTGTGGTGGTTGGATGGTCCGGTTTATTAGAGTGGCGACACCACGGGATGCTAGGCATCGGAGAAAGATAATTTTAAGTTAAAGCCTATTAAGGTAGAGAACCACCTTTGACAAAATATGGATACAAACCCACCTTGGATTGTAAAACAAAATTCAGCGTACGAGACCCAAAATCTTTGGATA
Source organism: Macrothele yani (assembly GCA_039090855.1). Taxonomy (NCBI): domain Eukaryota; kingdom Metazoa; phylum Arthropoda; class Arachnida; order Araneae; family Macrothelidae; genus Macrothele; species Macrothele yani. The sequence goes on from CM077017.1 coordinate 67,704,689, forward strand.
TTCCATTTGCCTTCACGTCCACCAAAAGCATACAATATAACCAAATCTTGAAAAGTATCAATTGCGAAAACGCAAAAAAGAATATACGTTGCACACAAGGTTGCGTTATCGCGCATACCTTCCGATAACGCAACCTGTCGTGAACAATTGTCCACACTGTTCCAACGCTGACATCTACCTCCACCGCCAACATTCGCAATGTGACACGCCGATCACCTCTCACTAGGTCGTCCACCTTGTCGATGAGATTGGCCGCGATGACTGTGTTTGCCTGGCCTGGTCTCGGGTCATCAACCAAACTCTCACGGCCTGCACGAAAACGGGCACTCCATTTTCTCACTGACTTGTCGGACACACAGTCTTCCCCATATACGGTCACCATCCGGCGATGAATAGCGGCCGGTTTAACACCTTCCGCTGTCAGAAATCGGATAACGCCTCGCTGCTCCTCAATCGTCGAATTTTGCTATGTGAACGCCATCCTGTCCTCACACACACTGCCGCGTCAATTGGACGGCGCTCTTTATAAGAGCCTCTGCTCTCTCCTGCGCATGCGGGCGCCCGCGCGTGCTCCGATCCACGCCGGCGACTCCAATCGCATCCCTAGATGTGTCGCTACGTTCTCCCATAGCGACATAGGCAAATATGTTAACGGTTACGTTCTTATGACGTTTCTTACCTTTTCATTTGAACACCCTAAGTATAAGGACAAAAAAATTAAAAAAATTAATGCGTGTGCCAGTGGTAGCGGAGACACACTCAAGATCATGTACGCGTTACGCGTTCTCAGGTGTCTCATTGTGACCAATAGAAATATGACAATATATATTTTTTCTTCTGATACACTCCCTTTGAAACTTCGACTTGATACCGACCACTGCAACTTGGACGGCGATGAAAAACATTTTGTGGAATTTTGAAGGGTCTTCCAGAATTTTGCGACTAGTTGTTATTGCGATACTCACACACCGGCATTCTCTTTAATAAAAACGGATTGCAAACATATTCAGTCCAGTTTTAATTCTGAAGCCATCATGATAACAATTTAGTGTAGAAAAATTTGTTTTCCAAAATTTACCAACTTCGTAAATTTTCTAAACAATGATATCTGATTAAAAGTTCTTTTCAAAGTAATTAAGTACACTACCTCAATTAAAATGCGCAGCTGATTTTTGGGAGGGAGGGGGGATGCAGCAGAAAAATAAAATGTATCCAGTAGAGTGACTTCAATGATTTTTGGTGAATAAAAATTTATGTGAGTTTAAAAGTGAAAATTTCGCTGTGCTTGGTAAGTGAAGAAATCAATGTCGTGCAAGTATTTCGCTGCAGAAATTAGTATCTCTCTCTCTCTCTTTTTTTTTCAATTTATCCAATACTGAACTCTATCTATTTTTAATCGTAATTTGTTCACATGCCCATTTTGACCAGAAGAAAAAATATAAGTAAAACTTTTTTTGCAAAAGTCCCGGCAACTAAGTATTTGTTATTAGATGGGAGCAACATTGTTGTTAGAATTATTACGTTGAATAAAAGCAAGAACAAACCAAAAATTGGAAGAAAAAAAAAACAGGTTGAGTAATACATTCAAACGTACTTTATTTAATACTTTATTTCAACATTCGTCATTATTTTTAATTCATTCCCCTATTTTATGTCTTATTCGGAAGCACAAGAACCGTATTAATCAACAAAGCACACAGGCCCGGCGATGCATTCCCACCCAACAATTCGCAAGCAACCCTGCTAGCGAGAGCTGCCATGAATGCAGTCCCCGGGGAAGTTTTATTCAAAGGAAATGAACTGATGTGGGAATAGGCAGAGTTTCCCACATGAGTTGGTTTCAATAGCCGTCAGGGCTGCAAGATGCACAGTCCGTGATGTTCTTTCCGCTCCCAGTGGTGTTATGCAGGGAAAACTTCCAGTTGAGTTCAGAAAACTGCAGTCGTGGCATTATGCTGGGAAAACTTACAGCGGTGTTCACAAAACTTCTCTCTCTTGGTACGGCATGAAAAAAAACTGCTTTGGGTAGGGGGCTGCAGCCTCACAGCCCCATAGCAGGAGCCGCCCCTGCTAAGCCCATTTAAAGGGACAAAATCTAAAATTAATTTAGCAATTTTATGTGCTTCTGTATGTACCAAGAATTTTGAATTGCAGTTAAGGTAAAATAATTTCCTGGTTATTTTCAGACCAATATGTATGTGGATGTCAAGTTGTTTCTTTACTTGTTTAGTGGTGGTTTCATGAAAATATAGAGCAAAAAAATGAAAATCCGACATCACAGAAAAGCTGTGATCGAAAATACAGTGCTAAACCAAAATGCAAGACATAACACACCTTTTTATTTGATAGCTTTAATAATATTGCTATGTATGAATCGTCAAATGAAACAATGCCTTTCTGCTAAATCACTGCAAGATGCAACTGAATAATTATTATTCATCAGAACTGCTAACATTATTGAAGTTTCTGCTTCCCAAATCCTGTCATTTAGTGCAGTTGGCTTTAATTTTGAAGTTTGGTATCACGTGCTAACATCAAAGTATTATTCAAAAATTTAAAAATAGGCTGGCTCACCATACTTTAAACTGTTTTATACCATCAGTACTTATAGAAGTCCCATATGAGAAATGCTGAAATATTTGTTGCCCACAAAACACATAGCTGAAAACACATCATTTGGAGTAGCACACACCAATCACAGATTAAGGCATTATTTCAATCCTTCTCTCCCAACCACTGAGCCAAAGTTTTTCTTCTATGAGATTTTGATTGCTAATTCTCAGTAAAAACTAAACAGAATAAAACACATAGCTCTTTATGTATTAACAGAGCAGTGTTTATCTAATTCACAGTGAGGGAATTGTAGAATAACTATCATAGCAGATTTGTCTACTTTCAAGAATTCAAATCTGTAAAAAGCATTGAACATTTGGTTGATATGTCTATTGATGTATCAATTAAACATGTGAAATGCAGCAATCATATTGATTAAAGTAAATGAACACTGAAATGAAAAAAACGAAGCAGACTGTACTCTTTGACACTCCATCTACTTTCCCCCTTTTCATTCTGAGCCCTGCCACCTGCTGTTCTACTTTGCTGACTGTGATAAAAATGGAGAAAAATTAATTTTCCAAATTTTCAATTAACAGAGCTTAGCAAATAAAGGTAAGTAGATCATGCTAGTTACATTCAGAGATTTGAACTTTTTCAAAGAAATTCCTAAGTTGGGAGCTTTCAACCTTGTCTTAGGTTTTCATCACACCAATGGAGGACTAAGATTGTTTCTAGATTCTACGTTTGAATTTTTGTTGCCAGATTTTAGAATCAATCTCCAGATCATCAGGATGTAGAGTGGAAATTCTGAATTGCAAGTCTTTGGGCTGAAAAGGATTTCCAGGCTTTCATGGTAATGGACAGCAAAACAATTGTCAAAAGAAGCAATATGTTTTGCTTTATTTCAGCAGGGAATAGCAGAAGTGTCTTCCATTGTAAAAATAGACAAGGCAGTATTTGGGGTGCCTTTCAAAAACATTTTTTCTATGTTCCAAAATTCTATGGTTAATGCTTCTGATGTACTTCCAATGTAAAAGCTATCACCTGTGGAAGAAGAGATGGGAATGCAGTAAACTCCTGGGAGATCAAGATTTTCAGCTTTGTCCCTTTCACTTTGTAATAATACCTTTCTGACGCTTGGCGGGAGGAAGGGGGGATTTAATGGCCAGATCGTAACCAAAACTTCTAAACAGATTTTGTAACTTATAAGCAGAGGAAAGATGGTAAAGAACAGATCCAGAGAATTTTACAATTTCCTTCTTTTGAGGATGGAGGCATTCAATTTTCAACTTGTTTTCATATTTCTTGATGAGGGTGTTGACTGTAAGAGCAGAGAAACTATGATGAGCAAGTGCTATTGTAGAAATTATGAAGAATTCTTCTTTAAGAGAAAGTTAGTTGTTGCATATGAGATGAACCCTGTGGATGTAAGACTTTAATGCTGCAAAATTGTAGAGATGCATAGTAAATGATTTGAAGGGAATGATGTTGGTGGCAGCAGAAGGTTTATGATGGACAGAACGTGTGATGGAGAGATCAAAGTTTCTGCAGATGGAAATGTTCAGGAAATCTATTTTGTTGTTTTCACTAGATTTAGTGAGTTTAATAGATGGATAGTTTTCTGTAATGGAGTTAATCAGATTCTCTAGTTCAGACTCGGGATGGGACCAGCTAATGAAAATGTTATCAACATATCTTAACCAAAGGGACAGTTGAAAAGGGTGATGTGGAATCTTCAGTTTGTTGCATGTAAATCTCTGCAAGTAGAGGGGGAGAGAGGTGAGCCCATGGGAAGACCAGTTTGTTGTTTGTAAACAATTTTGTTGAAAACAAAACAACTGTGTTCATGAATGGTGTGGAAACAATCATAGAGAACTTTGATTAGAATACCAGGTGGTTCAAAATGTAGAATCAATTTCTTCATGAGGAGCATGTAGGACTCGAAATATGGCACTGAGGGGAACAAAGATTCCACATCAAGATTATATAAATGTTCATTAGAAGAAAAAGAATTGGGAAGTTTGTGGATAAAGTCTGAAGTGGAAACAACTGTATGAGGATGGTTGACAGTCAGAAATTTGCATTTGAGGACCAATTTCTTTTCAAGGTTTATAGCTGGAGAAAAATAACAACAAAAATTCAAACGTTAAATCTGCAAACAATTTCAGTCCTCCATTGCTGTGATGAGGACTAAGACAAGGTTGAAAGCTCCCAACTTATGAATTTCTTTGAAAAAGTTCTAATCTCTGAACTTAACTAGCATGATCTACTTTCCTTTATTTGTTAATCAAAAACAACTATTATGGGAATTTTGCTAGGAATTTTTTATTTAAATTGCAAATTTTCAGAGAAAACTCTTCTCCTTCTTCAGGCTGTCTTTTTGTTGTCACTTATTCCCGTCGCTATAGCGGTTATGGTTAACCTTGATGGTTACAGCTATTTTTCATTAAATCCTGCCAGATGTTAGGCAGGGAAAATCCTTTGCAGTCATTGCTGATGGAATTTTGATTTTTCTCAATCTCTATTCCTTCTTTTAGCTTTTTTTTTTTTGAAAATTGCTTTGGAAACTGATGACTTTAATGGAATTCCAATCCATGCTGTGACTAGTTACTTTAGCATGCTTATCTAAACCAGTCTTGTTGGAGCAATTTTTTATAGCAGCTTTATGCTCTGCTATACGAGTTTCTAGTCTGCAACCTGTTTCACCTATGTAAGATAGTCCACAACTACATTTTACTTCATAGACTACACCTTGCATTTTTAAAATGTCTTCTTCTCTTTGAACTATTTTAGGGAAAAAATTGTAACTTTGTTCCCTAAACTTGGAGCTAACCTAATACTGTACTTCTTACTAATTCTCTTTAAAGACTCAAATAATCCTTTGTGATAAGAAATTTTTTTAGTGAATTTTTTACTTGTTGCTTTTGCGGGTTCTTCGTACCATTAGAGTTCAGAAGCTTCTCAATTTCTTCTTTAGGATAGTTATTTCCTTCAAGTATGACTTTAAGTTCTTTTTTCTTATCTGCTGTAGAAACTATTTTATTAATTTTTTCTAAAAACTGACTTGCTACATTTTTCTTAATAGACACTGGATGATAGGAATTGAAATCCAATAGTCTATTAGTATTCATTGGTGTTTTATACCAACTAGTAAGGAATATTTCATCTTCATAATAGATAATAATATCTAAGAAGTTAATTCTTCTTTCTTTTTGAAGTTCAATAGTGAATTTAATGGAATCATCTAATTCATTGAATGAGTCTAGAATTATTTCTGGAACAATTTCTGAGCTATCTATTATAAATAAGATGTCGTCCATGTATCTGCTATATAATAGGCAGAAGAATGTGGGTTGTACTAGTATCTTTTCTTCTAGTTTTCCCACATAATAGTTAGCTAAGAGTGGGGAGCCCATAGCTAGACCAGATTTCTTAATGAAATTTTTTTTCTCGAATTGAAAGTAGTTGTTCTGCAGAGAGAAGGTAAGCATTTCAAAAATTCCAACTAATATGTTTCTATCTTTATTGTGAAAAACTATTAGGTCTGCCAAGTCTTCCACTATAAAGTCTATAAGTTGATCTATATTAATGTGAGTATACATAGACACTATGTCTAAACTACCCATAAGAGGAGAATCTAATTTAGGAAGAAGTTCTAATTTTTCTTTTAGCTGCATTGAATTTTTAATCCAGTTAGGTGGCTCTTTTAAAAGATTCTGAAGGTGCGACTTTAAAAAGTAGTTTAGATTTGAAAGAATTGAGTTTTTGGAGTCAACTATTGGTCTAATTGGTTGGTGTTCTTTATGCAATTTGACTATTCCATATATTTGAGGCAATCTGAATTGTAATTTTGAGAATTGTTTATAGTTTTCTGGAAGCTGGTTTTTCTTTTTTGAAGTGAAATAAGCTTTGAGACTTTTTTAATCAAATCTGGTGGTGGGTTTTCTTTTACTTCTTCATAGATAGGCTGTTTTAGTTCTTCTTCCATCTTTTCTTGATAATTTTTCTTATCCATAATAGTAATCAACTTACTTTTGTCTGTTTTCACAGCAACTACACTTTCATTTTTTCTGAAATCTTTAAGAACTTTTAATTGACTGTTCTCAAAAAATATTTTGAAGTTTCTTTACTTGCTTCTGGAATTTTGTAAGGCTATTGTGGTAATCTTTTCTGAGGAGGTCTGCTTTAATTTGGTCTTCTTTTTCTAAAGTGTTTCAGATGATTCCCAATTCAATTACCAATTTTTCTGTATTTATTTTTTCCTTGGATAGATTGAAATTACTTCCTTTATTTATCCCTTGTAACAATTCTTGGCTAACTCCAGTAGCAGTGTTGTCCTCTACATGACTAAGAACTGCTGTTTCTTTGTTTTTACTGGAATAGTTTTTCTTAAAAAAAATATTTTCTTTAAGGTTCAGCTTATGAACAAATTTTTATTTTTGTTTTTTATTCCGATTTTTAGCCAGTCCTCCAATTCTGCTTTTACTGTATCACTTATGATTCCAGAAAATTTCTTTTACTTTCTGATAATAAGCAACATTTTTATATTTTGCTTCAATACTTCGTTTTAACGTTTTTTTCTCTATTGTTCTTACGTAGTAGGCTGAAAGTAAATCTTTCAATGGTTTTCTAAGTCTAAATGAATTTGGAATAAAGTTATTTACCTTGCCATTTTTCAGGAACTTGATTTGAGCTATCGATCTTTCCATCTTCATTGTAGCATGTTGAACTTTCTTGATTGCTTGCCAAGTATCTGACCCATACTCTGTTCTAATTCTTTGAATAAAGCTCATGTTGAGAATTGGCTTCCTAGTTTGTTAATTCAATTACTAATCAAAAACAACTATTATGGGAATTTTACTAAGAAATTTTTTTATTTAAATTGCATATTTTCGAAGAAAACTCTTCTCCTTCTTCAGGCTGTCTTTTTGTTGTCACTTATTCCCGTCACTATCGCGGTTGTGGTTGACCTTCAAGGTTACTGGAGTTAGCCAAGAATTGTTACAAGTGATAAAGGAAGCAATTTCAATCTATCCAGGGAAAAAATAAATACAGAAAAATTAGTATTTGAATTGGAAAGCATCTGCAGCACTTTAGAAAAAGACCAAATTAAAGCAGACCTCCTCAGAAAGGATTACCACAATAGCCTTACAAAATTCCAGAAGCAAGTAAAGAAAACCCAAAAAAAAAAAATTTTGAGAACAGTCAATTAAAAGCTCTAGCTCTTAAAGATTTCAGGAAAAATGAAAGTGTAGTTACTGTGAAAACAGACAAAAGTAAGTTGATTACTATTATGGATAAAAAGATTATCAAGAAAAGATGGAAGAAGAACTAAAAAAACCTATGTATGAAGAAGTAAAAGAAAACCCACCACCAGATTTGATTAAAAGTCTCAAAGCTTATTTTGCTTCAAAAGAAGAAAAACCAGCTTCCAGAAAACTATAAATAATTCTCAAAATTACCATTTAAATTACCTCAAATATATGGAATAGTCAAACTGCATAAAGAACACCAACCAATTAGACCAATAATTGACTCCAAAAACTCAATTCTTTCAAATTTAAACTACTTTTTAAAGTCAAACCTTCAGAATCTTTTAAAAGAGCCACCTAACTGGATTAAAAATTCACTGCAGCTAAAAGAAAAATTAGAACTTCTTCCTAAATTAGTCGCCCATTATGGGTAGTTTAGACATAGTGTCTATGTATACTCACATCAATATAGATCAACTTATAGACTTTATAGCGGAAGACTTGGCAGACCTAATAGTTTTTCAAAACAAAGATAGAAACATATTAGTTGGAATTTTTGAAATGCTTACCTTCTCTTTGCAGAACAACTACTTTCAATTTGAGAAAAAAATTGATTCAAAAATCTAGTCTAGCTATGGGGTCCCCACTCTTAGCTAACTATTATGTGGGAAAACTAGAAGAAAAGATACTAGTACAACCCACATACTTCTGCCTATATAGCAGATACATGGATGACATCTCATTTATAATAGATAGCTCAGAAATTGTTCCAGAAATAATTCTAGACTCATTCAATGAATTAGATGATTCCCTTAAGTTCACTATTGAACTTCAAAAAGAAAGAAGAATTAACTTCTTAGATATTACTATCTATTATGAAGATGAAAAATTTCTCACTAGTTGGTATAAAAAAACAATGAATACTAATAGACTATTGGATTTCAATTCCTATCATCCAGTTTCTATTAAGAAAAATGTAGCAAGTCAGTATTTAGAAAAAAATAATAAAATAGTTTCTACAGCAGATAAGAAAGAATCCCATAAAGAAGAACTTAAAGTCACACTTGCAGAAAATAGCTATCCTAAAGAAGAAATTGAGAAGCTTCTGAATGTTAAAGGTATGAAGAACCTGCAAAAGCAACAAGTAAAATTCACTAAAAAATTCCTTAAAGAGAATTAGTAAGAAGTACAATATTAGGCTAGCTCCAAGTTTAGAGAACAAAGTAAAAAAAAATGTTCCCTAAAATAGTTCAAAGAGAAGATATTTTAAAAATGCAAGGTGTAGTCTATGAAGTGAAATGTAGTTGTGGACTATCTTACATAGGTGAAACAGGTCGCAGATTAGAAACTCGTATAGCAGAACATATAAAGCTGCTATAAAAAATTGCTCCAACAAGACTGATTTAAATAGGCGTGTTAGAGAGACTAGTCACAGCATCGATTGGAATTCCCTTAAAGTAATCAGTTTTCAAAGCAATTTTCAAAAAAGAAAGCAAAAAGAAGGAATAAAGATTGAGAAAAATCAAAATTCCATCATCTATGACTACAAAGAATTTTCCCTGCCTAACATCTGGCAGGATTTGATGAAAAATAACCGTAACCACGATAGTGACAAAAATAAGTGAAAACAAAAAGACAGTCTGAAAAAGAGTTTTCTTCGAAAATTAAATAAAAAAATTCCTAGTAAAATTCCCATAACAGTTGTTTTTGATTAGTAATTGAATTAAGAAACTAGGAAGCCAATTCTCAACATGAGCTTTATCCAAAAAAATGTTATGATATTGCATGTACTATGACTCACCTAACTATATGCCATGTCTGCACTGAGCTGCTGAATGTAGAAGCAGTTAGCTGAAGATGTGTATGTATATTTTTCAAGACCACTGAAAAGGAAGAAGACAAGTTAATTAAGATTCAGCAATTGAGAAAAACTTAGTCACAATATTTTATGGCCTTGTTTGATGTGGTTGGCCCTTTTATAGTGAGTAGACTGGCTTCTGTAGTATTGGCCCTTCACTGACAGAATATTTTGGCTATCTGGATTGCCTGAAAGGGGGGCAAGATGGAATCTGTTTTCCATATTAGAAGTACTTTATGCTTTGAATTGGCTGAATGCTATTTCCTTTTTACCCAGGTGACACTACCAAGATTTCTTAAATTCAGCCTCATGTTTCAGAAGGAAAGGGCCATACATTCACAATCTAGTATATCCATAAATTGTATTCCTTTTTGCCAACTTATTGCAAGTTATATCCAATTTGTCACCATTCTGAAATGTGACACGCATTACAGCAAACAAATAACAAAGAAAATCAATTTCTGAATGCAGGAATCTCCATTGGCCACAAGACATTTAGTTGTTTGCTGTGCTTATATCTTTCTGCAGTTTAATCTCAGCAAAGAGAAAGGAATTATTTGATAGTGTGAGGAAATTCTGTGAGAAGTAAGAGCAAAATGACTAATCACTTGCTCCTTTGATGAAGACAATCTGAAGAGCAGTATAATTCTTGATTCCAGCTACTGATAATCAGGTCATTAATAGAAAGTAGAAAATCTTACTCAAGAGTGAAAAAACCAGCTTCACAAGGGAAATGTATTGCTTATTTCCTCTGAAAACCATAAGAACTTTTTAAAGATTTGGATTTTGACTCGTACTTGCACTGAGTATCTGAATGCAGAGGAATGGTAAACTCTTGTATGCTGAATTATACTGTTCATTATATAACATTAATCACAGCAAAAAACTTTAAAATTACATTGTCCTGGAGTGGAAATCGAACTCGCATCTCCCAATTTCCATTCGAGCATGCTGTTCATTACAACACCCAAGACTATAGAGTCCCAAGTATCTGAGTGTTAAGAATTGGAACATTTGGTGATTTTTGCCAGTCAAAGCAAATTCTGCTTCACTGTAGTGTAACTAAGTAAATCACCAGTCTCTCGGGTAAATTCTGTGGAAGAAATATTCTTCTCATTTTCCATGTATTATGAGAAGAATATTTCTTCCACAGAATTTACCTGAAAGACTGGTGATTTACTTAACTATGCTACGAGGAAGCAGAATTTGCGTTGATTGGTGAAAATCACCGAATATTCTGATTCTTAACACTCAGGTACTTGGTCGTTCTGGGTGGTGTAACAGATAGCTGCTTGAATGGAAATCGGGAGATGTGGGTTTGATTCCCATTCCAGGGTGATGCAATTTTCAAGTTTTTTGGATGTGATTAATGTTACATGATAAACAGTAAATGCAAGCAATTCAGCAATGTCTGATTGCTGTGTTAATAATTCTGACCTATTTCCACGTATTATGAGAAGAATATTTCTTCCACAGAATTTATCTTGTATGCTGCCGTGGTGGCTAAATGGTCAGAGGTGTGGGGTTCTGAGTAACCATCCAAGTTAGGCATAGGTTCAGGTCCAGGATGAAGCATGGGTAGTACGTTTGTCCAGTCACACTGGTTCTGTCCTTCCTTGGAACCAGTAGCACTAATTACTGTATTAGGGATGCTCATAGGATCTTAACCACCCCCACCAACCAAAAAACTAATTTATCCAGAACTTCAAAACTGTCAAAGACCTTGCTAATTCTACTACATGGCATTGCTGATGTAGAAAGGATGTTCAGCTGCCTATAAATATGTTTTCAATGTTCACATTCACAGAGACTCCAATTACTATGGATCCTCTGTAGGAACTACAGAAATCATCGGTCTGCTGCGGATTACGAAAATCTTCAAATATACTTCAGAAATTGAAAATCTCTGTGAAATAATCTTTTTAGTGATATGCATAAAATTTATTTTCGTGTTTTCAAGATTCTTACATTAAACTTTTGGGCAGTGTTTCTTGAATTTTTCAATATTGTGGCATTTCTTAGATGATTTTTCAATATGTTTTGAATATCTGAAGCATCCCTTGTCATGTGACAAAGTTATCACTGCCTCTGGAATCACAGAAACATCCGAAAATTTTGTTTATATTCCTTCCAGATCTTGGAAAGTCTAATTTTTTGTATTTTTGCATGAAGTCCTGGAGTAGTAGTAGAATTATTTCCTGCAATTAACAATTTAAAGAAAAAGGTCAAAAAATTAGGATAGATAGGATAGTGTCCAACCATTGGAAAAACTAAGAAAGTACAGCCAGTGAGAATGTTCTGTGGCTTTCCGTTTCTGCATTTTGAATTTTTCTGATCAAGTGCTTTGGGGTTTTGTTTGTTTAATTTTTGTTGTTACACCCTTATCACATTCTTGCTTTTTTTATTTTTCTGATCATGCTCCTCATTTTTAAGATCGTCAGTAAAAGTGAAAAAGTGGCTTCATATTTTACATAATTTTTCCTAATGAACTTCATGTTTCCCTGTTTGTCATAGTAGCTTCTGTAAACCAATCGGTAAAAAGTAAGCATTTTGGCCCTGGTACCACTTTTTTTAAGTGAAATTAAATTTCAAAACCAGTCCTTAATATGTCCATGATGAAATTTACATCATTTCTGTGACTCCTAAAATTGTTCCACAACAGGGTGAGCAATGCAATACTGTTTTTTCAAATTTAATTTCCCTTAAAATGGATGCTTTCCCATTTCTAGTCACTTCTTGCTGCATCGAAGGACAAAGCAAACATTTTTCTTTTGCTTAAAGCCAAATTAAAGCTCAAAAACGCTAATACTCACTCCTTCTGCAGAGAAAACAACTTTGCGGAGGACAAAAGACGATGACTGAGAGTTGAAGTCCCAGTTTTGAATTTGAATTTCTTTTTGAACAAAAGGTGAAATGCTCACCCTTATTTATTCTTTGTTATAGCAAGAAGCAATAAAAAGAACCATGCATTTTCAACAAATTTAAAATGTGAAAACAAGTGTGCAGGTCATGGAAAAAGAACAGTTTCCAACAAAAATAAAATAAGTAACGATTTTCAGTGTAAATTTTCCCTTAATAAAAAGCAAAAATGCTTGTTCCATTGATTTATATACAAAGAAAGTAATGTAAGGAATATGAAAAGTTACATTTCACTAGGAAACTTTTTAAAATGTATGAAGTTATATTTGTGCACTGTTGCCATTTTTTATAAATAATGTTCCTTGTTTTTATTACTATTTTTGTTGTTTGGGGATTTGAAAACAACCATGAGCCACTACCAATCTGTGTAGGCACTTACTATGTTTATTGTAAAGTTCTCATTGAAAGAAACACTTATTTTTGAGGAAAACTAGAAAAACAAATATGTTGTCACCACTTAGTGTTTTCCACAAAAAGTCTTCAATTTATGGACAATTTTTTTTTTATAAATTTGCTTTTTTATTTGTAAGGGGGAGGGTGTTAACGACCACTGTGAGCAACTCGATTGGCTATAAGCAAGCAGCCGCCCATCCCTAAGTTAGGACCACTGGCTCCAGGGAAGGGAGAGAGCCAGTGCCATAAGACAAACACAACACCCATGACGCACCGGGTTTCGAACCCAGACCCATCTCAGATGAATGGCCAGAAGCCAGTGCTTAGACCACTGCGCCTCTGAGGCGGATGCTTTTTTATGAATTTTTAATATCATTTTGCTGATCTTATAATGTTTGTTACAGAGTGTGTAGTGCAATTTTATTTGTTACTTCTGAAAAACACTAAAAACTGCAGCTTTTTGTAGTTTTTACTGCTGAAAAATGCTAAAACTATGGATTTTTTTTTTAGTGTTTACTACTGAAAATTTCCATTCAGGGTTGGAGTCCCTGCATTCACCTAAATTCAAGTACATGGTTGTGCATATTTTGGAATGTTTCATTTTATGAGTATTGTGATGGGAGAACTGATTTACACTATTACTGGATAATGTCGAAATGAAGTAGCATTGGGCAGTATGTTTATCTAATTAGCCAAGAGACACAAAAAATAAGTTTATGTATTTTTGAACCCCCCATAACTAGAGTTGCAGAATATAGATGTACGCTGTACATGAATGGTTTCCAAATTATTAGCAGATTCTGCAGATAGTTTCTGCTTGTAGATTGAAAAAAATAATAATGTTATTTACATATTTTTTTGTTTTGTTGTAGACAAACTTTTCTGTTTGCTTTAAATTTTCTGTTTACCCATTTTCCGTCACCACTTCAAGATATTATAGGCTAAATAAATATGCAGAACTAATAAACCACATAGAAACATGGTGCCCACACCTTCAATAATGAAAATATGATGGAAGTTGAACCATGTGGATTCTAACCACCTCATTGATGGTAGAAGGTAAAATACGAATCTGGCCATTTCACACGCACTGTTGCACATTGTCATAATATGCTTATTTTGTCCTCGTGGAATCTGTAATGTTCTGATAATTATTTATTGTTTTTATTAATTTTTCTTTAAATTATCTTATTCTGTTACCGTGGTTCACGCTTTGTTGGTTTGCAGTAAGTTTTCAGTTTCAGTGATTGTGTATGCAAATACATTTTTTATACAACTCTGCCCATAACCACTACTCATAATTTTTCAGTATTTTAGTCAGAATACTGTGGTTTTAATTAACAAAAAATGTCAAAAATCACAGATAAAAAAAAATGATTCAAAACCCTTATTAATATTTAGCCAAAGTATCAGTGTAAAACTGATGCACTTAAACTTTGATGTAACAACTGTCTTTCTGCATTGTTTACCTTTAGTATTACTAATTTTTTTTTTCAGTCACTAATGTATTTTTAACAGTAATATATTTTCTTCACAGAAATAGCATGAGTTTTTTTCTAAATGGGTAAATTAAATTTTTTGAGTGATGACTTCTAGAATTTCAAACACCTTTATTATTCACAAGAGGTACAGGTGATGTGCAAACTGGCAGCACCAAAGGAACAGACTATGATGAAAAATATTTACAATGACATGAATGATAAATAAAAACTGACTTCGTCAGTCATTAAATACAAAAAGGCAGAGAGTAAGGCATATGCAAGGCTGACAACAACCCTTCCGGGGAAGTAAACAGAAGTGACAGGGAAAAAGTCAGAGCACGAGATGGAGATCGTCTGTAGGTCTATTGAACCATTGGAAGGTGGGAACCCATAGCCTGAGAAAAGCATCGACTTTGCCTTGGCATACTCCAGACGCAGGCGGGACGTCAGCCGGGTGCGTTAGATACAACAGAGTTCTGCAGCAGCATCTTGAAGTGCTGGGACAGATGGAGCCGTTCGGAGCTTTTGGTGAAATCTGTACACGACATGCTTCACCATGATGAACACAAATGCGCTAGTGGGAGCAAGAGGCACAGGTGGGGTAATGGTGCAAAGCAGAGTAGTGTAAGCCGTGAGCGGAAGTTCGGTGTCTCTAAAATGCCCCACAGTAGTGAAGGCAAGATGAAGAAGTGGTAGGAGCACCGGGTAGTAAATGTAGACGTGATCTACACCAGCAGGTTGATTACAGAATTATTATGATTACCTTTTTGGCAAGTTGTTCTACTGAGGTTGGGCATATACAGGTTACGCATATGAAGGAGTTCTGTAATTTGGTGGCTTTGGATACCGAGAGAAAGTATTCTAATGCATATCATCAAAGGTGAGCACTATCACAAGCTACCAATGTTAACTATCTCAATTTAAGTGATTATCCCTTGAACTCTGTCCAAAGTAGGGTTTTACAGCGTGGCCTTAAGTTCTCTTATCCGGCAACAAAAATTAACAAGTTCAAAATTGTTCCACAAGCAGAACACATCATCCAGGCTCTTCCATCCCCCGAGCGAGAGCCAACTCGGTATAAGTTGTCCAAAGCCATACTGAGGAGCAATAAATCGACTGAACTTCCGGATTTCTAGGACGAACAACTTCAACTGAAGAACTTACGAAATAACCCTAACGTTGCGATCATCTCTGCTGATAAGTCTGCCCAGTTGATAATCCTTAATAATTCTGATTACCTTCTTAAGATGAATACCGCCTTACAGGATATTCCTCACACAATCGTTCCCTTAGACCCCACCTCTGCAACGATTAGTGCTTTAAGCAAGTTAAAAAATCATGGAAACCTTCCTCCTTCTATTGTCAAATCCATGCGCCCACCCCTTGGGCCTCGCGTACCGGAACTTTTTGGGAAATTAAAATTGCATAAAGAGGGTTACCCTCTCCGCCCCTTAGTTTCCGGGTACGCGAGCCCCTTCGCCCATTGGAGAAATGTTTGGCTCAGTTTCTTTCCCCTCTTGTGTCTTCCCCTTTTAGGCTTTCTGTTCTTAATCTGTTCAAGCTATCGATAAAATCCGTTCTTTCAAAACCTCCAATAAGCCTTTCTTTTTAGCTTCACTTGATGTGATTTCTCTGTTTCTAAACGTTCCTGTTCCTTCAGTACATTACCTCATTGAATCACAACTTTCCCTTTTAGGGTTAGCTACCCTGAAGAAATTGACTCCATTCTGCAGGCCCTCCGTTTGATCAACAATCGTTCCTTCTTTAGGTTTAATAGTCAAGTGTATCGTCAACTAGAAGGTGCCCCAATGGGGTCCCCACTCTCACCCTTTTAGCTGAGTTAATCCTTCAGGACATTGAATCCCATGCCCTCTTTGACCCCATTGTGCGGCCCCTTCTATACCTAAGGTATGTTGATGATGTCCTCATTTTTTGGCCAGGGTCCATTGAGGAACTTAATCACTTTGCAGATACTGTCTTCCTTCTATCCTATCAAATTCTCAGTTGAAATTGAAGTTAACTTTTCTCTTTCGTTCTTAGATTTTCTTCTGGAGAGGGACCCCTCCTCCAACACTTTACAGTATTCTGTTTTCAGAAAACCATCTTTTGTCCCTAATTTGATTCCGTACTCTTCAGCTCATCCCATCAGCCACAAATTAGCTTCCATCAACTTCCTTGTCCGCCGTGCCATTTCCCATTCTTCTTCTTCTCATCAACGTAGGACTGAGTTGCAGAGGATTTATAATCTTGCTCTTGCACATGGCTATGATAAAACGCATGTTGATCGCATCTTGGGGAAGGTTCAAAGATGGGCATTCACAACTCTAACAAGGGCGAGTCACTCCACCAAATTCGTTGGAGCCATGGATTACATACCACAATGTGCTGATATCCTGAAAAATGTATGCCACCACTATAATTTGTCGTTTGGCACTCGAACTCAGAACATCCTCGCTAGGGTTAAAAAAGATTGTGACAGTGTTAATATGTTCAATAAGTACGGGGTGTACTGCATTCCCCTTAAAGCGAAAGAGAACGATGATAACGATTGTATTTATATTGGCATGACCTCAAGAAGATTAAAAACTAGACTCCCTGAACATAAGTACAGTGTGAAAATCTGTTCACAATCTACAGCCCTCTCTTGCTTTGTCAATAAAGGCTCCCACTCTCCCACTTGAAGCGAGACTACCATCCTTGCGGTTCCACCCTCCAGAACCTCATTACTACTTACCGAAAGTATGTATATTTTTCAAAACTTTAATATTTGTTGTAATGATGAACTTTCTGCCATCTTACATCAACCGTGGAGATTATTGTTTAACAATAGAAATCATGAACTTTAGGTTATGTATATATGTAGCCTTAATATGATTGTGTTTTCCCTCTGTTATCGGGTATTTCTTCGGATCTAGTGGCAGCGACCTGTTTTTTGCTCCTGTATTTAACTGTCGAGTTCCGAGCACTTGGGTCTTTCCATCTGAAGATGTGGCTGTTGCAGCCACGAAAGATCTCATGGTGTTTTTAACCTTTTAACTTTTAATAAGCACTTTATTTTCTCCTGCAAGTTCTAATTGTGCATCTAAGGCAAAGTTCTTGTATTCCGTTGATTACAGAAGGCGCATAGATCCGATGCTAGAAGCGTCGTGCAGTGAAGTGTGACTGGAACTGGAAGTCACCGGTGCAAAAACAGCCAGTGAGAGTTGTATTCAAGTGGTGATGATAGCGGGAAGCCAGACTGGCTGAAGGGCGGAGGATGGGACCCCCGGAATCTGTCGAGGAGGAGAAGTAGAGGAAGTACAGAGAAAGCGATAGAGGAGCTAAACAGACAGAGCGGAGCCACCGAGTGAAAGGAAGAGGAAGAGAGGTGGAGGAGATCTGAAGGAGGCCAGAAGAAGAAGCAAGATCAGGAAAAAGAGAGACAATGGACTCACGGAGTGAGTCATAACTTCTAGAAACAGCCATGTCATCCTTTATTACTAAAATTATATTTCATTTCTTCTTTTGCAGTTTTTTCAGTGCTTAAACTCTTTATTATATAGTTTGTCATTTAGTACTTGTGTATGTACTTTCCAAAGTACATTTTTCCTTACATTTTGATAGCATGTACCTACTGCAGAAAGGATTGTGTTTGAATATGTCCACTTCTCTCCAATAAAAGTAAGTTTCATTTTCTCTACATTTAATAATAAAATTATGCTTTCCTACAATTTGATGTAAAGCTTTTTTATTTGGCTGCTTGATATAGGTGGCTGATGATGTTTCAACTGGGAAACATTATTCTAGTTCTCATCGTATCTAAATCTATTTTGTGTTGAGTCATACTTGCACTTCCAACCAGTAGCAGATCTTATCTGGGGAAGGGGGTCAGTTGCTCTGGTCCAAAAAGTCTTTGTAGAGAGCTGAGACACACACACACTAACTTACAGAGCTGCCCCTTCCTGGTATCGCAAGGGTTTTAAAAATTTTCCGTTAAAAAAAATGTTCTAAATTTTTAAATCGCAAGCTGCAAATGAGAACTGAAAAATCAGCACTATTTGCATGGTGTTCAATTGCCCACTTTTCAAGGAAACCAACTTGATGGTTTTTTAATCTCATGTCTGGATGGGTTTCTTTTTTTAAAATAAAGTTAGATCCCTTCTATTCAGATAGATTAATTTAATAGGAAAATTTCCAGCTTGGAAAATTCAGTATTAGTTTTTGTTTATGGACCAATTATACTTCACTGTGTCACCCACACTATCTCACAAGCACTCTAAAGTCTACCCCACATGGTGACATTTCCGGCTCCCAATTACTAACAATGCCAAACAATACTAAGTAAACAGAACAAAGTTCACCCATTGCTTTTCATTCATGATCAGCCAAAATCTTTTTTCACTATCTCTGTTTTTGAACTTCTAGTTTGTTTGTTTTTGTGTTTTTGTTGTTGTTGTTTTTTTTTGGGGGGGGGGAGAGGGCGGTGTTCTGGTGAAGCTAGAACAGAACACCTTTATCTCCAAATTTACAGCAATTTTGAGTCATAAATTTTTTTACAAAAACTAGATTTAGTACTATAATTTTACAAAAATAAATGCATAATTATTTAAGATATTGGCCATTTAAAAAGAAAAAACCTGCTTTAGGGGAAACAATTGCCCTAGTTGCTCCCCACTGGATCTGCTACTGCTTCCAACAAGTTCCATTTTATGGATTCCGTGGCAGAAATATTCTTAACTAATTACGTAGGGCAAGATCATGGTTTTAGCAATCCGATATGTCTGAATCACCAGTTTTATTGTTCAATATGCACCACCATCATATCAGGAAACTTTAAAATTACAGAAAACTTTAATCTTTCTTCCACAGAATCCATCCCTGAGATACTTGTGATGTAATTAATTACATTATGAGGAAGCAGAATTTGCTTCGACTGGCAAAATCTGAAGTTGTTCAGATTCTTCTACTCGGATACTTAGAACTTCATTGTCCTGGGTGGTGTAACAGATAGCACGCTTGAGTGAAAATGGGTGAGATGCAGGTTCATTTCCCACTCCAGGAAGGTGTAATTTTCAAGTTTTCTGATGTGATTGTGGTATGTATTGAACAATAAAACTGGTTACATGTGGTTTGTGAGTCAAATATTCAATAAATGCTCTACATTAATACATGGCTAATTGCATGGTATTATGCACATTGGTATACAATGTTACTTATTACTGTTTCACACGTTGTATTGTTTCATTAACTAAACTAGTTTCAACTCTTCATTTTGCGAGTCATCCTCAGTAGCGTACAATGTTTGCGTTTCCAAAGATACGACCTCTTTGGAAACGCAAACATCGTGCACTACTGAGGATGACTCGCAAAATGAAGAGTTGAAACTAGTTTAGTTAATGAAACAATACAACGTGTGAAACAGTAATAAGTAACATTGTATACCAATGTGCATAATACCAATAAAACTGGTGATCAGTCATATCTCATTGCTGAAATCAGGAAGTTCCATTTTGTATGATTACTACTACAACTGTAGACTGACTTATGTAGTAGGAGTCTATTGATAGCCATTATAACATTCTTTTTTACTCTCAGTTTCCATGACCACTCCCATTACTATGGAGACTATACTTTGAGGTATATTCCTTATCTCTATCCCCAATTAAAGCAAATATTTGTCTAAATTTTACCTTAACCATTGGGCAACCATTGGAACTGACAATTTCTCTTACATGATTTTTTTTCTTGTTGTAAGAATATTCACTTTGAAAAGTTTCATATAATTCTTAAACAGGAACATAAAATAAAATCTTGCTGCATGAGAAAGTGATTTACTGCACAAAATGCAAGTACATTACAGAGATGAAATGTTGTTGAAATCTGATGTGGAATATAAATATCCAGTTAAAAATATAGGTAATAAGATCAGATTAACAGACACAACTGAACTAAATTTGGTTATGATGAATTATTAGGATTGATTCTTATAAAATTACTTTTTCTGGTGCCGTGAGTGTGTTGTGATCACTGTTCATTATCCATACTTTATCGTACCAAAAAGTTGAAAGAGGTTTGCAAATCAAAAATTAATATGGAGCTACCATCAGTGATCACTAGGAATGATTGACTAATCAAGAATTGATTAAAGCTGTTGTGCATACTTAACTTTAAATGGGTTAATTTTATCCTAAAAATTCCATTGAAAGTTGGGAAGAATATGTTTTCTTCAATTTTGCTGAAAATTTCATAGTGACATGTACATAATTTTCCACTAATGAATTTCAGAATAACGTGCATATTATTTTTGAGTAATAGACCATATGTGTATGGTATTACAAAATTGTATGTTTCTTTTCTAGTCAAACTGTTGCACCTTCAACTCAAACTTTATTATTTTGAATAAACTTAGGCATCTGGGATAGCATAATAGCTTTCTCTCCCTCTTCCCAGCCTAATTTACTATATACAAGAGAGGCTTCCCTCTCTTCTATATAATATAATAGAAAGGCTTTCCTCTCTTGTGTATTACTGAGCATTACAAGTTCTGGGTTTTAGCTCCATATTTGGATTAAACCAATTAGATAATTATCTGGTTCATGGATCTTGTACAGCAGTGCAGCTTTCTTCTTTCAGCTCTCTATGGGAGAACTCAAAATTGTGTGATTAGTTTTGGTCCCGACTCATTTGAATTCTTATGGAAATTAAGCCCATAGCTGAGTATCCATTACTATAGTTTATGAGTACTGTGGAAAATTCAGCTCTTGAATTTAGTCTTATTGCTTTCAATGAGAAAGAAATTGCAAACTTTTCCTGGTTAGGATTATTAAGCTAAAATAGAATTGATTACGTTAAGTATTAAAGTTAAGTCCATTTTAAATGTGTGTACTATGTAGTTTCTGTTTATGTATTTATTTGTTTTCATATATTTTTCAGGCTTCTGTTTATATTCTAAAATTTATTTATGTTGTATGTTCACTTTAGCTTCAGCCCAAGAGGCTTTGTGCACAAAGCAAAACCTGACCCATGGTCACTTCATAGTGATATTCTTGATGTAATACTTAATTCTGTTGGTGCGATTATGAGTGAAATGAAAAACGTTGAGTTAAGGTATGTGTTTCAATGCTTTCTTCTTATTGGAGTATATTGGGCACAAACTCACAACTGTAAAATGAACAGATATATCCCCAGGGCATGCTTTTGAAGTGGTTCTCATTCAGTGTGTTTCTTTTAAGTTCTAGAGGTTTTTCATAAATCTGCTGCATCCACCAATAATACAGGGTGTGCCAAAAGTCCCTGTTCACTTGATGTACTGTGATAAGAAATAAAAAGAAATCTATAAAGTGTAGTTACCACGCATGTACATGCGATATTGTGAAAGGAAAATGTTCATGTGTTTGCAGCATGGTTACACGCATCCTGCCATCTGACCTTGAATGACGCAACTGGTATTTCTGTTGTCTGGCCGTGATTGAATCAGTCAGTAGTGAGGTGGCGCACTGGCCAGTTGAACATGGTGTTGTCGCTTGAGGGTCGAGTGTTCCTGATTGAACATATGTTCTGTAGTGGAGGTAAATATATGGACGAAGTGAAATGTAAGTTTCCCCGATACTGAAGTGCCCCATCGCAATGCAGTGAGGCAATTAATTTAAAAGTTTCATAAAACTGGATCAGTGAGAGATGCTCCGAGAAGCTGTAGGCTGCGAGTGTTGACAGAGGAAAAGGTGGAGGATATTTCCGTTCGCATCACTAAAATTCCAAAGAAATTGGTTTGAAAATTGGCACAACCAGCAG
This sequence comes from Macrothele yani, assembly GCA_039090855.1. Lineage (NCBI taxonomy): Eukaryota > Metazoa > Arthropoda > Arachnida > Araneae > Macrothelidae > Macrothele > Macrothele yani. The sequence goes on from CM077017.1 coordinate 67,726,918, forward strand.
GTGTGTCGTACCGCAGCACCTGTAGGGCACTGAAGATGCACCTGCAGCTCTACCAATACAAAATCAGAACAGTGCACAAACTGAAACACAAACTATGATAAGTGTATGAAATATCGCAGATGGTTCAAAGACTTCATTAATGACAATAGAGAGGATATTCTGGATGTCAAGTTTTTCTCCGAGGAGGCACTGTTCCACTTATCGGGATATGTGAACAGCCAAAATAGTTACACGTGCTCTTCCGATAATCCACATCAGATACATAAAATGCCATTTCAGACACATAGATGAATGTCTATGCACAGGAGGTAGCCATTTCCAGCATTTATTATAGCAGGTGCGCTTGTAGTTGTACGTATTGTCTTGCCAGGTGCACTCTGGCTTTTAGCTCTCCTTGTATTTTCTGTTGCTTTCATTCACTGTTAAAATCTACACACACACACACACTCTCACTCTCTCTCTCTCTCTTTCTCTCTCTCTCTCTATCTGAAAGAACTTTTGCCATATTTTATTTCTTTTCACAGAATTAGCATCATCTGCAGCAATCTTTCTTTCTTTTTTTTATTTTGGTGTTTAATGGCCATCATGGTATTTCAAATTTTCCACTTTTGTTAGTCATTTATCTACTCTTTCATTTAATAACTGATCTTCATGTTTACCTCTTGAACTGGCCATCTGGGATTTGCTACATTGATCTTTATACCAGCTTTTCTAAGGGCTATTTGCCAGTCTATAAAGATATTTTGGATCTCTTCAACTGATTCTGATGTAATAATGACTAAATCATTAGCAAATTAAATGTTCCTTGGCCCACCTTTGGCCATACTTTCACTCAGTGAATTCAAAGCAGTTAAAAAAAAACAGAATTAAGAGCTAATCCCTGATGTAGTCCAACCTTTTTGTTGAAATATTGTCTTTCCATTTTTAGTTTGGGCAGCTGTTTTTGTACATTGCCTGTAGAATGTTTACTATTTTGTCAGATACTTCCTTTCCTTAATGCCCAACTATGACTTAATGTGGCACTCTGTCATATGCTTTCTGTAGATCCAAAAATATGTGGTAGAGGCTGCTATACTATTCCAAATCAATAACTTGTACACTAGGTTATTAAAATTCAGTAATTTCACACACTTTTTCCCCCTCCATTTTTTTATACTGTAAGGCACAGTATAAAAAACGGAGGGGGGGGGAGTGAAAAATGCAGCATAATTTATTTTACCTGCCTGTTCATAGAGGGTAGCACATCACCTTTTCCAGTTGTGTCATCATCAAAGTGATTTCCATAGCATGGGGAGAACCCCTTTCCACTCAATGCTTCAGTTGCCGGGTGTTGTTGTTGACGAATGACATTGCAAAGCTTGATCTCTGATGATGAACATGTGAAAGCAATGGGTTGTATGAGTCAGTGTTTCAAGGAAGCATTAATCTGTATATAATGTAGTTAATGTAAAGCTTTTAATTTGAAAGTATTTTAATTAATTAGTTTGATATTTTAATGGAATGTAATTGTGCGCGTGATTCGTATGTAAATTTTAACAAATGAAATGTCGGTTATGTTTTGTGTAAATATTCATGTTTTTATTTAGGGTTAAATAATTGTAATTGATAATATAAACATTTTTAAATTAGTTACAATCGCTAGTTTGATAAAATAGCAATGCTACAATTGCTTGAATGATCCTTCAGCATTGGTCACACCTTAAAATAATGTGAATGAAGTCATTAATGCATATAAGCTACATCGGTTATATATTTTAATTTGCAATTTTTATACTATGACTTGATGGTATTGTGCTATTCCAAATGTTTTTGTTTGTACTGTCTCTTTAAGAAGATAACATCTGTGGTTCTTTTTCACTCCATAAAAACAAACTGAATATTGCAGATTTTTACTACTTCTCTTAATCTCTTGTCTATTATTCTTTCAAATATCTTGAGAAGGTGTTCTGTCAGTTTTGTATCTTTGCATCACCACATTCCAAGATGTCTCCATTTTGTTTAAAAATGGATATCACTATAACTTTTCTTGCAATCTTCTCAGTGGAATTTCTTCCTTTCTCCAAACTATACTGAATATTCTGTTGCCAATTCAGTTCATTTCCCAAAGCTTTTGCCACCTGAGTTACCACTTCTGAGAATCCAACAAACCACATGCTTCTTTTATCTTCCATCATGGTTAAATAGTACATCATTTTGCTTTATTATTGTAGCAATTTTTATACACTTTCTGCAAAGGCAAGTACTCCATACAGTTCCTTTTTTTTTTTTTTTTTTAATCAAAACATTTTTATCAACATAAAATACCATTTTGGCTACTATAAAAAACATTTAAGGAACATGAGAGTATAAGTCCTATAATAGTACAGTAGAACCCACTGATAGCGAGGAGCTGAGGACCAATGAAAACCCTCGTTAAATTCGGGTGCTAACGAAATCCAATTTTGTGTGAAAATTCTGACCATGTAAAAATATGCATACATACATTTATAGTACTGCATATACTCATAACACTTGGATATACTTTAAAGATTTAATTAACTACACTGGCATTACATTTAATTAAATCTTTCAATTATATTAAACTTGACAGCCATGTGAGAAATCTTACTCGGAGGGTGAAAGAAAGGGGCAATGAATGCAATTCCAGGAATTTTTTTATCTCCTGTTTTTGTTTTTCCTCAGATGACATCCCCATTCCATTACTCTCCTATCCCTCTCTGCAATAGTTGTCAAGAAATCCACTTAAGTGTGCTTGAGCCCATCCTGTCCTCTTTTTGCTTAGTAGGTCGCCTGTTTTCAACTCTGCTGATGCAATACTCTTTGGAGTTCATGGTGGGAAGTCTGTTGCACAACTCACTTGTTGAGCATTTGATATACTTCCTCCCCTTTACTTTTCTATCAACATTCTTCCACTGACACACAAGAATTCCCTTGCATTGTTGCCATTTCGTCTTGTATGTGACCATTTCTTATCCCTCATTTCAGAACAGCATATAGAACATTTTCTGTACCTCATTAAATATGGAATTTTGTTCAGTTTTGTTAATTTGAGTGTTATAAAAGTGATGCTCTTAGCTTTTTTCTCACTTATTGAATCCAGGGAATTCTTTAATTTTTTTTGTTAAAAATGATAAAATCAGCTTTTAATTAACATTATACCAAACAAAAGTTCCTGTTTTGCATGTTAAATCTAAGATTTCGCTAAATACCGGCTCATTATAAGCAGGTTTCGCTATTATTTTTGAATTATTGTCAAGTGAGACACCTAGGCTCAAATCCTTCATATAGCATGGATCATGTATTTCTTTTTTTTTTCCTTTTTTTTTTAACAAGTAATTTACCATGAAAGCTGATAACTTTATTATATGGTACCAATGCCATTTTTGTAATGGAAGTGCCTGAAAGTCATTGTCTGGCTCATTTCGTCGACACTATACAGTGTATGCAAACAGTTGATTCCTAAAAAACGAAAAAAAGTTCAGAACCACCAAATTTGGTATACTATCTCATGATACTGTAACTCAGATTGTAGACGGTTTTTGGAAGAGGTCGGCTCCGGCGTGAAAGGGGCCCCATACAAAATTTTCGTAAAATCTATAGTTTTAAATTTAGAACCACCAAATTCGGTATACTCTCTCATGGTACTCTAACTTACACTGTACATGGTTTTTAGAAGAGGTCGGGGTCAAGGGGGCCCCATACAACATTTTTGTAAAATCTACAGTTTTCAATTTAGAACCACCAAATTTGATATCCTATCTCATTGTACTCTTACACCAACTTAGACCACAGACGGAAGAGGTCGGGGTCAAGGAGGCCCCATACAACATTTTCGTAAGATCTACGGTTTTCAATTTAGAACCACCAAATTTGGTATACTATCTCATGGTACTCTAACTTAGACCGTACACGGTTTTTGGAAGGGGTCGGGGCCCGGGGTCAAGTGGGCTCCATACAACATTTCCGTAAAATCTACAGTTTTCAATTTAGAACCACAGAATTTGGTATACTATCTCATTGTACTCTTACACCAACACACAGATGGAAGAGGTCAGGGCCTGGGATCAAGGGGGCCCCATACAACATTTTCATAAGATCTACAATTTTCAATTTAGAACCACCAAATTTGGTATACTATCTCATGGTACCCTTACACCAACTTTAGACCATAGAAGGAAGGGGCCCCCATACAAAATTTTCGTAAAATCTACAGTTTTCAATTTAGAACCACCAAATTTGGTATACTATCTCATGGTACTCTAACTTAGCTCACAGATAGGGTATTAGAGTGCAGAATTGTTGCAGTTCTTAAGTAAAAAAATGAAAAGTTTTGAGAAAATTTTGTATGGGCCCCCCTTGACCCCGGGCCCTGACTTCTTCCAAAAACTGTGTATGGTCTAAGTTAGGGTACCATAAAATAGTATACCAAATTTGGTGGTTCTAAATTGAAAACTGTAGATTTTACGAAATTTTTGAGGAATCAACTGTTTGCATATATAGTGTCGACGAAGTGATTGTCGACGAAATGAACAAGACCGCATTGATTATACAAGGAAATCCATACTTAGTGGGAACACTGAATTTCTGTTGTAGCAATGAATGCATCTACAGAGTTATCCTTGTAATATTTATGCAACTGGGCACAGTGTGGGTATTGATTGATTTTTGGGGGGAGTCTTTTTTTTCTGGAGTGTATTGTAATCATGCGTGTAGTAGGCCCATGACAATGTTTGTAAAGAATACACAAAGCTACCTGTGTCGACTACAGGAAAAGGATAAAGAGAATTACTGCAACACAGTTGTCTATAAGCTGAGTTGTTCTCCGAAGCTGTTTTCTGTTATTCAGAGGTTAGCTCCTCAAAGAAAGACCTTCTGACAAATAAACATTTAACAGATAATACAAACCACCAGATAAATTTTTAACTGATTATTTACTTACTGTTGCCGTATCAAACTTTTCCATTTACAGCGATCTTGACACACAACACGGGCTTCAGTGACATCTATCATATGACGTACACAAGACCTTCTATACTTCATAATCTTTTTCTCATTCAGGCACTCCTGAATCTGATCCTCCCATGACTTCCTTGGTCTTTCTCTGCCTTTCTTTCCTTCCACTTGGGCCAAAAAATGTTTCTTAGTAAGCATCTCATCACTCATTCTTTCAACATGGCCAAATCAACCGAAGCATATTAGTCTCCACCTTGCTAACAATATTTTGCTTCACATTACACAACTCCAACACATCTTCATTCCTTATATGATCTGAACGTGTCTCCCCCCCCCCGTAAGTAACGCATTTCTCCGGCACACAAACGACTCCCATGTCTCTTCTGTAGTACCCACCAGGTTTCACTGCCATACATCAGAGTAGGAACAAATGCACTTTCATACACAGCCATTCGGGACTCTTTTGAGAATCCATCATTCCTGTGAAAACTTCCTAAAGCAGCTATGACTTTCAATAAAGAATTCACTCGCCATCTAATCTGTTCTCTCTGTCAAACAAGCTTCCCAAATATACAAACTCATTCACCTGGTCAATCACGGTGCCATTTAGACTTACTTATATTACATTCAATACTACCAGTTCCTCTCTCAAAAACCATAACTTTGGTTTTCCCCTATTTTTACTCTACTAATAATATTCGTGTATGCAACAATGCTACAGGATTTCAAAGGCCTTATGACTGCTGATGTTTTCACAGAAATATAACACACACAAAGGATTTTATTTGTTTTGTTGTTCTGAATGTATTTTATACAGCATCATTGTTGACATTTAAACAATTTTCCCTCCATTCATTTTCATGAATTATACTCATTTTGTATGCATTGGCTTACTTATCATAGAACATTATTAGTTCTCCTGAATTTCTGTTTTGTAAAATGCCATCTATTGTAGGAATTTCCAGTGGTCAAATGTAAATTATGTTGGTGCAGATCTGTATTCTGTGAAAATATGGAGAGACTAAGATGTACTTCCAAGTTAGATTTCCTGCCTTTCCTCCGACACATTTATTTATTTTTCAGACCTCTAAGAACCTTGTGTGTGGTTATTATTACAGAGTATCTGTAGCTCAGTGTGCACAGGAATGTGCGACAATGTTGTGTGGTAGTCAAGTGGTTATAGGAATGATCGGCCTTCATGCACAACTAGACCTGGATTCAAATTTCAGTTAAGATGTGGTGGACACACTGTTTGTAAATTGTTTGCTCTCTTGTAGAACCCAGCTGGTCCTCCAGCTCTGCATATTCTTGACCTTTATCCTCATGAGCTAGCACTATTCACTAAAGGGTGGATAGAGCAAATTTGTGTTCTGGACTTGCAGGGTCTTTCAGACCTGTGATTTCCAGGAGGAGAAAAAGCGATACTGGTGCTAGAGGTTTTGATAATATTTAGATACCTAAGAAAATGCAGACTAGCAGAAAGTCATGTTCTATATTGAATTGCTATATTAGGAAATGTACGAGGGGTGTCCAATAAGTATTCGGATTTTTATTCCTATCGATGCAAAGTCGTGTGCATGATATTATGTCTGTGTGAAAATATTACGACTACTTTCAGTGAAGCGCCGTAAAAGTGGAGCGGCTTGATACTAATGTTAGGTGGTACTGTCAATCAAACACAATGGCGGTAACGTTAAGTGTTCAGTTAGAGCAGCGAGCAGTAGTGAAATTTTGAACAAAAGATGGCATAAAGGCCGTGGACATTACAAGAAGACTTTAGAACGTGTATGGTGATGCGGCTATGTCTCGTTCCAGTGTTTATGAATGGCTTACGAAGTTCAAAGCTGGCCACAAGAGCCTTGAAGATGAGACATGGTCAGGTAGTCCTAACATGGCGGTGACTGATTAAACGGGTTAACGACTTGAATAAAGGTGACCGACACATTCATGATCAGGATATTGCCATGGAATTGGATATCAGTAAAGATTCTGGTGGGCAAATTATTCATGAACATCTCAATTATAGGAAGATCTGTGCCGGACAGGTACCACAAATGCTTACAGCGGTGCATAAACACCAAAGGCTAGACAATTGCAATGAACTAGTACAGCGCTACAATGAGGAGGGTCACACATTCCTGGGATGCATAATCATAGATGATGAAACATGGATTCATTAATTCGAACAGGTGTATGCAATGGTGTCGTCCAAATTCGCCCCCATCAAAGAAGTTCAAAGTTGGTTCATTGGCATCCAAGGTCATGGCTACTGTCTTCTGGGACAAACATTGTATCCTTCTTAAGTACTTGGCAAAAAATTAAACAGTAAATGCAAGGGCCTATGTGAAAACACTGAGAAAACTTGCTCAGCTTATCCGGACCAAATGGCCAACATTGAGAAATGATCAAGTGTTGCTTCAGCGTGATAACGCTCTCCCACATATTGCTAAATCAGTGCAAGCAGAAATCGTAAAACAGTGGTGGACTGATCACCTTTGCATAAAACAAGCATCATTCATATAACTTAAATTTAGTAAATTGAAATCCCAAATATTTTATCCAGAAACACCTAAGTCAGATTCAATGCTCAGTTGGAAAACCTTGTAAAATGCTCATGGATAACCCACTTCAAGGAGGAGGTCCTCCACTTCATTGGATGGATATTTTTTTTTTACTTTGCTGGTTAAATCTTTGCTTTTCTCTCCCACATTAAATCCAATATTTCATTGAACTTTGGTCATTAAGAGCAATTTAATTAGCTATGGATTAACATTATACCACACAGAAGTTCGTGTTTTGCTCATTGAATTCGGGATCTTGCTAAATACAGGCTTACTATTATAAGCAGGCTCTACTGTATATATATAATTTTCCCTAAATTCTTTTTTACTTACAGGGATCTGTGAAAAGTCCCGATGAATTTGCTGACAGTTTAGCCAAAGGGGCCCAAAGCTTGCTAGGGCATGTTATTGGTAAGTTTATTTAGCTGAGCAATACTTGTGGCTCATTTTTTGTTTTGTATGTAGAGCTTTTCTTTTTGTAACCATTTGAATGAGTGTGTGAATGAAATCTTTTGAAATTATATATTTGTCTATGTATACAGTGATATTAAAGATCCTTATTGTTTTTTCTCGTGTTGTTGCTTTCATTCTAATTATAAGAAAGGTATTACTGTAGTTGGAATTATCTGTTTATTTAGTTTAATGATAAATTTAAAACCAGTTCAATTTTAAATCTAGGCCTTTTGTTTGTGTCAGTTTAACACAATACAGGCTGTGGTTTTACATGACCATATTTGTGTGGCAGGCATTGGGTGAAATGAAAAACTGCACAATGTGCATTTTTCCCTCATGCCACTCATTGGCTGTGTAATGCGCCAGATTGTTTTCATATTATTTACTTTCAGTATCTTCAACTATTGCAGTACTGACTCAGAATCATTTGTCCCACTTATAATCATCAGACATCACAAGAATAAGAATGATATTGCACATAAAACACTTTAATTCTTTTTTAATGCAGTATTTATCAATTGTGCCAGAACAGGGTGTCTTGGAATGTCTTGCCTCCAAATAAAACATGGGGAAGGGGGAGGAGTGCACTGCCTTCCAGAATTCCCAAGTAAAAAGAAAGAAGAAAAAAGTCTTTTCTACACATATTTCTCCTTGAAAAGTAGTTAAGTGAAATTTTGAAATTATTAAAAACATTTCTATTTCTACCTCCCTAAGAATTTTTGCAGTTTGACTTCCCTGGTGCATATGACAATCACATTATGTTTTACATTTTTAAAATACAGAATTGTACAAAAGCAGCATATTTGCCCATAGTTTGAATAGCTGGAGGTTGTAACATTCAGAAAAACTAGGTGTGATGAAGTGATTCTCAAGTTTTGATATAGCTCGAATAAATGGCGTAGCAAATTAGAACTATTGCTGACAATTGTTGAGCAGTGCCCGTGACAGTAGCAATAAAAGATATATGGGGATTCCGCTGCATGCATGTAAGAAAGGGACAGAAGTGAGTGCTGAGTAGTTAATCAGGTGAACTGCTCTTTCCTGTGCTGCAGCAAGAATCGGTAGGGTTCATTTGGGTGCACTGTCTTAAATGTGAGAGCAGTACTTTAGGTTTGAATAAGCTACCATAGTACATAGTGTCACAAGTCATCTACAAGATAAGTATCCTTTAGCTTGAAAGTGAAATAGTTTCTTGACACAGATTCAGCAATGGAATAAAAGTGTGTATGCCAAAAGGCAAGATGGGGACAGTGTTCAAACCAAAAACAGACAGATGTGCTCCTTGCCAAAGGGTCAGGTAATAAGAAAATATGAGAAAAAATTTGTTTCATCTGGCTACATCTGGATTTTACAAAAGTTATAGTTTTGAAGGTTGTCCTCACTCCACAACAAATGTCCTTAGCATTGCTGTTCAACAAGAAAATTACATCTGTGTTGTTTACTGGTTCCATATGAATAACCTAAGGCACAAGATGCATGACTGTGAACTGGATTAGCTACAATGAAAAGGAGGTCAGTGATATACCAAGTAAAACTTGGTCATTACCAGATTCAGGTACAGGGCTATCTGAATCTGGAAATGAAAAAGTTATTATCGAGATAATGGACCTGCACCTCCCCAGATGGTAAATCTCATTAATTGAGTGCATACTTATAAGAAAAAATGCAAAACTATGATAAATTTTCTAAGAACTTGTTCATTTCCAGATTCAAATAGCCATGTCAATATTAACGAAAACCATATAGGACATCCACCCTCAGTAACAGTGCTTATGTAACCATCAAAAAGGAAGCTAGAAAGCCAGTGAGATAAAGCAAGATAAAGTGCCACAACTTGAGTTACACCAAACTCTTTCATAGCCATATTTCAAATTTCTGGCAGTTGGCTGATAAATTTGAATGAAAGACAGTCATGATCATTTAATTATTTGGAAGATTCCTGATAAGACACCCTGCACGTGGATAACTGGTTTTCCAGTTATTTGGGGAGTGGTGCCCCATGGCCCGAGTTGACCTTGTGACTGATCATCTTGTCGTTCCATCTTGGTACGATTCTATCACTGCAGGTACAGCTTGTTCATCCAGCTGATGGGGAGTAGCGACCCCACGGCCCGAGCCAGCATATACTGTCTGGTGTTTTTCCCACTTTTACGTTTTACGTTGCTCTTTCTACATGCACCCACCTCAGTTGTAGGTTGCTGAGGTTGTGATAATACACCAGTGTCAGAGTTTGGTTTCTCGTTCTCTTTCCTTTCTTTCTCACTTTTATGTTTCCCTCTTTGTTTTCTGCGCGGGTTAGCTAGACCTATCTGCACATTTGCCATGTGCGGTGACCCGGAAAGGGGGATGCTGGAGGCCAGGGTGTTGTTGTCGCCAGTTGCCAACACTCCTCTTTTTTTTTTCTTCTTCTTTTTGATTGGAGGTTTAACGACCACCGTGAGCAACTCAATGGGCTATAAGCAGTCTCCCGTCCCTAATTTAAGGTCACTGGTTCCAGGGAAGGGAGAGAGCCAGTGCCGTAAGACAAACACAACGTCCATGTCTCACCAGAACTCAAACCTTATCCCTTTCAGACGAATGATCAGAGGCCATCGCTTAGACCACTGCCCCACCGAGCCGACACACTCCTCTTTGTCCCCTGCTTCACCCTAAACAGGGGGCTGGGAACTAGCCCACTCCTAGTCAATGAAGGCAGCGGCCGAGTGGAGTCCTGTCGTTGTGTGTGACAGGGTGAGCCTGGGAATAGTGTGGAGGCTTGTCGTTGTGTATGACAGGGTGAGCCTGGGAATAGTGTGGTCACATGAAAAGGGTGTTACTGTGACACGGGAACATAAATGTACACACTGAGCACATGCCTGCACTATCAACTGACTATATCCGCTGCCGATCCCCAGAGCCGTGTCCTGCATCCTTTGGCACTTGTGGACCTCCGGCTCTCCCCCGTTGGGCTCTGTGGTGGGTGGGGAGGTTAGCGGACGAATTATCTTCCATTATTTATGCATACTTACACCTCTTCCCTTTCTGTCAAACAGAAGAGTTATTTGGACAAGGAGCCTAGCTCCACTAACAAGAAACTGGGTACTTTGCCGACTCGCACTGCCCGCTTTTTCATCATTCATGCGCGGGACGAATCTCACAAACTTGGCTTAAAATCCCCCTTTTGGATTCTAAAGGCCCTGCATGGTGCCGTTGAATCCCCTACAAGTGTGAAGAAGTTACGATCAGGGGATCTCCTTGTGGAAATGTCAACTCCATGCCATGATGAATTACTCTTAAATGTTTCCAACTTGTGTGGTGTCCTTGTGGATATTCAGCCTCGCCAATCCCTGAATTCATCCCTAGGTGTCATCTCCAAACGTGACCTCATGGATGTTTCAGAGGAGGAACTTCTCGAAGAGCTTTCTGCCCAAGGGGTTACATCGGTGCGTCGGATCAAATTTCACCGGAGGAATGGGGACCTGGTTGACTCGGGGTCAGTCATTCTGACCTTTGATCACCCGTCTGTACCATCCTCCATCCATGCGGGCTATATCTAAATATTGGAGGGGTCCTCATACAAAACATGTCTTGGGGGTACATTTATCTGCAGCCTTGAACTCAGTGTGGCATTATTCCCAATAACAAACCAAGGAGATAAATGAAACTGCATCATTATACTCTGGGACAAACCATGTTTAAAATAATAATATAGAAATTGTGGATCTTGTAAAAATACACTATTGATATGAAATAAAACTTGATAAACACTAGATGATATTTTAATGCAATTTTTACTTTGTATAGGATGATTCAATCCTGAACTTTGCTGGTGATGAACGTTACATCCAGTGTGAAGACTTGCAAGTATTAGAGTGGCTGAAAGATAAGATAAGATAGAAAAGGTTCTGCTATTCAACATGAAAGAAAAATCCTGTCCTGTTGATGTGTGATGTGCATTTATCTATTTTGCTAGAAGAAATATACTATAATTAATGTAGAAAGATGGTCCCAGCTGTACATGCCACAGAAGTCGTGGCATCTCAAAACTGGAAGTGTAATCTTTTCGATAAAAATGAACTCTACCTATTTTATTACACTTGTTTTAGAACAAATATTTTCTGAATTCGTTTCTTGTTGTTCTAATAGTACAAGGCACTATTTATGTTCGAATATTTCATTCACTGGGTGTTTCTGTATAAAAGGAGAAAAGCAAATCAATAGTGAAACTTTTGCATTTTTGAACTTCATTTTTAGTTGGTAAAGTTCGATGAACACTTACCGCACGTGGGGCTTGGCTTTCAATCCATATTTCCGTTACGTGGATGCGGCACGGGATTTTTCATTTGGCCACGGGTCTGCTTCTTCTTTTTTTTTTTTTTTTCTCCGTTGGAATTTATTTTGTCTCATCACCAAATGAGTTTTTCCTTTGCTGCATCCTCATTTACTTCAATATTTATTCATACCCGAGTACTTTCGGTACTACTACTATACCGTCTTCGAGGGGACATTTTGCTCCAACTAGCACGGACCGTGTCAGCTGGGCATTTCGGTGGTTCTCGCGGGCTGCTTCTGTCATCTGCTATCGCTTCTTCTTGGGCGTTGTGGCGCCATCTCTTGTTGGTCAGTGATCTCCTTTTTCGAACTTTTTCTTTTTTTGCTCAATTTTAATTTTTTCGAAAAAGGAGATCACTGACCAACAAGAGATGGCGCCACAACGCCCAAGAAGAAGCGATAGCAGATGACAGAAGCAGCCCGCGAGAACCACCGAAATGCCCAGCTGACACGGTCCGTGCTAGTTGGAGCAAAATGTCCCCTCGAAGACGGTATAGTAGTAGTACCGAAAGTACTGGTATGAATAAATATTGAAGTAAATGAGGATGCAGCAAAGGAAAAACTCATTTGGTGATGAGACAAAATAAATTCCAACGGAGAAAAAAAAAAAAAAAAAAGAAGAAGCAGACCCGTGGCCAAATGAAAAATCCCGTGCCGCATCCACGTAACGGAAATATGGATTGAAAGCCAAGCCCCACGTGCGGTAAGTGTTCATCGAACTTTACCAACTAAAAATGAAGTTCAAAAATGCAAATGCATTAATGCACGTTAAATAATTAACCTCCAATATCGGAAGTAAATTGAAAAATAGTGAAACTTTTATTTTCAATATTTTTCACACTCATTAATCATATTTCTATGACAACTATAGTTTTGTGAGAATTAACAAAGATGATAGATTTTAGGGTTGTTGTTTTTTTGTTTAAATCTTATGTCTGTTTAAATTGTATGGATATTCAAGGTACTGAGCTGTCAATATGTATGATTTTACAAATCTGTATGAAATAAAGAGTGTACAGTTAGTGGTGCAAAAGTTGTGTCCATATATTTTAACCAATTTTTGAGTAAAACAGACTGTTACAGTGAATAACACTTTGTATTTACTCATTTTATGTGGTTGATAAATTCAACCTATAATGGTCATAACTAGTGTCTCAAGCATTCAGACTAGCCTTTTAATATATATATGTGTGTACTGTAAATATTGCCACCAAGTTTTTGACATGCAAAGAATGTGAAATTTCTTTCATTGGCAATTAAGACAAGTTCATTCAATCTTTTTCGGCTCACTGTGCACTTAAATAACAATTATACAAATTTTAATTAGCTTATGATTCATGTTAACTACTGTATATTTAGGGTTACCATAATAATTGAAGGCTAAATACAGACAAATTTGTGTTACAAGTAGTGGGGTAATGAGGTGCACCCTCACTGAGTAGCAAAAAAACAAAAAAACTAGGGCACAGATTTTAAGACTTGTTAGTATGTTAATCTAGTAAATGTGGACATATAAAATAGAGTTTGAAGTTATCACTCCCCTTTCTGGGAGGTCTCAGAGTGAAATTTCAATTTATACCCCATACCTTGCCTCTCCTCTTAGGTTTGTGTAATAAATTACTATTTATAACTTCACACACTTTATAATTATAACAGTATCATCTCTTTGTGCATTATAAATATAGATCTTATAATTCACACACTTGATTTACTCACCTTAATACCATTCATATTTTTCAGACGAATGAATTTTCTTTAAAAAGGCTGTGTCATATTTAATTGATTCATAAAACTGCAGACAGTTCACATCTGAATTCACTTTAATTTGTAGTAGACTTTTAACATTTTCAGTTAAAAATCTGTTCCAATCAGGAGACCAAACATTGTTCATCAAAGAAAAAACTCTTTCAACGGGCACTGTTGATCCTGGTAAGCAGAAGATGAACTCTATCAGCTTCTCAAAATTCAGACATTCACTTCCACTTGTTTTCAGCATTTTGAAAATGTCAACCCACAAACTAACACCTACTGCAAGTTTCTTGTATCCTACCTCATTTTTTCGTTCAGATTTCTTTTCCTTCTCAACTTTCCCTTTCAACTGTTGCAGAATCATATTTATGATTGAAACCTCATCAAAAAGCTTATCTATGTCAATAGCTGCTTTTTAAGAAGGAACTACTGAATTAAATTCTGCAGATGCTTCAACAGCTGGCCACTGAATGTCAAAATCCTGGCTCCTTTGTATCCAAGAAAACTGCTCTGTGCCTTCAAGACTGGCTTCCCACATTTCAAAGTAGGAGATGTATTGCTCATAAAAGTTCAAAATATGCCTTTCTAAATCATTGTTGTTCACATCTCCATCATTGACATAGAGAGTAAGCTTTTGCTTGCAAAGTTGAGGTATGAACTTGTCTCTTCTGGCTTTAATTTCACTTTCAGTTCTTTGTACTTCAGTGCTACCTCTGTAGCTAAAATTTAATTTCTTTCAATACACAGCCCAGTTTCTTGGCAAATCTGAAGACTGCCATGAACAAATTCAGCTAGTAACTCACTGAGTGGGTTTTCAAAAAAGTCTAATTATTTTGGGACAAGAGTTTTCACACTGTAAAAGAAAGTAAGATTTCAGTCCATCCCGAATCAAAAGAATCCTTTGTATAGCTGGTAGTAGACTTAAAAATCTTGTGGTACTGTGTGATAATACTCAGTGTCAGCAAACTCGCAAAATCCGTTTAGTTTATCTATGCTTTCAGTAAAATTTTGAAAGTGCCTGTATATTTTGATAACAACCATTTGTATATCAAAAGGCAGTTGAACAACACACACTGTGCACAGTTGTGAACAATGTGAGCACAGCATCCAATGCCTAAAGTTTTCCGCCCATACCTAGTTGTAACTTTGTATGGACGTTGGTTTTGCCCTGCCTTCTCACTCCCCCAAAAAATTTTATTTTTGTTATCTGCACAGTATGATACTATTTTATTTTCTAAACCAAACTTTCTAATTGTTTTGATCACATGCTGGGTTAAAATATCTGCTGTCTCTCCTGTTAAATCATCAAATTCTATCAGTTTCACTTTAACACCAAACTGTGGAACGAATATTCTAGCTAACACAGGTATAAGCATCAAATCTAATCTGTTTGAGGCATCTACAGATATAGTTACAAAATTAGCATTATTTAATTCAGTTTATACTTTATCCATCACATAAGTTGCAATCACATTATTAGCTATGGCCTCTGATTTGGTTCTGGCATAGGAATATTTTACATCATAAAATTTGGAAAGAAGTTTTGATTGGCAGTTACATGATTTGAAACTTTGATTGTGTACAACAATGTGAAAAGAAAATGTAGCTTCATTAGCTGTTCGATCAAAGTCTTCAGATTTAGGCTGTTTGTTTTTGAAAAATGCATTGAGCGTTTTACTTTAAAGTACCTGCTTTTACAGCCTTTTGATCTTTCAAAGTGTACATGTTTTACAATGTCTCTTTGTCCACAAAATCCAAGAGAAAACTTGCTGTTGTGCAAGGAACAATACACAGAGTCACTCTCTTCACTCACTTCTGTATTTAGGAATTTAAATTCACTCTGTAGTTCCGCACTGAAATGACACCTTCTTTTTTCGCTTTGAGGTTGTTTTTTCGACATGCCTGTAGAAAAAATTGTGGTCTTTAAATATAACAATATTAAATCAAATTGTATTTTACCATTGAATGCCACCAAACTATACGGGGCTGTGAACACTGCACGTTTTCTCTAAGTGGCAAAGCCATTGCATTCACCTAGCAATGCTGCCAACTGCGTGATCAGTTCAAAAAGTACGGACATTTAGTATATTTTCCCCAAGTACAGTGTGGATACAGACAGAGCCTTTAAAATATGGATGTATGGTAACCCTAGTGTATTGTAGTACTATCATACCAACACATGTAGATTATGTATATAATTTCTGTTCTTTATGTGTAACTTTTTGGTAAGTTTTCTCCCTGGGGCTGTAGACATATACTTTCCAGTAAGCAAGATCTTCAATTCAGATAGATTATTTTCCTACCTTTTATTTTCTCTACCTTCCTCCCTCTATCACAGTTTCACGACATCTCACGTTGTTGTATGTCCATAATCACTTCAATGTGCTGTAAGAACATATTGTCACCAGGTTGAACATAGTGGCTCATTCACATGTTGTTCATTCACACGAAGATCTCTGTGGTACTATAAGTGTCTTCCAGCTTTGGATCAGCATTCCGTCGATATCACATAATGATACAAGGAATGCAATAGAAGAAATAATTATGGCTCTTCATATTTTTGACAGATATAAAAGATGTGAAGGGCAATTCCTGTGTTATACACCGATGAGCTGTTACATTATCACCACCTACCTAATAAGCTGTAGGACCCTCTTTAGCCCGCAACACAGCTGCCACTCTGCAAGGCATCAATTTGATGAGGTGGCGATAGGTATGCTGGGGTATCTGTCAACAGCAGGTCCTCTGGTTCCCGTACATTTTGGGGTGGTGGTGATTTAGAGCGAAATCACTTTTCCAAGTCAAACCACAAATGTCCCATTAGGTTCATGTCAGGTGAATTTGGAAGTCAGGGCATTAACAGAAATCCACCGGCATGTTCCTCGAACCACTCCTTAATGATTCTGGCAGCGTGACATAGCGCATTATCCTGTTGGTAATGGCCATCAGCTGCAGGGAACACAGTTGCCATGAATGGGTGCACTTGGTCTGCAACTAAGTTCAGATACCTGACAGCTGTCAGGGATTGTGCTATTGGGATAATGGAGCCTAAAGTGTCCCAAGAAAACATTGCACGCAGCATAACACTGCCGCTGCCTGTTTCTGCCCAACAGTGCATCCAGGTGTCATAGCCTCCATTGGCAATTGGTGTATCCACGCTCGGCCATCTATGTGATGCACCAGGAATCTTGATTCCTCAGACCAGGCCACTTTTTTCCAATCGCCCACGATCCAGTCTCGATCTTGGGCCCATTTCATGCATTGTTGGCGATTACGTGCAGTGAGCATGGGGGCCCGGCTGGGTCTTAGGCTATGCAGGATCATGTGCTGAAGGCTGTGATGAACTGTGTGCTGTGACACATTGCCCTGATCACCGCTGTTGTAACTGCAGGTGATTTGTTGCACTGTGGCCCTGCGGTCGCTGTGAACAATGTGCGACAGTCTCCACTACCCTCTGGCTTCGATGAGCTGTGGGCGACACATGGCTGGATGGTGGTTCGTCATTTGGCCGTCTGTGCTCCACTTTTCATACGTACTCACTCCAGCGGCACATGAACAACCCACAAGCAGCCGCGTTTCAGATATCGTAGGTCCGAGGCACCATGTCATCACAAATTGTCCTTTATCAAACTCCGATAAATCGGCAGCTTTTCCCCGTTCTGACTCCGAACACTTTGCTAACCGAAAGAAGAATCGTCAGCGTCATTTTCTTGTAGGACTTTCGTCCACAGGTAGTAGAGTTTAGGTCCCAGCCACCTACAGCGAGATCGCCTTTTGGGCAGGACACAGAAACGGAAGGAATGAGAGCAAGTCTAGCGACTTTTGACAGAACAGTTTGTAGTGAGATTAGAGTACAGTAGATGGCGCCACCGTACAAGTACGATATTGCACATAGATGGGTGAGAGAATTTCAGGGGGGGCATAGGAAAGGATACCCATTTAACCAGTAGGTCCAACCTGGGGGCCGTCACTTTACGTGCTCGTCCGATGCACGGCGGATATTCAGCGATTGTTAGTAAATCACACCATCTCTGAAAGATCAGCCCAGGCTAGAACCTGGGGACCCAGCATCGATAATCTGAAACACTAACCACTAAGCCATCCGCGGCTGCTAACCGAAAGCTGGTCTTGGGGTTCTATATATACTGCTCTGTGAACTTAACCTGCGCCACCTTTCGGTTTCCAGGCATGCTCATTTCTCTGGGCTGGGGGTGGTTATAATATAATGGCTCATCGGTGTATTCTCCACTGTCACATGCAAATTCGAAATGCACTCATTGGTGTCCATAAAATTACTGTGCACCTACGTGGAAAGCCGATCAGTAAAATCAACCTTAAAAAGTGAAGCAATTGTGGCTCTGCTCAGTTGAATGTTTAGCGATGTGGGTGCTGTTTGAGAGTAACAGGTGTTAGTGATTTGTACCAACAATCTGAAGACATAACTAACAAAATAACTTGTTGAAAATGTTAGGTTTAAAAAAAATAAGAATGGCGTCCTGCTCTAGACTGTCTAACATCAAACGGGGGGATCTTAAGAGCACCAAACTGATATGAATGCTACAAGATATTGCCAGAGCTATCAATAGGAGCTCAAAAGTCTTCTGAAATCTTCAGCTGGGTACGGTAAAAAGAAGAGCACCAGCAGACCATCCAAAGTTGTGAATTGGGAACTTCATCTTCTAAAGCGCAAAGCATCAGAGTTTTAACAGCTCGGCAGCTACGTGTCGAATTAGGTTTGCCAGTTACTGTTCGATGAACACAACAGTTGCTGAATCAATCGGGACTTCTTTCAAGAAAACTCTCAGGAAACCAGTGCTGTCTTCATTCCACAAAACCAATCGAAAAGAATTCTCTCCCATCCATATGAATTGGAGCTCTGAGTAGCGAAAAGTTATTTTCTCTGACAAGAAAAAAATTAATCTGGATGGTCAGGATGGTATGCAAAGTTATTGGAAGGCTGACAAACAAGAACCACTAGTGTTTTCCACCGAACATCGGGGAGGTGGCTCGGTCATGATATGGGGTTCAATTGGCTGGAAAAAGAAAAGCGATATTTCATTCGTGGATGGAAAAATGAACAGTTCTGGTTATCAACAAATGTTAAGTAAATGGTTTCCTCGAAATGGACTTAAAATGGAAGGTAGAAATTGGTTGTTCCAGCATGACAACTGCAAAATTTGTGTTGAAAACATCCCTGTTGGTTTAAGTTTAAGATAATAAAATTACTCTAACTTTGGTTAGCAAAATCACCTTTGCAATTGAATACATTGTTCGTGTCAGGAATATAATCAATTTATGGACACCTGAATCAGCTTCCATAAGTAGCTGCATGGACAATTCATTTTGCATATAACTGACGTTACAAATCGGGCACAAGATTCTTTCGTGGAATTCCGCATTTTTCATCATTTGGAATCTATACAAAACTGAAAAAAGTTGGGGGGGGCTACACTGTGTATATAGTGTGTGTGGGAGGGGGGGTCATTTTCCATCTGGGAACAGTATTTCGTTTTTCAAAACTTAAAAATTTTCCCTGTAATTTTTATTTCGTCTTCTCACGAAGTTGCCGCTGCCCAGTATTGTTGCTAAATATTCTATTGCATAAATATTTGTATTTCAGCTTGAAACTGTAGGCTACAATTCCCAAAAATGTGAATTCAACTAAGCGAAAATTTCCCTGTAATCCTTAGGCAAGAGTTTCTCCTGCAGATTCGGAGAATTTTGCCTTTGTTGTCATCATTTGTGTCATTCTTATGAGTGAAAAGAATGTGGGGGAGGGGGCGTTTTCCAGCTGGAAACAGAATTCCATCTTTCAAAACTTTCGAAAAGGAAACTAGACAGAGTGAAGATTTTTCCCATAATCGTAATTTTTTTTCTTATGATTCTCTCTGTTGAGTATTAATGTAAAATATGGTTTTGTTCAATAAATGATAGTGTTTCAGCTTCACAATGGAGGAAAAATTTCCGAAAATGGAAATCTGATGGAGCAAAGAGTTCGAAAAAACTGTATTCCACTCAGAATAACTCTGACATAGTTCCCTTATGCTGTGATATTCAGAAGATTACAGGCTACATTGATTATCTATTAGAACAGTACAGTGTATATTTTGAAAAGAAAAAAATTGTTAACATAATTATTTGACAATATTGGGATTTGTACTTTTTTAAAAATAAACCTGATGAGAAAAATATGAAATTTAATCTGAAAGCAACTGATTATGTGTGGTTACTATAAATAATAGCAGCAGTAAACTTTATGCATTACAAAAAACAAATTACTCTTAGTTTTTATGGAATGGCCTTTGTATATATACTTATTCTTAAATATTTTTGTAGAAGAAAACCTAGTTATATAAAATGGCAGTTTGTTTACCACTTTAATGAGACAAACAAACAAAAAACCTTCGTAGCAAATGTTCTATTGAGCCAAACCCTGTGTTTGACACACACCCTTCCCCTTTCTGGACTTTCAAATTTAAGTCCTGTCCCTTTGGGCTGATATCCTGTATCTCAGTCCACTTTTGCCAATTGAAGATGCAGTTAATCAATACAGTCTAATCAAGTATGCTATTGATACTCTGGGATAGAAACTTGAAGTTCATTGTTTACAAAAATTCATTCAATTCGCCTAGGGTAAAAAATTTGGGGTTACTGCTTTATAAATGTATATGTGCTTTTATATTTTTCTTGAACAAGTTCTGCACTCTATTTACTACATTTTCGGCCTTACAGTTACAAGACATTGTGAGCTGCCATTTTGGAAAGCCTGTTTGAGCTACAACAGAAATACTTTTTCATTTGAAATTACATAAAAATTAATTTTTGCATTATTTCATTCCACTCACCTTATAAATTTGCACTGAAATTCTTACAATTCTGGACATTTTCAATTTTTTTTTCCCCAAGAGATTTTTTCGTAATTATTTTATTAAAGATTGGTAAATCTAGAAATAGATTTTTTTTTTTTCGTTTTTAGGTTTACATTCTCCCTAAAACTGAAGAAACTATTACAAATTCTGAATTCAGTTATTGCAGTAAAATGCATAAGAATGGGGTAGTCCTTTACGTGGTCTCTCTGAGAGAACGTATCTTGTTTATTGCTTCTCAGCAATGGAAGTATGTTTTTTCATTACATTAAATTGCACTATGGATCTGCAGTCCAGGAAAATGGTTAAAATATTGTTAATTATTACTTCAGTACAAAAAACTGCAATGATTCGTAAACTTGTGTTGAAAAGATCTTTAAACAGTAAACGGTGATCCTGACATACCATTTTTTGTTGTTGTTGTTGTTTTTACAGGAGAGGGTATACCTTAATTTTTCCCAGAGTGAGACCGCTCAAAATCAACTTCCGGCGCTGTTTATGAATTGCCAGTCTGCCACTGCTATAGATGAAACTTGGATATGAAATTTTGAACCAGAACTGAAATCTCTGTCAGCTCAGTGGAAACATCCAGAATCACCTCTCCAGAAAAATTCCTCCGCCAGCAATCGAAGATTAAGCTGATGATTATGGCCTATGACAAGGTTGGAGTGATAGCAACAGACAAGAGTGCCCGAGGGTACCACTGTAACAGCGGAATACTACAGAAGGTTTCTGCAAAATGTTTTGAGCCCAAAGATTCACCAAAGAAGGCCCAACATGCTTGAACCTGGTGTCATCATTTTGCATGACAACGTGAGGCCGCATGTTTCCTGTACAGTAAGAGACATTCTGGAAAAGTATGGATGGGAATTGCTTCCCCACATGCCATGCAGTCCTGACATGAGCCCACCAGACTATAAATTGTACATAAAACTGAAAAAGCCACTCTGCAGGAAATGATTCAGGATGTTTCTAATGAGGTGACTCAAGTAATCCAACACCTCAACAATGGAGGTATCCTGACTGGAGTACAAGACTTGTCCAAATGTTGAGCTGCTGTCATAAAGAAACGTGGAGGTTACTTCAAAGGCCTGTAAATGCACGTTGTGAAATAAATTCATTTGTTAAGAGATAACCCACAGTGTGCAAAACTTTTGAATTGACCCTCGCATATCAGAAAAACTCAGATTTTGAATTAACTGTGAGATATAGACTACATACTACATTGATGTGCTTCAATGACATTCAGGGGACAGGTATGTCAAGTTATGGAAAAGGGCATATAAAGTGTGAGGTTTGTAGGAATAGATGGCCAGAGGAATAATGATGTGAAAAAAAAAATTACCTTCACTCATAGTAGCATAAATGAGCTGTTCCAGGTAACAATAAGGAGCTTGATCGTCCCTGCTCGCTATTCATGCTACACAAAGAACATGCACGCTGGACACAAGATGACGAATGAGGTCCCATGGCCATGAACGACATTATTCCGTTAGAGAAGATCACGGTTCGATGGACCTCCTGGGAGGGATCTAAAGAGTAGCAGTTCATCTCCTTAAATCGTTCCAGACATGCCCAACAGGATTAAGATCTGGTGATCTGACTGGCGACACCATCTAATAAATATCCTTACTCTCCAGGTAATCATTGCCCAAATGACCCTATCGGGATGAGTATTATCGTCCTTAAAAAATGAAATCATCTTCCTGAAAAGCCTTTCATGCGGCTCTGGGGTCATTCCATGTAAAATCACCCAATTTACAAAAAAACTGATTGCTGACACATTTTTAAAGAATTTTTTTTTTTTGTCCTTCTGGAAAGTCATATTTAAGTAACTTGTACAAAAATCTTGCGGATAATGCTTACCTTGGCATTCCTTTCTAGTGATGGGAACATTTCACGCACGTGTTTTCCGGTCTTTGTTGATGTTATTGTCCTAAAGTCCGTTGTATGCGATGACTGGCTTTACTTCTCACACTTTTCGCTGGGTATACTGATTGGATCTTTGCCTTAGGATTCAAACACATCAATTTTTACCGTTCTTTATACTCGAAATTTTCGCCCATGCTCTGGGCATCTTCAGGAGCGTGGCGACTTTACCACCGATGTTCGTGGTTAACTTCGCGCTAATGGAGTCCGATACTCCTTGTTGCCATTCGTCGGAAATACTTTCCTGGATATATTTCATTATCAAGCCCGGCTGGCGCCATCTATGTTTCGTTAAAAACACTTTTTTATTTTTTTATTTTATTTTTATTTTTTAATTTTTTTTATTTTCTTCTCCTATCCTGGTTTTTTTTTGCCGGTTTTTCTTTTGTTGTTGTTTTTCTTGTCTTATTAGTTCTTTCCACAGGCCCGATAATGTGCTAGGGTCGTTCTGGTTACATACCCTTGCTTTATTTTTTGTAGATTAATATTGCTTCTTCCCTCCTCATTTGCCTTTCCAATTTTTTATTCTTTTTTAGCATTTTAATTTCATCGAACTTTGGGAATGTCCGGTTTTCCATGCAGAATTGCACTAAAGCAGTTTTGGCTTCTTTTTTTGCCAGTTAGATATGTGTTGTTTAAGTCTTTTTTTAATCTGTTTTTCGTACTTCCAATGTACGATATTGGGGGTATGTGTGCAATTGGAATTTTGTAGGTTCCTGATTCTTCTAGCATTTTTTCCTCTGTTTTTTTGTTGACAGTCATACTTTTCACGGTGTGCACTGAGCTTCCTAGTTGTAAGTCATATTTAGCACAGTGCCTATTGATTTCTTTACTCACTCCTTCCAGGTATGGGAAAGCTCCAATGCATTTCAATTTTTTATTCCTCATCTTCCTTTGGTTGTGCACTTCTTGGCCTTCTTTACTCTGAGTCATATGCTTTTTACTCTCATGTATCCATTTATTAATTAGCTTGCTCGGGTACCCATACTCTTGTGATATTTTCGAGATAAACTCTAGCTCTTGATTTTTTAGCCTGTTGTTAGATGTGTGTGTGTACGCTCGCCGTATCAAGTTTACTATGCTGTTTTTTTTATGTATCACTGGATGGTGCGATGAGTATGGTATCAGTACAGGTATGTAAGTTGCTTTTCTGAACACAGAGTATTCAAAACTATTTTTGTTTTTCTTTAGTTCAAATGCCTGCATTATGCATCGCCATACCGGTTCGTCGCCTGGCGTTATGGTTTGGGGCGCAATTGGATATGACACCTGCACCCCTCTGGTACGCATCGCCGGTACACTCAACAGCCACCGCTACATCTCCGACATTTTGGAGCCTGTAGTCCTCCCTTACCTGCAGGACCTGCCAGCGGCCACGTTTCAACAGGACAATGTGCACCCGTATATGGCACGCATCGTGCAACAATTCTTCATGGCCCACCAGGTGTCACTGCTGCCGTGGCACGCCTGTTCTCCCGATATGTCGCCCATCGAACACGCCTGGTCGCTGATTGGCAACCGAGTGGCCCGGCAAGCACCACCCTCTGCTACGCTTGAAGAACTGTGGCAACGTGTGGAAGCAGCCTGGACCGACATATCCCAAGCCCACATCCAAAGCCTCTTTCGTTCGATGCCGCGGCATGTAGCGGCCGTTATTGCCAGCCATGGGGGCCACACGAACTATTGATGTCTGCATGTTCCGCAAGTCGCACGGGCCTGTAAGCTCAATCGTTTCATCTTTGTATCTGTTGTTATGTGTCCAGTAAATCTGGCTTTGCTATCTCGTGTCCTTCTTGGTGTTACATTTTGGGTGGCCAGCAGTGTATTTCCACACAGAAAAGGAATTTTGTAGCATTAGAATCTAGCTAAAAATTTTGCAATTTTAAAATTACCCTTTTTTGTTTTGAAAAGTTGGTAGCAATGCACATGTGCTTTTTGTATAGTTTGTATCGTGATAATGAAATCATCAAACTAACAAAAAAATCATGCAGATTTCATACAACATGGACACTTGTTTCCAAGACTGTACCCTTGTTTCAAAACAACTTCAATGTTACATTTTGCAAACTCAGTGTTGAAGTTCAAAGTATATAACTTTTGATAAGAAACCTGCATGTGACTGAGGAAGATAACTGACTGCTAATCAAATTTGTTTTATAAGTGTCACTCCAGTTTTGTTTAGCACAGATATATTTATGACATAGGGATTTTTTAAAGCCCGATTTTTTTTATTTAAGCCTATGTCCAAATCAATGAAGGAAGAAATATTCTTCATAATACATGGGAATTCGACAGAATATTCATAGCATTCAGATTATAAACTCCAAATTTGTGGATAGCATACTCAAATAGAAATCGGGAGATGCAGGTTCAATTCCCACTCTAGGGCAATGCCATTTTCAAGTATTCTGAGAGGTATTTCTAAATATTTTTAACAAGTTGACATCGTCCTGATAAAGGGTAGGGCTTCTACCCAAAAATTTGACACTTAAAATTCTTTTTTATTCCTAGTAATCCCTATAAGAATTTTTTTGCTTTAAGCTGATAAGTTTATTTATTTCAAATATTTTGAATACCTCACTTTTTATGCTATACATGGGCCAATAGCATGTCTCAAAAATTGTATTTTTCTGTAGCACTGTTGTTTTCAAATAGCACTGACATTGTCAGTTACCAAATGAAATGACAAATATATGTGATTTCCACAACATACCTTATCACATTAATTTGATTTATATTGTTCTTAGTTTTCCATTATAGTAATTGGCATATATTCATTCTTTTTTTGCTAAGATTATTTTCAGTCATTAGTTCTTGTTTATGAAACAAAGAGCAAAATTCCTGTATAAACCATAGCCATGTTATAGGATATTCATTCTGTCTCTGTAGGAAAGCTGTGCCTTGCTAAGTCATGTAGGTGAGCTCATTCTGTTGAGTGAAATTCCTGATGACCCTTCTGCTAGAAATTTAATCCAGAAAATTTCTGATATCCTATTTTCTGTGCTTTTAAAATCTCGTCTTCGGGTAAGTCAGTAGTTTGTCTACTTTGAGAGTTTCCTTATCAAATACTATGATAAATATATATGCCTTTTTTGTGTGAAAAATGCTGTTACATAAATTTTTTAAAGTGTTCATTAATTCATGAATAGCCTTATACAGATTGATACATTCACCAAGGCAAGTCATGTATCCAGTCAGTCATGAAATCCCCACTGTTAATTACATATAAGTTTCTAGCTGTATGCAGTTAAGTGATGATTAATATTTCCTATGGGGATAATAATTGTGAGTGCTAAATGAAAAATAAAGTATTTCATCCATCCATTTATGTCTGTTTAATAGCAGTTTCCAATATTTATTTATTCAATCATTACATCTACATGTAACATTGCAAATATCAGTCAGTTTTTTTTATTGTTTTCATAAGTGTTAATTGCCCATAATTACTAGCTTAATGGTATTTAAAATGAAAATTTTTTAGTTTAATGTGTTTCAAAAATTCATAGAATTGGTTCCTACATTCTGTCAAGACACATTATTCAGCATATCATTTCTTTTTTTTTTAGAAGTACCCAAAATACTAGGTTTTTTCTTAAACTGCTTCTGAATGAAATATTTTCTTCCAACTGCAAAAAAAAATGTTGTTGCACTTCATCATTAATCATGCCAATAGACTTACTAATGCTGATTTGTTTTAATTCAGTTATTAATTATTAATCATTGATGCTGATTTTTTAAATGCATTTATTAATTATTGATGATTTTCTAAAATGCAGTTAGTAATTATTAAAACAACTGTACCAAGCACAGGTTTTTAAGAAATTGAGGAATCTTCACTTTGTAGGAAAATTCTTGACATTTCATTGCTAAAGTAGTAAGTAGTCTTTTTTTGTTTACTTTTAAATACAATGGGTCCATGATTGAAAAAGGAAAAAGATACAATGGGTCCATGATTTGAAAAAGCCCAGTTCAGGCTTGGTGTTTGCTCCAGACACAGTTGTGGAAGAATTCCCATCTCAGCACTGGTGTTTACCTACTGCCAGATGAAGATGTGAGGTGTTCTGATCTGGAGAGCCTACTAGATCAGTTGCCTTTACCCGTTTTACTCATGCGGGACTTCAGTGCCCATAATCCTTTATGGGATAGTATTAACTGTGATACAAGACGTCGTAGAATTGACTTCTTTCTGTCTTTGTCATATTTGTGTTTATTTAACTCTTGTGTGGACACTTAATTCCAAGAGCTTACCTGTAGATTCAGTGTGATAAATTTGCCCTTGGGTTTGCCATCGGTGTATACTGACTCATCATGGATGGTGTGTAACAACCTTAATGGCAATGACCATCTTCCCATTGTTCTTTTGTTTAAAGAAAGTGTGTCATTTTCTGCTCTTGCCCTCTCTGATGGGAAGTGGATCAGCCAAAATGGTATATTTTCACTTCATCCACTGTAATATCTTCTGCCATGATGTCCCAGAAATCTGTTGATGCAGCTGTTGTGTTGGATGTTATTGTGTGCATTATTTATGCAGATGATCATGCTATTCCTAAGACCTTATCTTCCACCTTGTCTGAAACCTTGATGGAACGCTGAGTGTACTGCTGCTAGGAGAGTGCAATATAAGGCCTGGTGTAAGTTCTGGCATTATCCAACTGATGTGAACCTAGTTGCTCTTATAAATGTCATTATCAGCACAAAGGTGCCATATTTTAACTTATTTCTCATGTAGTCACCTCTTCAGAAAACTAAAAAATTACATTTTCTAAAATGGTAACATAAGGAAACAGTGAAAATACTTCACCCTTGTGCTGATAATGACATTTTTATATCCCTTCCTACATTTGTGAAGGATTATTTATTCAGAGGGATTCATTTCCCATTGATGTCCAAGTTGCTTTTAAACATGCATAATCCTATGCTCTGTCGGTGCATTGGTTGGTGCAGGTTCAGTACATTCCTTCTGTCAATTCACGTGCCAGTTCCAAAGTTATTTGAGAAAATATTTATTTGTAAGATCCAAGGAAACTGTAGTTCACAGCAGGTCTCCATACCCAAGAATGGTGAATGCACATATGTTGGTGTCAGGAGTATTGTGGATTGTCTGGATGTGACTAGACCGCTGTTTCTGGAGGTACGATGTATCCCGACCTTTCAAATTAATCAGATCTTTTAAATGGGGAATAATATTAGTTGGATCTTTTTTCAAATGACGAGTAATTATAAGTTTGTTCTTTCTCCTGGCAAGACAGCATTTGCCCATTTCTGTTGGAGGTGTGGCCTTCATCTTGATTCAGAATTGCACTTGGGGCCCACAGCCATACCAATTTTGCCAGAGACCAGGTCTCTTGGTCTTACTGACAATCATGTGTGCATTTGACAGCTTAAGAATTCCTGTTGGAAGGCTATGCCAATTATAAAGGTTTTTGCAGCCATTTCTTCGGGAGGGGGCATGCAGGACTTCGTTAATCCACATCTATCATTCTTTGATTTGGTCAAAACTGGACTATGGGTGTATGTTGCAGGGCCAGATTTCCCATTAGGCGCAATAAGTGCTAGCTGGGGGCCTCAAGCTGAAGTTCAAATGTGTGCTTCGCAAGTCCCCGTCTCAGAATGTTGGCGTGAGCTCCCGGTTCGTGAAGGAAACATTACTTCTGGACTACAGCATTCTATACCGCACAGCTAGTATAGGAGAAAATCCACTGTTTTGATCCGCTACCACGTCACGCCATCAACTTCCCTCCTTCCCACGGTCAAGGCCTTCCTTAATCGACTTGATTCTGCGATCCCATCATCCCAGTGTGTGTTCATTGCATATGTACTTTCTGTCATGTCTTCGCTTGGTGGCGTTGATATTTTGTAACCAAAATGATGAAAAGAAAATTTGAATCCAGTGCATCAAAACGTAAACATAAACAATTAGAAGTAAAGGATTGTCTACCCCAAGCAAATTCTATTGAGTCATTTTTATAATGACTTGTGGATCCGAGTTTAGGACATTTGGGCACCGGACATTTGGGCACCCGGACATTTGGGCACAAATCTTGAGGGGCCGTACAAAAATTGCCGTTTTTTTTCGCTGTGAGGGCAATTGAATGGAGAAAACGTTTCCAGTAAGACAAACGACAATTGGGTGTCCAGGGGGAGACCCCCTCCCGCCGTTAATATAGCCAAATTTTTGATAAATTTAAAAAATTTAAAACACTAAAATAGGCGAAACCTTTTTTTAAATGTTTGACAGCCTTGAAGGAGGTAAAGATTTTTCTTAGCCCCCCCCCCCCAGCACACATAAAATGTCCGTAATTTCGTATTTCTTTCCTTATTTACGATATTTTTCTATAAACTATAACTAAACAAATTCTCTGCTAGTATGAGGAAACCCAGGACTCTTGTCCAGTGTGTGTGTGTGGAGGGGGGGCTTAAAACCAAAATACGAAATATAAAAAATTTCTGGTCCGATCGGGAGATTTTCAGCTATATTTTTCTATAAACTATAACTAAACAAATTCTCTGCGAGTATGAGGAAACCCAGGACTCTTGTCGAGTGTGTGTGTAGGGGGGCTTAAAACCTAAAATATGAAATATAAAAAATTTCTGGTCCGATCGGGAGATTTTCAGCTATATTTTTCTATAAACTATAACTAAACAAATTCTCTGCGAGTATGAGGAAACCCAGGACTCTTGTCGAGTGTGTGTGTAGGGGGGGGGGCTTAAAACCTAAAATATGAAATATAAAAAATTTCTGGTCCGATCGGGAGATTTTCAGCGATATTTTTCTACAAACTATAACTAAACAAATTCTCTGCGTGTATGAGGAAACCCAACCCAGGACTCTTGTCGAGTGTGTGTGTGGAAGGGGGGGGGGCTTAAAACCTAAAATAGGAAATATAAAAAATTTCTGGTCCGATCGGGAGATTTTCAGCGATATTTTTTCTATAAACTATAACTAAACAAATTCTCTGCGAGTATGAGGAAACCTAGGACTCTTGTCGAGTGTGTGTGTGGAGGGGGGAGGGCTTAAAACCTAAAATATGAAATATAAAAAAACTCTGGTCCGATCGGGAGATTTTCAGCCTTTACAAGCTACAAGTCATCGAATTGTCTGAGGTATCTGCTGCCTCAGGAAACTAGGGGGATACCAAAAGCGTAAAATATCAAGATTTCTCATTACTCTTCTGATCGGGAGATCTTCAGATTTACAAGCTGCAACTCGACAAATTTTCTCAGCGCATGTGCACTCTCTGGAAACCTGTCGGCGATGGAGGGGGGGTTAATACCAAAAGTGTAAAATATGAAAAATTCCTCCTCCCATCGGGAGATTTTTGGCATTTACAAGCTACAACTCGACACATTATTTGAGTGCCTACTCAGCAATCCTGTGTATGTGAGGGGGGATACCAAAAGTGTAAAATATATGAAGACTTTCTTGTCCGATCGGGAGATTTTCAGTATTTACAAGCTGCAGCTCGACAAATTTTCTGTTCTGAGCGTATGTGCCTACGCAGCAAACCCGTCCGGGGGGGGTAATTTCAAAAGCGTGAAATATCAAGAATTTCTCGTCCGATCGGCAGATTTTCGGCATTTACAACTGGACACATTATTTGAGGGCATGTGCCTACTCAGGATACCTATCGGGCGGGGAGGGGGGGTTGTAGCTTGTAAATGCTGAAAATCTTCGGATCGGACGAGAAATTCTTCATATTTTACACTTTTGAAATTACACCCCCGCCCCCGGACGGGATAATTTCGTCGTCCTGGATCGGGATTAGATAGCTCATAATCATGAATATGGATTACATCATATTCATGATTACATAGCACCAAGGGCGCCCATGGGTTAGAGCCTCCCCCCGCCTGTAACACAGCCAAATTATTGATAAATTTAAAATACTAAAATAGACGAAACCTTTTTTTAAATGTTTGACGGCCTTGAAGGAGGTAAGGGTTTTTCTTACCCCCTCCCCCCAAGTACTCATACGGGTGCCACTGCATAGCACATTTCTTAGGTTTCAACGGAACAAAACAATTACACCAGAACTCATACTATGTTCGGAAAAGGACGACAAGGAGGGATTTTTTTATAACGTCTCACTTTTACTTAGGCACTAAATATTTACATAATATGTCAAGTTATTAATATTTCTCTTTTACTTAATTAGACACTAAATTACTATGCCTCATTCGTAGGCCCTTTTGTCAGCCTTTATTTCTACCGATGCCATATTCATAATGTTTACGTATCAACTCAAGGTAATATTGCGCTTTCACTTAAGCACGAAATATTAATTCATAGGCCCTAGGCCTTTTTAACAGTTTTTGTTCTATCGATGTCACATTTATAACAATTACGTATCAACTCAAGTTAATAATATTCCGCTTTTACTTAAGCACTAAATATTATTTCATAGTCCCTAGGCCTAGGCATTTTTAACAGTTTTTGTTCTATCGATGTCACATTCATAACAATTATGTATCAACTCAAGTTACTAATATTCTGCCTTTACTTTTTCACTAAAAAATTTCTCACAGGCCCTAGGCCCAGGCCTTTTAGCAGTTTTTGTTGTACCGATGTCACATTCATAACAATTACGTGTCAAGTCAAGGTAATAATATTGCGTTTTTACTTAAGCACTAAATATTATTTCAGAGGCCCTAGGCCTAGGCCTTTTTAACCGTTTTTGTTCTATCGATGTCACATTCATAACAATTACGTACAAAGCAAGTTAATAATATTTTGTTTTTACTTAAGTACTAAATATTATTTCATAGGCCCTAGGCCTAGGCCTTTTTAACAGTTTCTGTTTGAGCGATGTCACATTCATAACATTTACGTATCAACTCAAGTTAATAATATCCTGCCTTTACTTTTTCTCTAAAAACTTCTCACAAGGCTTAGGCGTAGGCCTTTTTAACAGTTTTTGTTCTATCCATGTCACATTCATAACAATTACGTATCAACTCAAGTTAATAATATCCTGCCCTTACTTTTTCACTAAAAAATTTCTCACAGGGCCTAGGCCTTTTTAAGTTTTTGTTCTGTTCATGTCACATTCATAACAATTACGTATCAACTCAAGTTGGATCAACGAAAACTCCCACACTTTCTCGTACTGATGAGCAAAGGGCGGAAAGCTTGCACACCGAAAAACTCCTGAATACCTTCTCATGTAAGGGGATGTACACGAACTGCGTTTCATTCCGAGATCTTGTCAGAGTGTGGAAGTTTTCCTAGCTGACCATAACGAAATGTACCAGTTTTCCTGGGCATGGTGAATATATTACAAATATGTCGAGATAATGTCAGTAGACGATGACATCGCTCTGTCCACGTTCTTTTATAAACAACTCATAGCAACTGAAAAATTGTTGTTCGGACACCGCTGGACAGAGTGATGACATCGTCTATTTCCTAGGCATATATGGAAATGCGTATGTAAGATTATATTGACACAAGGTTTATGCAGAACCTTTTCGATTCATTAAATCTTCAGCAATGATTTTAATATTTTGCATGTCATAGCATGCAGTACAAGGTAATCAACGGGGACTCAACCAGTTGATCTTGAGGTGTTGACAAGATACGTATGGCACAGGCCTTTTAAGAAGATTTTAAATGACAACCTACTGTATTTGCAATTAATTTTGGTTGAGATCGACTGTCTGTCTGTTTTACCCGAAATCTCGTCTGTCAACGTTTACTTTCTAATCAAAGCTGACATCTGCTCCTGCTGTTTTTATGGTCCCATTAAATGAAAGCTAAGACGTTTCCCCTTCTCAGTATAATTGCTTTACTGTCCACAGGGGAAAAAAGGGACGGAAACTCCTCATCATCACCGCCGCTGACTGACCACAAGATCAAAGAATATTGGACTTCCACTCCCCCTTCGGCAATGCCCCAGCAGGGCCGAAGGGGGAGTTTAGTTTATTTACACGAGACTGGGTCTGGTGTCATGCGCGAAGCAACCGAGTGCCAAGCGACCCCCCCCCCTCGACCAAGTGCACCTCGGATCCTCGGCAATTTATTTCTTCAAATTAAAGTACAATTCTCGCTTTTCGCTTGGCTTACATGGGACGTTTTCGCGAAATTCGTTTGGAGTTCCCAATTCAGTTCTCAATATAGGCACAGAAACGGCAATCTTTATAGACCCCCCTCCCCTTTGAACTTTTGTAGCCAAGTTGCTGAATGATGTGTGGCAGGGGTGCCGGTAAATTGCCACACCGGAACACTGCCACACATCAGTGTTCCTGTGTGGCAGTTTACAGTGAACCGTTTGTTCTGGGGGTATTTTTTCCGCTTTTCAGTTTTCAGGGGTATTTTCTCCGGGGGTATTTTTTTTCGGGGGTATTTTTACCTACATCCGCTATAAATGTACTTGTTTAGTTTTTTTATGTTGATTTATTTCTTGTTAGTAAAGTTTTAACATACGGAGAATCTACCTCCTATAACGTTATTCTGAAGATCGCGCTCGTAACAATGAAGTTATCATTCTCTTAACACTAACTCTTGTGATTCATGAAACGCCGTAAAACGTGAACCGAGTGTAACACGATCATTCGTTTGATAAACGAATATGTTTGCGTATAAAACACAACAATTTCCATTTCTGCCCACATGGCCATCCAAAAGTAGCTTTGTCCAGCTTTAACCATGAAAAGTGCCTTAGCGCCGCTAAGCCGCGCTAAGGCCCTTCTAGACATCTCTGACGGGGTCCGGGCAAAAGCCCACCGGACACTTGCCCACTATGGATGATTTGTAGATAATACGTAACTTCGAAGTACGTTTCCGATCAAGTGTAGGAAAACTGATCACATAAATATTTATGGATTGTATAAAAATTGCACTTTGTTTTAGAAATGTTAAAATGTAAGGGGCTTCATTTAACATTTCTAAAACAACATTTCATATATGCTTCTCCAGCCACATGATGAAGAAGCGTATATGCTCAGCTTTCATCGTTTAAAAATACGTATATGATTAGAAAAAAAAAAAAAGAAAGACAAAAAGAAAGAAAAACACTGTGGCACAGTGGTCTAAGTGCTGGCTTCTGATCATTAGTCCGAGATGAGTCTGTGTTCGAATCCTGTGAGGCATGGATGCTGTGTTTGTCTTACGGCACTTGCTCTCTCCCTTCCCTGGAACCAGTGGCCCTAAATTAGGGATGGGCAACTACTTGTAACCCATTGAGTTGCTCACGGTGGTCATTAAACCTTAATAATAAAAAAATCAAATGAAGTGAATTGCATTGTGCTTTTATTTAGGCACTGAATATCAATTCATAGGCCCTAGGACTAGGCCTTTTAAACAATTTTTTATTCTACCAATGCAATATTCACAACGTTTACACATCAAATCAACTTAATAATATTGCGCTCATACTTTGGCACTAAATATTAATTCAATGGCCCTAGGCCTGAGCCTTTTAAACAGTTTTTGTTCTACCGATGTCATATTAGCAATGTTTATATATGAAGTCAAGTTAATAATACCAGCATAACTAGGAAGGATAAGAAGAGGAACTCTTGGATCAGGAAAATAACCAAGGTAGAAGACATCATGTCAAAGTAAAATCCCTGGAATGGCAATAGGCCGGGCATACTGCTAGAAGAATGGGCCACTGAAGTATTAGACAGGATACCAAAAAACATGAAAAGACCTGGAAGAAAACCACGTGGGAGATGGGGGATGAAATTCGAAAGCAGGCCGGAATGACGCGGAAAAAACTGGCTCAGAATGACACTTGTAGAAGAAACTTGGAGAGTCTTTCATCCAACAGTGGATTAATAGATTTGAAATTTAAAATTCACTTGAATTTAGATTTTAATAGTTTTATCTGTAACACGTTCACATGCTGTTTTACAAAACACAATAAGATTTATGATCTGACGAAAAAATCATATGCAAAATCCCCCCCCCCCTTCTTCAAAATATTGTTCCGACGCCGCTGATCGTAGGACGACCGGCGCTATAAGTTACGAACACGGCTATAACAGAACAGAGCCATTTTTCTGCTGCAGAAAAGAGTTTTCAATCGGTAATAATGATGATAAACACTACCTTACAGAATGCATTAGCAAAAGAGCAATATTAATAAATTAACAGCTCAGCCAACTGTGTGCTTTAGATGAAATAATTACTTCAAGTTCGCATATTAATATAAAATTATTGGTACAAAGAAGAAAATGTACTAAGACAATTCTACATTCATAGAAGTTGTTGCCTTTACTAGGCAAATTGTATTTAACACTGAAGTACACTAAAATGTAAGGCACTGATAGAGAAATTCGCTTATAAGTACGTCTGGAGAAAAAAATGCATTTTTTTTTCACAAAGTGCACGAAATTTACATTAATTACGTCTGCACCCCATTTATAATATTAATGTTGTATTCAATATTTCGTCCATCGACCTATCTGTACCATAGTGAGGAAAGAAAGAGGAAGACGGTCTGCCAAAAGCACGTTCTACGTACAACTTCTTCATTTGGACAATACCCTGCCCAGGAAGAAAATATCTGGTGGCGTAGGTTTTAACTTAAGGCAGTTTTTATGCGCAGGGGAGACAATATGTTGTGGTCAAACGGGATGGGCCAACCCACCACTTTGACTATAATTCTGTCCCTGTGGACAATAAAACAGTTAGGGAGACAGGGTCTTAATAACACAATAAAAAAAGCGGCAGCTCTGGGCTATGATTGGAAAGAAGATCTTGACATATATTTATGACCACGGACCTTCCTTCGCTTTGATCTAGCCTACCACACAAACCCTCGCGGCAACAAACAATGGCGTCTACGAACCCATTCTCACTCGCAAACATCAGCTGTCGCTTTGTTATTCC
Organism: Macrothele yani; assembly: GCA_039090855.1. Lineage (NCBI taxonomy): Eukaryota > Metazoa > Arthropoda > Arachnida > Araneae > Macrothelidae > Macrothele > Macrothele yani. The sequence continues at coordinate 67,762,575 of CM077017.1, forward strand.
ACAAATAAAACGATTAGAAGATTCTCCTTTCATTCAAAGATTTTCGACGATGTCTCTTGAGGCACCGTGATAACTTTCATTTAAACAAGTTATATTTTTTGCATTTTCAAATCAAGTAGGAAGGAAAGACACATAATATGAAGATACACATTTGAAAGGTCTGTTATAATGGCACTAATTATTTTGCCCTTTTTATTAAAAATCTGTATTTCATCTCATTTTCACTAACGGGTATGAAAAAAAACCACGAAAATATTTTGGTTTTAAGAAATTTTCCTTGATAAAATGGAAAACGTTAGTTGCTTTAGGATAAAGTGTTCAGTTTTTTCGGAAAGTTATCAAGATATGCACTTTTTTTGTCAGATCATAAATCTCATTGTGTTTTGTAAAACAGCATGTTACATCTCATGTGAACGTGCTACAGATAAAACTATTAAAATCTGAATTAACATAAATCTCAAATTTTAAATCTATCAATCCACTGCTGGATGGGCTCCCAAAGCTTCTTTCGCCAGTGTCTACCTGAGTTAGTCTCCTCCCTGTCATTCCGGCATACTTTCAAATTTCATCCACCCATTTCCGAAGTGGTCTTCTTTAGAGTCTTTTCCTGCCCCTTGGTCAATTCCAATTAAATATCTCAGTTGTTTAACAATGTTCAGCAGTTCATACAGAGCACCATATCCAGTCTATTGCCACTTGAGAATTCCTTAACGATCTTCTTTAAAATGAAAAAACACAAAGGTGAGTTAACTTTTCAACTCTTTTGTGTGAAATCATTTTACAAAGTTGCACTTGAAGCGGCCCTCCCCGAACCCTGCATGGGCTCCGCACTGCTTTGCTCTAGCAACGGACACAGTTACCCACGGAACTTCTAGACACCATAATTAACTGCATGGATCATCACTGTCGGGCCTGTATTGCTGTTCGGGGTAATCACACTCCGTATTGAAGTGCTTTTTTCTATTTCACCTTGATACCTATACTTCTCTGTATTTTCATATTTGAATGGCTCATACAAAATTTAAATGCTTTGTATCACATGTTCTTACATTTTTTTTTTTTTTGCTGTTGCTGCATTTGGTCTGATAAAGCTTACCACCAAATTTCATCCGAATCGGTTGCATACTTTTTGAGTTATCACGATTCTTCAATTTGTTGCTTAGTTTATGGAAACTAGTCTATATATATAATGAACGTTTTGAAAAACAATACTCTAATTATCTCGACCTGAGGTTGAGGCAGATCAGAGATTCACACACCACCACATATTTCTTTGATCACAACATTTTTCGTGAACGTTAGTTCATTATTGAGAATCTGACCTTGAGATGGAGTGTCACAAACATACATGCGAAAATTCTCATGAGGCCGTATTCAAAAACAGGTTCCTTCAGATAGACTACAACGTGATCCAGTAATTGCCCCTGTAATTCGTCGATTGTCGTTGCAAAAGCTAAAATGATTGGTAACTGATAACGGCGCCTTACGAATGGGAGGCTAGCTTCACTTGGCTACAAAATGATGCCAGGGATCATCGCTCATTCGCTTTAGTTGCTGCCTGTGATGATCTCAGCAATTGCCGCCCCGGTGGCGCAGTGGTCTAAGGCGCTGGCCTCTGATCATTCGTCCGTAAGGGGTCTGGGTTCGAATCCCGGTCAGGCATGGATGTTGTGTTTGTTTTACGGCACTGGCTCTCTCCCTTCCCTGGAACCAGTGACCCTAAATTAGGGATGGGCGACTGCTTATAGCCCATTGAGTTGCTCACGGTGGTCGTTAAACCTCCAATCAAAAAAAAAAAAAAAAATCTCAGCATCGATGATGTTAGCATGAAGAGCTTTTACGACCAGTCATGAGCTCACGACTCGTGTGCAATTCAAAAGTCCCTTTTTTGGAAGCAAATTTCGCAGTAAAATCACAAATGAGCCAGCTTTGATCTTCAAGACGAGTGGTGGAATTCCTGATGGGCATAGCTGATTGACAAACTCAACTGGAAATGAGATGGCACCTTCTGGATCTTCAGCAATCATGCTGTCGACACTTCGATGGCTATTTTCATCACCACGGAGTCGCTTGAGAATTTCACAATTAAGCTCTTGTTGTATTGACTTTCATTGCGATTAAACAAAATACATCGCCCTTTCCACGTATTAGCAACCCACAGCAACCGAAAAATTTTTATTCGGTCACCGCCGGGAAATAACAATTTTTCGGTTGCTGTGTGTTGCTAAAACGTGGAAAGAGCGATGTATTTGTTTATTCACTGACGCCACGTATTTGGAGGATTTTCACTTTCATTGTGATGTCAGCAATGTCTTAATCGGTTTGTGTGCGAATTTTATTGCCGAAGTTTGAGGTGATAATGTGCTGATCTTCAACAAACTCATCAGGAAGCACGAGGAGGTCAATGTCTAGGTCATTAATCCCCGTTGAAAGATCGCTGTTGCCCAATCGCGGGACTCAATCATTGGAATCGTCTTGTCCGGCGGTTCTCACGTTTGCAGCCAAACTGCGTCGCTTGATAAAATTTCACAGTGGAGAATTCTTGACACAATCTTCTAAAATATTTTGTAACGCAAAATGGAACGATGTTGGTTGTTTGGCGGAAATCTCCACCCAGAACGAAAGTTTTTCCCCAGAATGGACGTACATCATTCATCGCTTCTGGCAGCAACAAATCGATTATTCTCAATGAGTGTGACGGCAACATTGATTCCCCATCAATGATGATTATTAGCCAAGCTTTTCTCAACTTAGACGAATCATTTGATGGCACTTTCATGCTGGAGACAGAAGTTTTGACAGCTGAAATTGGAATTCTGAATCCACTATGCGACGTTCGACCTCCCTTCAGCAAATCGGCAACGATTCGAGTCGTCGCAAAAGCCAAAACGCTTGCCTTGCCCTTGTAAATAGATCATCATTGGGTTGTACATGTAAGTCTTGCCTGATACACCAGGACCGTCGATGAAGAAAAATCAAATTGCTGCTTTGTCGTTGTTCACAACAAAGATCATTTTACTGAAAAAGCGCTTAGCTTTTGCTGCTTTATCGTCCAAGTTGAAGATGTGACAAAGACTGCTTCTGCAAGTCTAAAATTCGTGCACTTTGTGCCGTGAATTGGAAAACGATTCCGATTTCTTGAAGTGCTTTTCTTTCAGCAATATGACCATGAAAGTCTCGAATAAAGTCTTCAACAATGAACTCCGGAAACAGCTGAGTAGAGATGAAGTAGATCTTTTGGCGAAATTGAAGACGCGGATCAGAGCGAATGCCTGTCGCAATTGTCGTGGCATGATGAATTTTGATGCTTCCTCTCAGCAGAGAACCCATCTAGTGTCGTCATCAACCAAGCCATGCGTGATTGCTGCTGTTTTGAAGCTTTCATGAAGAATTCCGGTGACGGTCTTCAAATCATTGAAGCTCATTGCACCTTGAACATACTGAAGCAGCAGCCGCAAATTAAATCGTTCATAATTCTTAGGGCTAACACTGTACATTCGATACAAACTTGTCCCCTCCACGCTGCCTCTTTTTCAGGTACTGAACTTTTGATTGTAAACATAATGATATGGCAACTCCGAGTAGTAAAGATGTCTGAAAGCTTCATCAGTCGCGTTAAGCTGGAACCAATCTGACAGCTGTGTTTTTCTGCCGTCTGCTCACAGTGCTGCCTGACCTTCTTGGAAGCAAACTAATTGTTCATTTGGAAGATGAATGACAAGGCGATGAACTGCATGTGGCCGATCGTGCATGGGGTAGTGTGCACTGTGCAAATTATGTAAAGTTTCTTTTTAAATGATGTCATCATCATCATCATTGTCAACCATTATCAATCCACTGCTGGACGAAGGTCTCCCCAAGTTTCCTCCACAACGGTCTGTCTTGTGCCAGTCTCCTCCATGTCACCCCTGCATACTTTCGAATTTCATCCACCCATCTCCTATGTGGTCTTCTTCTGGGTCTTTTCCTGTCCCTTGGAATCCAATCTAAAATTTCGGCTGTCCATCGATGATCTGTCCTTCTGGCAGTATGTCCAGCCCATTGCCATTTCAGGGATTTAACTCTGATCATGATGTCTTCCACTCTTGTCATTTTTCGGATCCACGAGTTCCTCTTCTTATCTCTCCTGGTTACACCAAGCATGCACCTCTCCATGCTTCTTTGAGTTGTCTGCAGCCTTTGTATGTCTCTTTTAGTTAAGGTCCACGTCTCTGCACCATACGTAAGCACTGGAAGGATGCATTGATCAAACACTTTTCTTTTAAGACATAATGGCATATTGCTCTTGAAAATTATGCTGTTTCTTCCAAAAGCTCTCCAGGCAAGTTTTATACGCCGATTAATTTCTTCATCAATGTGACCCTCACTTGATATCTGCTGTCCAAGATAAACGTACGTGTCTGTTATCTCCAGCTTTTCTCCATCAATCGATAAATCTTCATTTCTTGTAAAAGCATTGAACATCACTTTTGTCTTCTGAAAGTTCATTTTTAATCCCACTTCTTTACTCTTGTCAGCAAGTTCCTGGATCATACTCTGCAGCTCTGATGGGGTAGTTGCAAAAATGACTACGTCATCAGCAAAACGAAGGTGGGTTAGATAATCTCCATTAATCTTTATCCCCTTGTTTTCCCAGCTCAGCGACTGAAAAACACCCTCCAATGTGGCATTAAAGAGCTTCGGAGATATGGTGTCACCTTGTCTCACTCCCTTTCCAATTTTTACGTGTGTTGTATTTTCAAACAGCCTAATCTTTGCATTTGCATTTTCATAGATGTTATTAATAATATTAATGTATGCATCTTCAATACCGCAGGTTTTCAGAGCCATTGTAACTGCTGATGGTTTCACCGAATCAAAGGCTTTTTTCATAATCGATAAAAGCCATGCACAATGGAAGTTCATATTCCCTCGCTCTTTCAATTAGTTCTCTCAGCACGTGGATATGATCTATTGTGCTGTAGCCACTCCTGAATCCAGCTTGTTCTCTCGGTTGAGCCATGTCTAGTGCTACCTTCAAGCGGTGTGAAAGAACTTTAGTGAAGATTTTATAAACTACTGATAGGAGGCTGATAGGTCTGTAGTTTCCGAGATCCTCAATGTCACCTTTCTTATGTAGCAGGATCATTGTATGCGGTGTTCCAATCCTCAGGAATCTTTCCTTCATTAAGGCATCGAGTGAAAATTTGGGCGAGTACTGTTTCGATTTCTCCACTTGCTTCTTGTATGATGTCTACAGTAATTCCATCTTCTCCTGGAGCTTTTCCTCGCTTCATGTTCTTGATTGCATGTGCAACTTCTGCTGGAAGGACTGGAGGAACTCTGGTACTGGTATCTTTCATGATGTCTGGAGTGCATATATCATCCCTTTCATATAATTTGGAGTAGAAATCTTTCACTCTTGTCAAAATTTCGCCTCTATTTCTTGTTACAGAACCATCTTCTTTTCTCAGTGCCATAATCTGTTTTCTTCCCTTACTGAGATGTCCCTTTGCTATCTTTAGGCTTTGGTTGTTTTCAATTGCTTTCCTCACTAGTTCACAGTTGAATTTCCTTACGTCTTCAGTGATACTTTTTCGTACTGTCTTGCATAGCTCTATATATTCCACTTTGGAAGTCACATCTTCTTTAGTTGTCCTCATTTCTCTTCTTTTTTGCATCAACATTTTGGTTTTTCCTGATAATTTGTTCACATGCAACTTGTTCTTAGACCCAGCTAATTTTGTTGCTGTTTCCATAAGAGCTTTGGTTACTTTTCTGTTAACTTCAGAGATGTCCACTTCTTCCGATGTTAGGCCTTCTAAAGCAGAGAACCTGTTCTTCAGTTCTAACTTGAAGGTATTATGGTGTTTTTTAAGGTTGGTTATGTCAATAGATTTTGTTTGTCTTATGAGCTTGCCACGTTCAAGTTTAGTGTTGAGGTGCATCTTACATCTCACCAATCTATGGTCACTACCTGTGTTGAACTTGTTTAGCACACTGCAGTCTTCTATGACGAATTTTTTGTTACACATAATAAAATCAATTTCACTTGTCGTCCCATTTGGATGTCTCCATGTCCATTTCCTGTGTGGCTTTTTTCTTGAAGAAGGAGTTCAAGATGAAAAACCCTTCTGCCTCTGCAAACTCAACGAGAGTATTTCCACGCTGGTTTCTGTTGCCATGACCGAATTTACCTACTGAAGTTTCATTCTGTTGCCGTTGCCCTATTTTTGCATTGAAATCTCCCATAATTATTTTCAAGTGCTGCTTACCTTTATTATTTAGATGACAAATTTCCTCATAAAATTCTTCAATTTCTTCTTCAGGATGACTTGTGGTGGGTGCATAAGTTTGAATAATCTGAGCCTGGTATCTTTTCGAGAGTATTACACTGTAAAAAAAAACTGTTGGAAATGACCTTGGAAGAAATTTTTTGACTACGAGCAGTTAAAAGCCAAAAAAAAAAAAAAAATGAAGTACACAGAAGGAGTCATCCAATCAAGATGAAAATTGGTGTGAAAAAGGGAAAAGAAAAAGAAAAGAAAATATTACAATTCCAGAGCAGTTGAGCAATATATATGGATAAAACAGCTACACCAAGGAGGCAAGTCAGTTTGACTGGTGGGAGATTATTTTCACTGAGTCCCAATTTATGGAGTGTCCACTTGCTTATATATGTCTGTCTAGCCCTGTTTTGTTCCCAATGTTCCTAATAGCTGCTTGGTGGAACATTGTTTTGTTGTAACACATGATGTAGCCATTAGCATTGTTATACTATGTATTTCATAAGATGTAGTATTTTTTTTATCTTCTAGTGTACTAATACTTGGAGTCACCAAGCAGCTATTAGGAACATTGGGAACAAAACAGGGCTAGACAGACATATACAAGCAAGTGGACACTCCATAAATTGGGACTCAGTGAAAATAATCTCCCACCAGTCAAACTTAGTAAAGAGGAAACTAGAAGGGATCGAAATAGCAAGAAGAAGAAGTACCACAATTAACGATAATTGCGGATGGACTCTTCCAATTGAGTGGCAGCAACTACTCCAGTGACATATTCCTGATGACGAACTAGGCTTTAGTTCGAAAATTTGACAACCAACTTTCATGAAAAATAACCTCTATAAGACCCGTAAAAAAGTTATTCCACAATCACTATGAATAGAGGTGCCATAAATGCATTTACAACTAGGATTAATATTTAAGTTTTCTAGCCCATGTGGGCGGTCATGTTTTTTTGGGTGATTTTTGGAGACTTGTATCTTTTAAATTTATTACATAGCAGAAATTCATGTTCACCGAAGTCTTTGTGGAAGTGAGTAAATACTGAGTTTTGCTGGTCCTTGATGAAGCCAAAGCTCAGCATTTTCAAAGCTTTCTGCACTCCATTTTTTTTCTCCCTGCTCGTTTGCTTTGATGTTGTTTATTTTAACTATTTTGTCTCCTGCTGTAGTTATTTCTGCTTATTGTAAGTGAAGATATATATATACAATAAAACTGTCTATACAGTTTTTAAAGAACCAAGTAAAATTAGCATATCATTGGAAAATCATATGAGCAAAACATGGAACTCTTCCGTCTTTAGAAGGCAGAACATTGTTTTGTTGCAACACATGATGTAGCCATTAGCATTGTTATACTATGTATTTCATAAGATGTCGTATTTTTTTATCTTCTAGTGTACTAATACTTGGAGTCATCCTTTTTTCCCCCTGCTTTAACACTTTAATGCCCAAAACACCTGTAAATACAATCAGGGTGGGAAATTAGAAAAATATCCTAGGAGCAAAATGGCTCCTATAGCTGAAATTCTAGGAGCCGTTCCTTGCTGGGCTCCCCCAGCCAGCCCAGGAAGGAACCGGCACCGGCGGTAGCACATTCCCCACCTTGTTCAACTATGGAACTAGATAAAAAAAAATCGTAAAGCTATCTTCACGAATTCTCAATAAAACTGGCTGAAATTTTTATACACAGGATAAGTAGATAATAGAAGCCCACCCTGAAAATTTCATGTGAAGTGAATCGGTAAAATGCTTTCTTAATTACCCACAAACATTTTTATTAAGTACCGTATTTTTCAGCATATAATCCGCAGACGGCAAAATTCAGCGTGATAGAAAAAACATCCGTGTATAATCCGCAAACAAAATTCATAGTAAAAGTTAAAAAAACAAACATATGTAATCCACAACAGTTTTACAATATATAGTACAAAAAAGTAATCGCCAATATTTTCACCAACACTTTTTTTCCCCATCGCCAAAACGATTCCTTTTTCGCAAATTGCAAATAATGCGATCGGCAGCGTGACTCCTCCATATTTATATGGCGTAGGCGCACAATTTTTTTTTTTTTTTTTCGAATTGAAGGTTTAGCAACCACCGTAAGCAACTCAATGGGCTATAAGCACTCGCCCATCCCTAATTTAGCTCCACTGGTTCCAGGGAAGGAAGAGAGCCAGTGCCATAAAACAAAACACAAAAAATTGTTTGTGACCTGATCGTAGCTCCCGTTACGCAATTTTTGGATGGCTTCAGAAATCCGGAATTTTCATAAATCTGGCACTCGTCCAGTCCCGTTAATGCCGGATTTTAGAGGTTTTACTGTATAAATATACTTTCTTTCCATTTATGAGTTTAAAAAACTTATAAAATTGTGAAATTTTTGAAAATTTAAAAAAGTTAGCTACGATACCCCGCAACTTTCAAACGGTTGTGATATGTATTTTTAATTTCTGTGGCAATCGCGCTGTAATTCTGAGTAATGTTTAAAATTACATCAACAACTGAAACACTGGTTTTCAGATCGTAAATAATTTGTAATGGTGTCAAAGTTCTTCAGTCTTGGAGCTGAAAGGAAAATAAACAAGTGGGGTTGGAAATTCGGGAGAGTGTGTGTGTGTGTGTGGGGGGGTGACATCACGGGTCAGAGCGGCACATCTCAATGTTTTATGGAATGGAAACCGCACTCCGCTATTCAAGGTCAACGTGCTTTGCTGAAGGCAATGTTTCCTCCTCTTAACTTTTACAAAGCAGCAATCCCTTCCCAGAGAGGAAATGTCTACTCACATACACACAGACATTTTTGCCAAAGCCAAGGGGCAAGCGGAGATATGTTGGAGTGACACTGCATATTATCGTCGAACACGTGGCGGCATTCTTAAAGCTTCATTTTGAAGTTTACGGGGGGGGGCTCTCTATTATCCGCACCGTCGTATAATCAGCAGTGTCTAGAATTTAAACTTTTAGGAACAGATAATCCGCGGATTATGTGCCTGAAAATACGGCACTTTTATGCACAACAAATTCTTAATAAAAATTTCCATGCCTAGTTTTTGTTGTTTTTTTTTTGATTGGAGGTTTAACGACCACCGTGAGCAACTCAATGGGCTAAAAGCAGTTGCCCGTCCCTAATTTAGGGTCACTGGTTCCAGGGAAGCCGGTGCCGTAAGACAAACACAACATCCATGCCTCACCGGGATTCGAACCCGGACCCCTTACGGACGAATGATCAGAGGCCATCGCTTAGACCACTGCGCCACCGGGGCGGCCATGCCTAGTTTAAAAAGTATTGAACCAATTTAGGAGCAGTTTGTGGAGGGCCTTTCGTATCAATGATTTATGATGTTTGTAAAAAATTCTACCAGTTATGTGGAAAATTCACATAGATATTTTTTTTTGTTTTTTTGACAGGCTGTTTAGTTAGAATGGCAGGAAATGCCAAACACCCCATCTCCCATGCTGATACTCCCCCTTAACGGCTGCTCTTCTTGTCCCCCTCTCCTCCCCCCACTTTACCTCTGAAGCTGATTTCCCCCATCCCTTTCTTAAGGCTTGCTCCCCTTCCCCACTCCCAGTAGTGCCATCGAAGGTCACAGTAGCACACACCTGCATTCCTCACGGGACTTTTATGTACACTCCCCTAGTTCAGCACATGCTAGCAGCGAGGTTAAACTTATTTCTCTCTACCCCAATATACTTTTAACCACACACCACTGGTAACTTTTAAAAAAAGAAACATAAATACCGCATTTGAAAATTACTACGTACGCATGTTAAAAAAGAAAAATCAAAAATTTATGCAGTCGCGAATTGGCTCCCAGGTTTAAAATACTGGTCGCAAAACGTAAAATTGTGGTCGCATTTTGCTCCTGGCGACCGCTAATTTCCCACCCGGCATACAATGGATCATAGCCGCCCGAAACGCCTGTGTAGAGTGAGTCAGATTTCCTGCCCTTTTCTGCTTTTTAAATTTGCATGACCTATGGGTGATTAGCAGGTATCACCCTCAATCACTATTGTTGTTACTAAACAAAGAAGTGAGCCAACAGACAGTTTCAGACTATATGATATTTAGCGTGATTTAAGATTTTTGGGTCATGGTTATTAAAAGTTAAAGAAAAAAAAGATTGATGTCATTCAGTCTGCATAGATTTACAGTGCTTGTATGTAGTACATATATATACACAGCGTTAATTCATTTATGATTATTATTTGTACACAAGATACATGTTATAAAACATACATTGATAGTTTAAAAAAATGAATTTTTGCTGTTTATTTATTTTAAGTTGAAATAAGGCTTTTGAGAACCTGCATTGTTTTCTGATTAGTTTTATGGCTATAAAGGAAGTCCTAATAATTTCAGTGCACAGCAAAGTTGGCTGTTGATGCACTTACCTGAGAATAATCTTCACTGGAGACATTCTGATTGCACTTTGTGTTCTCAATTTCTTCTAGAGGTACAAATTATTATGTTGCCAAACCCAAGTTGCTACTAATGCAATCTTGGAAGCACTCTTCTTCCATTAAAATTATAGCATTCCATTCAAATCTTTTAAGTGATATGTTCATGGAGAGATTCATCTGGAAAGTGAATGTGTACAAAGATCTATATGATGTGAAGCAAGAGCAGATACGTACTGGAGGCAACACCTGATGTGATCAATGGTAAGCTCAGGAGGAATGGGTGCATTCTGCAAAGTGATGCATAAACCAGGTGGATGACAGGACATTGTGATAACGAGAGGCAGAGGATGTGGGGAGATTGGAATTTGTGGCAAAGGGAAAGGGTGGAAAGAAAGTTTGGTAAACAGAATTTGCATGATTTGAATTTCTAATGTATAACTAAGGAGAAAACTAATTCTTGATTAATGTGTAATAAATTAAATGTACCATTAAGAGCAGTTGAGAACTTTTGGACCAGATACACATTTTACATGTGAAAAATAGATAAACAGGGTTTTACTGTAAAACTTTCATCTTAGCATTATTATTTCTTTAATGGTGTGCTACATTTCTCACAGATTCTGCTGATGTGCTGCCATGCAAATTATAAGTCAGAAAAGATAGATGCAGTCACAATGTTCAAATTTCCAAAGGATCCTGACCTGCAAGAAAAGTGGATTACTGCTCTCAACAGAGATAACTTGTACCAAACCTCAATGATATGATTTGTATTCAGCATTTTAGTGATTAACTTATTTGAGTTAATGCAGTTTCAAAACATGATGATCACTGGTCTCAGTTCCTTGGAAAATATTAAAATTAGCTGCCTTATATTTTTTCCAAACCAACCATCATGTCTTCTCTGCAAAAGTTATACTAAAATGTAGGTATGATTTTATTTGTTGGCTTAAGAAGTGGTATTGCATTTCAGTTTCTGCTGAAATTTCTTCAAAGCACATCCAGCATCACCTTAATCGAACAAGTTTGTTCATATCAGTTTAATAACCCATTTTTTGTGTTTTGCACTTTAGCATAAACCTGTTATTACAAATATTTTGGCAGTTTACAACTTTAGTGTATTTCATGTATCTTAAACTCATGTATTGCAACCTCCTCCCTCTTCTTTTTTGTCTTCCCAACAGAAGTCAGGGGACCAATCCTTTGAAGACTTGTACTACTGTGGAGCATATTGCATGCTGTGAAAAACATTTTGCTCTGGCTGTGTATATCATCTGTGGCAACATTGACTATTTGAAAGAAGTGTTTTGTAGTGGATTTAAATAAAAAATTTCACTCCAAACATTTCTTTTTAATGGTCTGAATTGTAGCCCTAAGCTGTTCTGAAGTTCAGGCTAGAAATACTGTGGGTATGCTTCTTTTCTTTAATGAATTTTTCATGATCAGAAAAAGTTATGCAGGAATCATTAGTTTTCAATCAGAAAAAAAAATGCTATATACATTTGGCTTTGTACAATTACTTTATTTGATATTCGTATGACCTGCATATGTATCTCTAATTGGCTTTAAAATTAGTCTACATGCAATTTAGTTGAACCTCTTTCAAATTCATATTAGCATTGTTCCTTCCAAGAACTACAAAACTGACTGATATCACTAGCAGCACCTTCATAATAAATTACAATTTATACTTCAACTAAAGTTCAAATTTTAGTTTATTATGAATAAGCAAATTTATAAATAATATACTAGTAATTTGTAAATTTGATTAAGTAGCATTGCAGATGTTGACATTGTATTTTCAAAGGGCTGAGTATTAGTTGTAACATATGGAATTGAGGTAGGGGGTGAATGTAATTAACAGCTATATGGAAGTCAGATTTTTTTCAGGCACAGACCCACTCAAAATTGTACAATGAACATTGATTTTTGTATTCATTTATATGTCAGAAGACATGCTGAACATATATTCTGAGTAATCAATTTAAAAAAAAAAAAAAAAAAAGAAAAAAGGCTGAACTCATTGCTGAGTGAAGTGTAACTTTTCTAATTCCTGAAAGCCTAAATTTCTTAGGTGTAAACACAATTTTGCATCACATTTACCAATAATCTATGGATAAATAGCAGGGCTTGAAAAATACCACGCCTGAGATGCCTGGGGCATGTAAAAATGAAATCTAGTTGCCCGGTCAGGCAACTAGAATTAAAGAAAAAAAAAAGTTTGGAATGGAGAATTTTCTGCTCTAGAAAAAAAGACGGTCGTCGCATGTTTTTCATTTTACTGCAGTCGTATTATTGTTACGGAATAAGTGCCAAGGCCAGAAGAATAGCGCTTCTTTAATTATATTATGCTCTACGTCCAGAAATTGGGGCCATACGTAGTTTTTCTCCAGATGTTGTTTACAGTTAACGACGGGATGCATGCATTGGATGAAACTAGCCTCCAGTGTTTAGTGACAAAATGCATAAACTGCCATGAAACAGGAGGATGCAGACTGATGGCCAAAAAAGCCGTACTTTATGGGGAGGGAGTGACAACTGAATATTTATTGCACAACCCGAGGTGGGGTTTCGTCTCTGACATAACTTGGTTAAGTGAAAGCTTCCGCCCGCGTGCGCGCCCACACACCTGAACTGACAGCGGAACTACCGAAACAAAAGCTAAGTTTTGTTTAAGAATGATCCTGCACAATGCATTCCACTTAACCGGGAGAAGAGCAAAAATTACCAACGGCAATAACTTAGTTTATCTGAGAGAACAGTTTTCATGTTAGTTGCGGTTCATGTTAGCTGTGGATATAAGTTGTATTTAGTAATGGATATAATTTTTTTTTTTTTTTTTTTTTTTGGAAAATAAAATTCAGCAATGAGAGTATATCTTATAGTAAGCAATTATGTGAAATTCCCGATCTGTCAGCGGTAGTTACAAATTCGTCTTCCGCACTGTTGAGTGATGTAATTTCAGAATCAGAATCTACATCGTTGGCAAATATGAAACTTATGCAAAAGGACTATGATAAAGCCTACAAAAAAAAAAAAAAAAAGCTGTTGCACAGTTCAAGAATCTTGGATAAAAACATTTAATTCGCTAAAAACAAATGACAAGACCATTATGTTGTGCACTGTTTGCAAAATCCATCCTAAAATTGCTGATACCACCAGTAATTTTTTCAAGCAATGTGGGGTGTCAGGCGATAATATAGTTTAATAACTAAGTGCACACAACAGTAGTCAAAAACATAAGATTCGCCTTTGTAACAAAACAACAATTATTGGGATTTTATGATGCAAAATTACTTTTGTTTGTACAAGAGAAAAGGTAAATAATTTTTACATTCAAAATTGTTGTTAAAAACTACTTACCTTTCTTAAAACTTGAGATATATGCTTTTGTGCATTTTGAATACAGACACTTTAAAATAGTGATGCAAAAAATGTATAAAAAGTTTATCATAATTTTTAACTTTAAAAAAATGAGACTTCTGTTTTGTTATCTTAAAAGATAAATTTTTCTGGTAATGTAGATTTTACTTCTGGGCAAGTAAATATTTTCTGCACATGCCCAGCTGGGCATGGAACTTTTCAGATATTTTTCAAGCCCCGAATAGCATTTATAGAAAAAACCCTGCCCTATTGGTGGAAGGCCATTTGACATAATATGAAAATATGAAGAAACCAATAATGAAACAAAAAAATTTGGAATTGTCACAAAAAAAATTGCACCCTTCTCCAATAAATTTTCATTACGCTACAGAGAAAGCATTGAAATTCTCTTCAATAAAAACTTGCAATTCTGATGCATTCTCAGTATTGTGATAATTTGGAAATCTCTACTGGCAACAGCTAAAGAAACAATGTCAAACCACGTGAGTACTTGCTTTTAGTGTGAACAAGGCTGGCGTTTCAAATGAAAGACCTCTTACTATTCCTAAAGTTAGTCTGTAATAAGTTGTGCATAAAATTTTTGCTTCATTATTGGAACCGTGCCCTATTTTAAATAACCAATGCGATATGAAATAGAGTTAGAGTGGTGATTCAAGTTGTTTTATATTATCCAAGCATAAAATGGTTCTGTGCTATCATTACTACATCAAAACATGTACTACGTCAAATGTATATATACTACTTCATGTACATACAAAATACATCCAAGAAATATAATGCTACATATGTAAATACATATACTACATACCTGCCAACTACAACGAAATGTCCATAGTTTCTACAGATTTTGTTGTCTGACTACAGGACTCACTGTTGAAACTATGGATTCTACAAATTTTCACATTTACTTTTTTCTATTTTGCTATTATTTTATGATATACATGATATTTTTAAGTGGATTCACGGAATTCCGCCTTTTTTGTCATTTAGATCATTCTCAAGATCGATGCAAAACTGAAGAGAATTTGGGGGAGGAGTGTCGTCTTCCATCTGGGGGCGGTATTTGTGTTTCAAAACTTTTGAAAACAATAGTTAAACAGAGTAAAAAATTGTGTGGTAATCGTAATTTTCTCATTCCCAATGCTGCTGAACAGAAATGGGGGGTTCATTGTAGGATAGAATTTCATTTTTACAAAACTTTCTAAAATGGCAGGTCGGCGGAGTTCAGATTTTTTTCGCAATGGTACTTTATTTTTCTTGCGATTTTGCCTTTGTCCAGTAGTATTGTCAAATAAAATTTTACTGTATAAATATTTTTATTTCAGCTTGAAAAGAGGGGGAAATTTTCCAAAACCAGGATTTAGACCAAACAAAGATTTTTCCTGTAAGCAACCCCCCTAATGTTTCCGCTCTTCTGCATTGCTAAATATTCCCCATCCCATAAGTTTTTGCATTTAAGCTGAGAAGGGAGCAGGAAATCCACAAAAACGGGAGTAACAGAGTTGAAAATTTGTAAAAATTGAAGCATTTTTTTACAAATTTTGGATTTCCCGTTCGTGAAGTGTTGTGGAATTCTGAATGCATTTGACTGATTTTACTGGTGGAAGTTTTGAACTTTAATAGCACAAAGCTGCTCAGAGAGAGAGAGAGAGAGATGCTTTGTTTCAAAGCACAAGCAGCCTAAAGTATTGTATCATACTCTCGAAAGCAAAGCAAGTTTTCTCTGTCTTTGGGCTGACAACTTTGAAATGGATTTAGCATCAATGGTTTTCCCAAATAATTTTGAATTTGAAGTAGATCAAAATCAACTAAAGGTAAAAGAAATTAATTGCAAGGAAATGGCAGTGGTAGTCTTTATGCAATTCTATAAGTTTCTTTTATGTCTGGAAAAACTTAGTTCTCAGTTTTAAAACTTGGGGTCACCCAGTGAGCAAGTGGTAACAAGCACTGGCTTCTATGAGTATTTTTGAATTAATGTATATAGTTAATGGAAAAGAATTTGATTTTAAGCAAAAAAGAATGTTTTTAGCTGACTTTATACTTTATTACACACATATTGTTTAAATCATTTGTTCAAAAATGGGTCTGGGCTTGAATGCCTGGTGGGGCGTGAATGTTAGATTTTCCATCAATGGTCTTCCCACATAATTTGAGCAGGGACATTGCTAGACCATTTTAGGAAGGGGGCTGAAGCCTCAATAATCTTGCTATCTCAGTGGCATACCAGAAAAATTCACCCCCCTCCCTGCAAAAAAATATCTTCAAAGCCCATTTGAAAAAAAAATCCATTTTGACTTTCAATTACTGAAATTTTTAAATTCCATATTAACTAGATTTTCTGGGCATTTTAATAATACAAGTTCTTTAGAACCTACAGCCGCTTTTCATAAAACCAAAATTATTGCACTTTATTGTGTAAAATACAAATGTGACATTGTAATTGAAATGATTGCTCTTATTTTCTGTGAACAAAAAATACCACAAAACACACATAAAAATTAATCGTATCATGCAAATTTTATTCTTTAACCCTTTAAGTGGCCGATGTACCTGAACCGAAAGGTGCCAAAAAAAATTCTGCTCTCCCCAAACAGAGTTGTTTCCATAATGACCGATTTCACAAAAGCTGAGGCAAAACAATTTCTTTCGCTCTCTCATGTGAGCAGTAAGGACTATAAACCTGTCAAGAGTTATCAGCGCTCCCTTCTAGTCCTTTATTCTCTGATTCATGACAAGATGGGGTAGGTCTAGTCTCCCTGACACGGATATCATGCAACAAGATAAAAAAAAAAAAAAACTCTTAACATCTTCTCTTTCCTTTCTTAGGTTCGTCGGCACTGTTGTGGCACTATCAGCATCTAATCAGTCAGAAAGGATCATTGTCAATCACTTCTATAATTGACACCTTTGAATAACAAATCAAAGGGGGAGGTAGCATTTTATGACCCTCAGGTATTTCCTTCAAGTGGTGTTAAGACCACTAAACCTTCCCCAAAATGAATTCGTTCTAGCCACACTTCACCCACTTCTTAGACAGTGAAGATATCCATCTGAGCTGATCAGCCCATTTTGATAACCCCGAGTTAACTCTTTCCGGCCACTTAAAGGGTTAAAGAACTATGGCAAACTTCCTTGAAATGCATCACAATCACACACACAAACCATGTAACTGCCACGTGACAGTGTCTTCGATATCCCTTGCATTGAGACAACATGATTTATTCCGACAACTGTTTGCCTTTTGAACTACTTGTATTATTTGTGGTGCAATGGTCTATGCACTGACTTCTGACTACTCAGTTTCAAGTCTCAGGTGGGGCATTAATTGTGTATTTGTCTTAATGAAGTGGTTCTCTCCCTTCGTTGGCTACAAATTAAGGATGAGCAGCTTTGTATAGCACCTAGAATTGGTTTCCATGATTAATGCTGTGCCCCCTCCAACGAACAGAAAAAGAAGTAAAAATGTTATTGACATCAAAATCATCTATATTTCACCAACTCAAAACATTGGGGCAGTTTCATACTAATAATGGCCTTTTCTGATTTATAAATGAGTAACAATTAAAGAGTAAAGTTTCAAAAAAAAAAAAAAAAAAAAAAAAGCTGTTTGAATTATTTACTCTTGATTAAAAAAAAACACTTATGTAAAATAATGCCACAATATTTTGCACATGGCAAATTTGTTTTCCATAATTCTTGTAAAGAAACAAAGACATAGGCTCTCTGTTTCTTTGTCCACACAAAGAACATCTTTTTGTTCATTATATTTTTAAGAATGCAGAGTTATGTGCAAACAATTGTAATACACCTTATTCTCAATAAAAACACTTTATTCTCAGTGGTGTAAAAATGTAATTCCTTGAACTGATATTTCTTTCACATTCTCTTATTAATATATGTACATGTATAGGAACTATTGCCATTGCTATGAAAAGGGGCTTCACATCCTCTGGAGTTGATGCTTTTCTGTCTGTCATCCAGTTTTTATAAACTTTAAAACTGTAAAAATGATTTCTCAAGATTTTACTTATTTACAAAAAAAAAAAAAAAAAATACTTTTCTGCTTAATACTTAATTCAAAGTTGCTGTCAAAAATGTCTGGCTATTTCTTTAAGCAGTTTCAAAATGACTAAAAAGTTTTGTAGATGTTTTTGTTAAGCCCCCATAATGCAGGGGTCACAGAGCCTGCCAGTGAGCCCCTACATAATCTACAAGGAAGTTTTTTGCTTAAGTTAAAAGAAAAATTTGTAAGCCTTGACTAAATTTTGATTAACATGATTATTATTTTAAATCAATGATCAATCGTAAAAAAATAAAATAAAGAAGACAAAAAATATTGATGGTAAATTTATATTTGGCCATTGTATGTTACCAAAGGATGCATATGGAACCACGACTTGCTTTAGGACATGCCCACAGATCATCGGGTGTGTAATGCAGTTCATACATTTTTTAGCCATAGTTTCTTCACAAGATTTGGTAGCATTGTATGTCCCTGGTGGACATGACCAATTGGATACTTGGGCATTTTGTTCGCATATGCTGAATCTGTTTTTGTTGTTGTTGTTGTTGTTGTTGTTTTATCATGTGATGTTTTCTGGTGTGCCATGTGGTGGGTTTCTTCCTTTCTTTATTTATTGCTCATAACTCCTCTGTACCACTGCTCAATACTCCTCACCACAGCAAAGCAACTAGGGACCATCTCTGTATTCGTAAAACCCCACCAAAAATGGGGAAAAGGTCAACATTTAAATAATATATTACTGCACTTAAATTAATCCTAAAACTTAATATCACAAGGTTACATTGGTTGCAAGTGAAATTAAATTAATTTATTTCAAATTTAAAATGCAATCAAATTAAATGACAATTATGAATTTTAAAATTCTGTAGTTTTCTTGTTTTATTCATTATGGAAGCAAGGGAATGGGGTGAGTACAATGTAGCAAAATAAATTAAACCTTGTTTAGCACCCCAGTGTTATTAGTCTAATGATGCTTCTGATATTGAATATGAAATAAATCAAAATCAACTAAAGGTTCCTTAGTGAAATTAACTGTGGAGGAAAAAGTAGTGCTTTGGAAAAACTTAATTCCCTGTTTAAACATTTGAGACCCTCCTGTGGCCTAGTGGTATGATATGCCGGCTTCTAATCATTCACTAAAGATGGATCTGGGTATGACATGAATAGTGTGCTTGTTTTATGCTGCACTACTGCTCTCCCTGAAACAGATGGGCCCAAATCAGTGATGAGCAACTGCTTGTAGTCCATTGAGTTGCTCATGGTGGTAGTTAAACACCAAATGAAAAAAAAAATGGATTTGCAGTTCAGTTAGTATATAAATTAACCAAATGTTTCTGTAATGTCTCTCACACAGTTCATTGCATTCACATGTGGGGTAAGGATGTTAAAATTGTAACTCTTAAGTCTCGTAGTCTATTTTAAAGTTTTCCAAGAGGATTAGTGAATCCCTTTGCTGATCACTGCAAATGAGGAGTGGAATTTTGTTTACATAGTGATTTAGTGTTAAAACCTTTCACCCATCCTCCCATGTGTCTGCTACATAAGTATTAGACTAGTTTCTTTTTTTGTCTTTATTCCATGTATGATAAAATGTTACACTGCAGGCATACATTTACCTCTTATTTTAGATATCACTAATTACATGGAGATCACTAATTAATGAGTTCAGTCATAGACAGATAGGAGTGAGGAAGGTTTCAGCAACTGTGGCATGCTGATAGGAGGTTGCATGTGTGGTATAGATCACATGAGGCCATGGACCTGAATCATCAAGTTGGAGTGTTACATACCAGTGGAGGTGGTGTCTGTGGTACGTTTACTAACAAGCCACCTCTTTGGGCCTTTTTGCACCTACTGAGACCTCCGTCACAGCACAAGACAATGTTTATGTACTTGTTGAGCACATACTGCCACTCATGCTTACTCAATAGAAATAAAGAGAATTATGCATGGTCTTATTTGTTTGGCTCACATAGTGGTAAAAGTTATATTATGTTACATAGTGAAAGTATGATGCAAAGGAATGATGAGCCGGATTGAAAATAAACAGTTTATAATAGCAAAAGATATCAGAACAGCAACAAAACTGATCCTAGGGGAAATATCATTTTGTTGTTATTCAAAATCATCTGTCATGGGATGCTTTGAATAGCATCTGTCAGTCTGTAAAGGATAGTGAAAGACTGCTAGTGCTGTTGATTTAACTTTTTAGTTGGCTGGAAACTGGTGATGCCTACACAAATGTAAAACTTTCTCTAATCATTAAAAATGCATGCATGAAAAAAAGCTTACCTGCAGTATTTCTAGCTTGAACTTCAGAATCAACCACAGTTATAAATTCAAACCATTAAAAAGAAATGTTTGGAGCAAAATTTATTTAAATCCACTACAAAACACTTCTCTCAAATAGTTAACCTTGCACACAGGTGACATCCTTTATTGGCTACAGCAAAATGTTTTCCACCACATGTGACATGCTTCACAGTAGCATAAGTAAGGTTCTTGAATTGAGTCCCCACTGGCTATTCTAATAAGACAAAAAAAAAAAAAAAAAAAAAAATAATAATTAATAAATAAAGGTGGTACAGGAAATATATTAAAGTTTATAAATTGCTAAGGTATTTGTAACAGGAGGTTTATTATAACATGCGAAACATGCAGAAAATATGCAATTTTTCCAGAATACCACACAACAAAAGGGGTGGTATTAAAGTGATATGAACAGACTGACTTAATTAAGGGGCTGCTGGAAGTGTTGTGAAGAAAAGCTACCAGAAATGTGAATGTTATCCCTCTCCTTAAGTCAAAATATGAAGTCACACCTACATTTTTACCATAACTTTTGAAAAAAAAATATGATAGTTGGTTTGGAAATATATAAGGTATCACATGGATAGTTAATTTCAGTACTTTCCAAGGAACTGATAACAGTGAATGACCATCCCTTGAAATTGTATCAACTTCAATAACATTTGCATTCATCACTAAAATAATGAATACAAATTATACTGCTGTGATTTGGTACCAAGTTGTCTCTGTAGAGAGCAGTAATCCACTATTCTTGCAATTCAGGATCCTTGGAAAACTTAAATCTTTTCCTACTTATAATCTGCATGACAAACTGGAGCACAAATGCAAACATGTATTTAGTACAAAAATTCTGAATTGACCTTAATGTTAAATTTTAGTAACTACACATTAATCAAATTAGCTTTATTCTCATTTATGTGTTAAATTGTGGTGTTGTGAATAAGAAATTCAAAGCACGCAGATTCTGTTTGCCGAACTCTCTTTTCACCTAGTTCTTGTTTGCTATGAAAAAATTCTATTTTCCAATCTCTCTACTCCCTCTGCTCTTCATTCCTTATCTTCCACGTGTTTTATAATTCACTGTGAAGAATGCACCAATTCCTTCTGAGCTAACATTAGTCAGATCAGTTGTCACCTATGGTAGACGCCTGCTCTTGCTCAGCATCACATAGCCCTATGTTTGAATTTGCTTTCCAGACAAATCGATAGGTCAAGAACATATTTCACAATTTGACTGAAATATTATAATTGGAAAGGAAGATGGGTTGAGCCTCTATGATTACATCAGCTGCAATGCGCATTTGGCAATATCAACACTTAAGATTAAATCACTGAAAACAAAAAGTGCCATGAGAATGTCTCTAGCGGCAAAAGTGATGATGATTCCCAGGTAAATGCATAAGCACTCCAACTTTGCAATGTACTGAAATCATTGGGACTTCTTTTATACCCAAAGTATTAATCAGGAAACAATGCAGGCTTTCAATAGCCTTGTTTTAATTTAAAAGTAAACTTAAAAGTAAACAACAATAAAAAATTAATGATTTTTAAACTATCTTAATATATATATATATATATCATCATCATCATCATTGTCAACCATTATCAATCCACTGCTGGACGAAGGTCTCCCCAAGTTTCCTCCACAACGGTCTGTCTTGTGCCAGTCTCCTCCATGTCACTCCCGCATACTTTCGAATTTCATCCACCCATCTTCCATGTGGTCTTCTTCTGGGTCTTTTCCTGTCCCTTGGAATCCAATCTAAAATTTCGGCTGTCCATCGATGGTCTGTTCTTCTGGCAGTATGTCCAGCCCATTGCCATTTCAGGGATTTAACTCTGATCATGATGTCTTCCACTCTTGTCATTTTTCGGATCCACGTGTTCCTCTTCTTATCTCTCTTGGTTACACCAAGCATGCACCTCTCCATGCTACTTTGAGTTGTCTGCAGCCTTTGTATGTCTCTTTTAGCTAAGGTCCACGTCTCTGCACCATACGTAAGCACTGGAAGGATGCATTGATCAAACACTTTTCTTTTAAGACATAATGGCATATTGCTCTTGAAAATTATGCCGTTTCTTCCAAAAGCTCTCCAGGCAAGTTTTGTACGCCGATTAATTTCTTCACCAATGTGACCCTCACTTGATATCTGCTGTCCAAGATAAACGTACGTGTCTGTTATCTCCAGCTTTTCTCCATCAATCGATAAATCTTCATTTCTTGTAAACGCATTGTACATCACTTTTGTCTTCTGAAAGTTCATTTTTAATCCCACTTCTTTACTCTTGTCAGCAAGTTCCTAGATCATACTCTGTAGCTCTGATGGGGTAGTTGCAAAAATGACTATGTCATCAGCAAAACGAAGGTGGGGTAGATAATCTCCATTAACCTTTACCCCTTTGTTTTCCCAGTTCAGTGATTGAAAGACATTTTCCAATGTGGCATTAAAGAGCTTCGGAGATATGGTGTCACCTTGTCTCACTCCTTTTCCAATTTTTATGTGTGTTGTATTTTCAAACAGCCGAATCTTTGCACTTGAATTTTCATAGATGTTATTAATAATATTAATGTATGCATCTTCAATACCGCAGGATTTCAGAGCCATTGCAACTGCTGATGGTTTCACCGAATCAAAGGCTTTTTCATAATCGATAAAAGCCATGCCCAATGGAAGCTCATATTCCCTCGCTCTTTCAATTAGTTCTCTCAGTACGTGGATATGATCTATTGTGCTGTAGCCACTCCTGAATCCAGCTTGTTTTCTCGGTTGAGCCATGTCCAGTGTCACCTTCAAGCGGTGTGAAAGAACTTTAGTGAAGATTTTATAAACCACTGATAGGAGGCTGATAGGTCTGTAGTTTCTGAGATCCTCAATGTCACCTTTTTTATGTAGCAAGATCATTGTAGCGTTGTTCCAATCCTCAGGAATTTTCCCTTCATTAAGGCATCGAGTGAAAATTTGGGCGAGTACTGTTTCGATTTCTCCACTTGCTTCTTGTATGATGTCTACAGTAATTCCATCTTCTCCTGGAGCTTTTCCCCGCTTCATGTTCTTGATTGCATGTGTAACTTCTGCTGGAAGGACTGGAAGAACTCTGGTACTGGTACCTTTCATGATGTCTGGAGTACATGTATCATCCCTTTCATATAATTTGGAGTAGAAATCTTTCACTCTTGTCAAAATTTCGCCTCTATTTCTTGTTACAGAACCATCTTCTTTTCTCAGTGCCATAATCTGTTTTTCCCCTTACTGAGATGTCCCTTTGCTATCTAAAGGCTTTGGTTGTTTTCAATTGCTTTCCTTACTAGTTCACAGTTGAATTTCCTTACGTCTTCAGTGATACTTTTTCGTACTGTCTTGCATAGCTCTATATATTCCACTTTGGAAGTCACATCTTCTTTAGTTGTCCTCATCACTCTTCTTTTTTGCATCAACATTTTGGTTTTTCCTGATAATTTGTTCACATGCAATTTGTGCTTAGACCCAGCTAATTTTGTTGCTGTTTCCATAAGAGCTTTGGTTACTTTTCTGTTAACTTCAGAAATATCCACTTCTTCCGATGTTAGGCCTTCTAAAGCAGAGAATCTGTTCTTCAGTTCCAATTTGAAGGTATTATGGTGTTTTTTAAGGTTGGTTATGTCAATACATTTTGTTTGTCTTATGAGCTTGCTACGTTCGAGTTTAGTGTTGAGGTGCATCTTACATCTCACCAATCTATGGTCACTGCCTGTGTTGAACTTGTTTAGCAAAAAAAAAAAATGCAGAGTTTTTGCTGGTCCTTGATAAAACCAAGGCTCAGTATTCTCGACACTTTCTACATTCAGTTGTTCTATTTTTTTCTCTTTTTACTCACACCGGTCAATACATAACCTTTTCTATGTTGTACTTGGTATGAGTCAAAAAAATTTTTTGCTTCAGTCTCTTCTTAATAGAATATATATATATATTGGGATGTAAGGTCAGGTGATGCGTAACATCACAGCCTCTCCTTGACAAATGTCAACCCCACCTTCTCGTGGTACATCCTGTTCCCACTAAAGGGGCTCTGACGACCGCCAATAGCGGTATAACTATACCATCGGGATTAGAGGAAATGCTATCCCACACTCACCAACCCGCTTGGCCAGCGTGGTGAGTTATGGCCAAACCCCCCAAAATGACTCCACAACTTAAATCTTGGCCCTCAGTCTCCGGCAGCTGGAATGTACCTGGCCAAGGCAGCGGCCAGTGCGACATGAAGGCAGAGGATGCTAAGAATCCCCGGAGGACCGGACTAGGCTGCCATCTGATGCTGACCTTGGCTATGTACAACGGACGCTCCCTATCTTCTGATTCAAGGCTTCTTGAATTGGAAGAGGAACTACAAAGGATCAAGTGGGACATCGTCGGGCTAAGTGAGGTAAGGAGAAAAGGAGAAGATCTCATTGAACTGAAAAGTGGACATCTCTTCTACTATCGTGGGACAGATACTGGCAGAACTAGTGGTGTTGGATTTATAATAAACAAGAAACTGAAGGATAAAGTTGTAGAAGTTGAAAGTTCCTCTGACAGAGCTGCACGACTCGTTATCCAACTCTCGAGAAGATACCAGGCTCAGATTATTCAAACTTATGCACCCACCACAAGTCATGCTGAAGAAGAAATTGAAAAATTTTATGAGGAAATTCGTGATCTAAATAATAAAGGTAAGCAGCACTTGAAGATAATTATGAGAGATTTTAATGCAAAAATAGGGCAACGGCAACAGAATGAACCTTCAGTAGGTAAATTCGGTCACAGCAACAGAAACCAGCGTGGAAATACTCTCGTAGAGTTTGCAGAGGCAGAAGGGTTTTTCATCTTGAACTCCTTTTTCAAGAAAAAGCCACACAGGAAATGGACATGGAGACATCCAAATGGGACGACAAGTGAAATTGATTTTATTATGTGTAACAAAAAATTCGTCATAGAAGACTGCATTGTGCTAAACAAGTTCAACACAGGCAGTGACCATAGATTGGTGAGATGTAAGATGCAACTCAACACTAAACTCGAACGTAGCAAGCTCATAAGACAAACAAAATGTATTGACATAACCAACCTTAAAAAACACCATAATACCTTCAAATTGGAACTGAAGAACAGATTCTTTGCTTTAGAAGGCCTAACATCGGAAGAAGTGGATATTTCTGAAGTTAACAGAAAAGTAACCAAAGCTCTTATGGAAACAGCAACAAAATTGGTTTCCACGTGACGTGAATTTTTTTCCTTTTTCTAAAAATCTGCTTTTGAAAAATCGTTTCGTGTCGGAAATAATTCAGTGGAGGTGCTCATTACACCCGTGAATTAGAAGTCATCTTTCTTGTTTTAGATTTATTTGTTTGTAAGCGTCTGGTCTATGAATTGTTTGTGCGTTGACGAGCTTTCATGGTGAAGAATATTTCCCATACAGTGCCAAGTTCCCGTAACGTACAGCTTTGCAACAAAGAAGAACAAGTCTATATTTCTGCTTACAACGTATTCGCAGCCGTATCTACGCTTCTAAAATGTCGATTGAAAACAATTATTCTTAGTCCGATAGTGGTTACTACGGAAAAAATTTTGCACATATTTTCAGCTCAAAAGAATGTAAAGTTTTCCGTTAGAAGTCGTAGATATATAGTTCATTTTCTGTTTGAAAAAAAAATTCTCTTAACATCAGTTGACATTCACTGAGTAGATTATTTTTCATTGTGTTTTCATTTTTTCTGCCGCTAAGTGGAAAAAATTTGCATTACTGTATCTTGTTTTCAAAACTTCCGACTGAAAAGATTCCGTTTTCCTTCGATAACGTTTGCTACGGAGACCACTGCGTACAGCTGCTAGTTCAAAAATTTCCCAGTTTTCACGCTCTTTGGCGCAAATGTAGTTTTGTCGAATGCTCAGCTGCTCAAAGCTCTATCAGAAAAATCATGTTTGCGTCGACATACTATTATGGTAAATAATATTTTACACATCTAGATAAAATCGAAATTAACAGCTGTCTACGCACGATTAAAACACATGCGATTCAAGAATTAAGACTTTAATAGCATTACATTCTAAAAAAAAAAACATTGGATCTTTCGGATCGTAACGTACGATCCATCATCAATGTGAGGTTGAACCTGCCTTATATGATAAAATCGAGTTGGGGTCAATGACACCATAGTGGGAGGTTTCATTGTGAACCAATGTCGAACGCGAATGGAAAATGTTCTGCAGCACTACACTTTTGGGCTGTCAACTGGAATGTGAAATTGTCCGATAGCGTCTATGTAGATGTGGAAGATACCGATTTCCGAGCTAGTAGGTTGATTTCAGGATTGCGCATAGTTATCTGATGCCGCCCGTGTAGAAGTGGTAAGTACTGCTTTCCACGCAATCGGGATCACTTCAGGGATGTTCCATTACATGATTTTTCTCCAATGTAGTGTATAAACAGACTTTCGGTAAATCTGAGTTGGCCACCCCTGTGTCGCAATGGTTTAAGGGCTGGTTTCTGACCATTCGTCCGAGAAGGGTCCGGGTTCGAATCCCATGAGGCATGGATGTTGTGTTTGTCTTACGGCACTAGCTCTCTCCCTTCCCTGGAACCAGTGACCTTAAATTAGGGACGGGCGACTGCTTATAGCCCATTGAGGTGCTTACGGTGGTCGTTAAACCCCCAATAAAAAAACAAAAAAACAAAAAATCCCTGCGCTGTGATCTTGAAATCGGTACATTGAGGATAGATATTTGGTCCCACACAGGAACGTGCGAACCTTTGTTGACTAGGCGTGACATCGCTGTAGCATTAGATTTGATTTTGACATCAAACTTGTGTTCCGTAATCTTGGTGCTGAGAGCCCGGAAAGTCGATCCTATATAGATCTTGTCATTTTCTGTTGGTTGAGTAGCCTGCAAAGGAATCGAGTAAATTCCATGTTTTTGCATTTCATCGACTGTGTCCCGGTCATTCCTAATCAGTGACAATAAATTCGTGGTCTTTTCCTCCTCTTGTGAAATAAACTATATGATGAATTCTTGGGAAATCAACTAGATGTTACTTGCATATCTTTTTTTTTTTAACTATAGCAATCATAACTATGCACAATGCCGAAATCAACCTACTAGCTCGGAAATCGGTATCCTCCACATCTACATAGACGCTATCGGACAATTTCACATTCCAGTTGACAGCCCAAAAGTGTAGTGCTGCAGAACATTTTCCATTCGCGTTCGACATTGGTTCACAATGAATCCTCCCACTATGGTGTCATTGACCCCAACTCGATTTTATCATATAAGGCAGGTTCAACCTCACATTGTCATACATCTGATGATGGATCGTACGTTACGATCCGAAAGATCTAATGTCTGTTTCTTTAGAATGTAATGCTATTAAAGTCTTAATTCTTGAATCGGATGCGCTTTAATCGTGTGTAGGTGGTTGTTAATTTCGATTTTATCGAGATCATTGATTGGCACGAAGTTTTTATCTTATCATAACATTTTACACATTATATCAAATTTTTCATGAACTACAACTTTATCATTAGGGGCGTAAGTTCATATTTCTACTTACAATGTTTTCGCTGTGTTATCTGAAGGTCGTCTAGAACAGTGTTTCCCAACCTCCGGACCACGAACCGGTACCGGTCCAGCGACCCCCCCCCCCCTTACCGGTCCGCGAGAAACGAGTAAATTTATTATATTTTCTTTTGAATCGAAATGGAGCCAAAGTAAGAGGAAATCTAGACCTAAATTTTTTTGAACACCTGTTGCGAAAGAATAAAAAAAGCTTGGATAGCTAATTTCTTCACACAAGATCTGAACTCCTGCAGACTAACTCACCACGAAAAGGAAAGCTTCGCTGAACTTCCTTCTGATGCCAGTCTGGTATCGATATTGAGATCCAAATCTCTCACTCAGTTTTGGGGTATTACGGAGAAAGAATATCCAAGTCTCAGCGGCAAACTCTAAAATTATTGGTGACTTTTAAAGCCACGTAGTTATTGCGAGAAAACCCTTTCAGCCGTTTCGGCAATCAAAACAAAGTACAAAAACATAATGGGCATTAATGTTGCATTGCGCCTTGCAGAAACGACGTTGGAACCTCGGCTCGAGAAGATTATCGCGAAACAGCAGCAACAGACGTTGCATTGACCCCAGAAAAATATATTAACGGTAAGGAGACTA
The DNA here is from genome assembly GCA_039090855.1 of Macrothele yani. Lineage (NCBI taxonomy): Eukaryota > Metazoa > Arthropoda > Arachnida > Araneae > Macrothelidae > Macrothele > Macrothele yani. Next base: position 67,791,145 of record CM077017.1, read on the forward strand.
CTGTGGTACACTGATTATGGATTGCACCTATTAATCATTAAAGAACATTTACAGATTAAATTATATTAGCTGTAAGTAGGTGACAGGGAATATTATGGTACATAAATTATGGATTGCAAGCAGCGATCATTATAGTACAGAATATTACGAGATTAAATGCTCGAAAATAGTCGAAAGGTTTTGTTTCGTCATCGCCAGTCCACGAAGGTTTCCCCAAGGTTTTGCAGGTGCGCGAAAGTTTCCCTAACGTTTTGCCGGTCCTCGAATGCAAAAAGATTGGGAACCACTGGTCTAGAAAACACAAGGCCACGACATTAGAGAGAAGAGTTCCCTCTTTTAGTGACGTCACGTGGAAACCAAGGCTTCCGATTGGTTTCCAATGCTGTCGTGTGTGACATCAAACACGGCACTGATGTATCAGTCCGTGAACATGACAGTGACGTCACAAAAAGGAAAACTCATCTCTCTAATGTCATGTGTTTTCTAAATGGCCTTGGTTATTTTCGCTTCCAAAAACGCGACTGTAAAAATTTCGTATTTGGTTTAATGCCTTTTTCTGCGTAAAATATTTTAAACACACTTCCTGCTCAAAATATTACACAGTTTTCCAGCAAGTGATTGTAAATGTGTGCTTCGTTTTTCTCTGTGCCCTTTCTTTTAGACGTTTAATTTGAAACATTCCTTTTTCATCGGCAACTCACATTGCAGAAGACCTTTCGCAGATATTCAGTTTTTCACAATTCAACTTTTTGCGGCTTAGTGGCGTGTCTTCACTTATGCTTGCAACAGCATCTGCAGTACTAAAAAACCCACTGAAAATAGTGTTTTTGCATTGTACGCATTTGCTATGGTAAAAATTGTGACCATTATCCACTTCAAACTATGATCAGTGCTCCAGTCAGAGACATATACGTACAAACTACATTAATGCTAACTCTGCAATTCTAAAGTTCGTACTTAGAAACGTTTCTCTCTCTTATACCTCCCTTGATGAAGAACATTTTTCGCGAACATCTGGTTTTCTTATAATACACAGCTCTGCCGCAAGGAGATGTTAGCGCATATTTATATTTATATTTACAAGAGCATTTTCGATTATGGAAATTCGACTAAAAAAATCTATTAGTTGTTGGACACCTTTGACTATGAAAAATGTTCTGTGCCCATTTTCTTTTTCAAATAACGCGCGTTTTACCGCTAGAGAGCATAAACAGGGCGGTTACCCTCCCAGAACGGTCATACCAAGGGTGTAAATTCATGCTCTGAAGGACGTAAAAAACAGAAATGCACGACGAGTGAATAAATTTACTGAAAACTATAACTCAAAAAGAAATACTGTATTTCAGTATTTTCTTTTTTAAAGGCTTAAGCTTGTCGCATAGAGTATCTTGCGCAGCTAACTACTTAACAAAGTAACCTACTCTGTAAGGTGTGAACCCCTCATATGCATGAAAGGAATTATCTGAAACAGAGGGGAGGGATATAAAACAATATGCGGATACACCTAACCTCTGTGACCTTTCTGAATATGCTGTAGGGATGAAGAGTTATTTAGTCACTTCTGCTCTGTCTCAGAAAGGCCCTGAGGGTGTTTAACCTTGAATGGAATTTTTCCAAGCCCTACACCGAAAGTATCTTTTCATCGTTGCGTTCTCTGTCTGATACTCATTCGTTCTGTGTTCGTTCGGTTTTCATTTTGCAAAGTGCTGTTTTTTCGCCGCTTATGTAACTTACGTTTTACTTGATATTCACAACCAATGACTCTTGAGTATTTACGTAGTTTTGAGATTTTTAGTAGAATTATGTCAACAACCGGAGGAATACTTTTTGAGTGATGATAATTCTGTATTATAACAGCGGCAGAAAGTAAAAACTGCGTAGATATTAAGAACTTTGAACTCGAAGGGGCATGATGTCAAGATGAGACCTGAGTTTCCTGGCATGCACAGAGGAACGCAAAAAACAGATCGAAGGCAAGGAAGCTTCTGTTACAAAAGGCAGAAATCTGAAAATAGTACATTTTGAAATCTCAGAAATGGCAGTTTCTTAATATAGCAACTAGAACATTATTCTCTTGTTTAAACGAATTATTTTGATGCACTTGCACAATGTCCAGTAATTTCTTCACAAAACTTGAATACAAATATAATTGCTTGCTCCACGACTAAATTTAGGTAGTAAATACATTGGTGAATTTTCTAATCCACTTTTTACCTCCGACTTAACTAATTTTGAAACAAAGAACATCAAATTACTGCGAAAGTTTTTTCCAACCGATTAATACAAGTTGAATGAACAGCCTCGTTTCTGCAAAACAATAGCGCTACATCTTTGATAACGTTACAGTACTATATAGTTTTTCTTGCAAGGCAGCAAGCAGTATTTACCAGTTTTTAACATTTACTCCCTGAATCAACTACGAAAAATTATGAATTCCCTCCGCTGAGAATTATTTAATTTCAAACTACCTTTTCCACCTATTCATTCATTCAATTCGATAACCCTGCCAGAACCACTTAATCTAAGTAAAGGCAGAGTGATTGCTCTTAGCATAGCTGGCTTCATCATTTAGCATTCAGCTTTAGCGATGCATACACTTTAACTGTTCTCTTCACCTCCTTCTCATTCTGATATTTCCTGTGGAGCACTTGCTCCTTCCTCCCTTCTAAAGGCGGCTGGACTTACGGCGTCACGTCTTTTTCCCGACTGAGAAAGCTGTTGTCTAGCCAAGATTCAGTCGACTAGTCCATGGTTAGGGGCAAGATACGTTAATCGTGTGATAGGTTCTGAACGATTGGGGTTGCCCCAATGTTTCAACCTGCGGTTCGTGTTTTTGTGTATCGGTTCGACGACTAAATTTAGAGAGAGAAACTTTATTAAAAACGGCCGCTGCCTTAAACGGGTTGCGTTCATAATATGAGCGAGAAACTGTGCATGATATTTGTACTTACACCCTTCTTGAGAAATATGTAACTGTTGCCCCGGTGGTGCAGTGGTCTAAGCGCTGGCTTTTGACTATTCGTTCGTGAAGGGTCTGGGTTCGAATCCCGGTGAGGCATGGATGTTGTGTTTGTCTTACGGCACTGGCTCTCTCTCCCTTCCCTGGAACCAGTGACCCTTAATTAATGACGGGCGACTGCTTATAGCCCATTGAGTAGCTCACGGTAGTCGTTAAACCTTCAATCCAATCCAATCGAATCAGGCCATGGGCATAAAGCTACATTTCGAATCTTCAGCATCCGCGTTTCTAATGCAGCATTTGAAAAATCCCTATTGCTTCAGACATCTACATGTATGAAAAACATTTTTGCTAATGCATTTTTTGGTAACGTACATTTCTGCCACTAGTGGGCATAAAGAACTGTTTCGACTTGTAAGTTGTTGTTTTTTTTTTGCGTAATCTAGCTATCCCACTGGAACAGTTTTTTGAAACAGGTTCCATGGTCTATAAAGAACGCTGCGCACTTTGTGAATTCTAAATAATACAAACTTTGCTCACTAGAGTGATTAAATATGTTATCTCTGTTCGATGATTTTCTTGCATTTTGCAAAATAGGCTGTGAAAAAGCCGTAATACATATGTCTAGAAGAATTCAAAAGAAATAGTTATTACGCAAATAATTCGTTATTATTCTTTTTTTCTTTGAAACAATATCTCTTTTAAAGGAAACGTAATCATGAGTTCTAAAGCTTATTCGCGGTTTTCACAGTCAGAATGGCCTTCTTCTGGAAGCAAGTTGTATAATAATATAGCTGAAATACTGTATGTGTATTTAACACAGATGAAAATAACACTTTATTTTCAACTGATGGTTTTTAATAAATGCTAAGTTAAATTTATAAAAAATGAAACCTCCATTAATGGACGCCTCCGAACATCGGTAACTTCCAAGTAACGGCAAATTTTGATTGTTACATAACAGCTGCCGTAGAATTAACATTAGCGATAACCACCGAAAAAAGAAACCTCTCAACAGCGTCCAACGGACACCCTAAGCATTCCCGAAAGAGATTTAACGGACGCCTTGTCTTTAGGATTTTACGAAGCTCTTTCGGTACTTTGGCGAGATGGATAATATAGGGACAAATAATATTATTGCTAAAGGAAGTATGTCTCGAGAAGGATGGGTAGGATTATGGCAGGTACAGTGATGTGCGTAAGTGAAAAGAAAGAGGTCAAATTTAGTTCTACGTGAGGCGAGCGGTGTATGTTTCAGTCGGAACTTGGGGGATGGAGAAGGGTGTTTGCTGGTGCCTGAAAAGTTTTCCGTTGGCGGCTGTATTTGTTTGGTCTCTGTGGGTTCTGTTCCTATTATTCGGCGCGCGGCCAGCTAACTGTGCAATTGGACTTCACGGTCTATCAATTTTCTGTTTCTTTTTCTTTCCCTTAGCTTACCCTAAACTTAGCCTCTTATCTTGCTATTTCTAGGGAAGTTTAAGACAACGGGTCAAACACTACTTTCCTAAAATCTTGTACGCCGATTTTTTTTAATTGCTATTTTGAGTTTAATTCAGCATTCTGCATTTGGAAAAAAACCACTTTGGAACCGTTTTTCTTGTACGCACGCTTTGTACAATTCTTCTTCTTTTGTACAAAAGCAACGGACTAGCAATGTTAACCTAGGCCCAACCTTCGAACAACGGCACCTCCCCACAACGGCCACTTTTTCCCGGTTTGAGCAGCGACCGTTATTCGGAGGTTTCACTGTACAACGACATGAGGTAAAACTTCTCCGGCTAGAAATAATTTGAAACATAAATTCTTTAGTTTTACAACTGATTGCTTTTCGTGGTGTTAGTGCATGTTATTACCTTAAAATGTTTTGGTTTAGCTAGTGTTCCAATTTTCCATGCCATTCTTCTTACAAAAGGCACTGTGCACTTGTGAATTTCATCGGGTAACTCTGAACCTTTTAATCAACAAATCCAGTCAATCGCATATCTGAAATGCATACGGTGCTGCTTACACATTGATTTACTTTGAATATCCACCCTAAAGTAAAAGTAAACAAGAAAGATGACACCAAATTTTAGGGTGTAATAAGACGTCTTATGAATCCATCCTGACGCAAATTAAATTTATCATAGCTACTCAAATTCAATGGAACCGGTATGGAAAACAATAGTATCTGACGGAAGAAAGAAGTTTTTCAATCGGGTGTTTAATCCCTCAGATATTGCTGTAAACAGAATCGTGAGCTTACGAACTCTTAGAAACAGAGATATCGACAAAAATAAGATGTGACTTTACGTCCCCTGGTGGGAAATCCATGCATTATCTTAGAAAGAAAGTACTTTCAAAAGGTTTATCCATATGAGGGGTATCGGTCCAAGAAAAAAAAAGTTTAGTCGAGTTTTCAGGAGCCCAGTTTTTGACTCAAATACATCAGAAGCAGAAATTAACACTTATGACCCCTGGTGGCCAAACCATTCTTTACCAAACATTAGAAATTATGTGAAAAATATTTTCCATTAGGTCTTGTATGCGATACAGGAAGAATTGTTCAAGTCGGAGTTTTAGGAGCAGAAATAACGCAGAAAACGCAATTTACCTTTGTGCTCCCTAGCGGAAAGTCTATGATTTAATTGAAAATTTTGAATTTATAGGAAAAACATTTCGCATCGGAAACACAATCCAACAAAGAAGGAATTTTTTAAATCGGACTCTTAGAAGTAGAGATACTGACAAAAATAAGATATGCATCTACGCCCCCTGGCGTAGAAACCATGCATTATTTTAATTTTAAGACTTACGCCACCTGGTGGCCAAACCATTTTTTACAAAAATTAGAAATTATGTGTAAAGGATTTCCCATCAGAATCTGTATCCGGTGCAGAAAGAACTTTTCAAATCGGAGATTTAGAAGCAGAGATATAGGGGGAAACGCAATTTGCCTTTACGCCGCCTAGCAGAAAGTCTATGAATTACTTGAGAATTTTGAAATTATATGAACCACATGTCACACTGGAAATGCTATCCAACAAAGAAGGAATTTTTCAAATCGGACTCCTAGAAGTAGAGATATTGACAAAAATAAGATATACATCTACGCCCCCTGGCGTACAAACCATGCACTATTTTAAGAAGAAAATGTTTCTAAAAGGTTTTTCGACATGAGTAGTATCGGTCTACAAACGATGTTTTCTTCAATAAAGAATTTCGAAGCTAATATTTTGCTGCAAATATATCAGAAGCGGAAATTAAGGTTTCGCCCCTGGTGGCCAAACCATATTTTTTACAAAAATTAGAAATTATGTGCAAACGATTTTCCATCAGGAGCTGTATCCGGTGCAGAAAGAATTTTTCAAATCGGAGATTTAGAAGCAGCGATATAGGGGAAAACGCAATTTACCTTTACGCCTCCTAGCGGAAAGTCTTTGAATTACTTGAAATTATATGAAACACATGTCACACTGGAAACACTATCCAACAAAGAAGGAATTTTTCGAATCGGACTCCTAGAAGTAGAGATATTGACAAAAATAAGATATACATCTACGCCCCCTGGCGGAGAAACTGTTGAATATTTTAGGAAAAAATATTCCGAAAAGGTTTATCGATGTGAGTGGCATTAGTTCACGAACTAATTTTTTCAATCGATAGTTCAGAAGCTCAGATTTTATGGCAAATACATCAGAAGCAAAAATTAACACTTACGCCCCATGGTGGCCAAAGTATTCTTTACCAAAAATTAGAAATTAAATGCAAAAGATTTTCCATTAGATGATGTATCCGCTGAAGAAATGTTTTTTCAAATCGGAGGTTTAGAAGAAGAGTTATCGGGAAAAATGTAATTTACTTTTACGCCCCCTAGCGGAAAATCTATGCGTAATTTGAAAAAGTAACTATATCTAAAATACTTTTCGACATAAATGGAATTGAAAGATAAATGAATTTTTTTCAATCGGATGTTTAGAAGCAAATATGTGAAATAACACGTATTTTTGAATTCGACTTCATCTGCATTTACGCCCTCTAGCGGCGAAATTGTACATCGTAAAGAAACGAAATGAAGGATCATCATTCTCATATTTCAAGCTTCCCAATGCAAAAAGAATTTTTCAAATTGGACTAATAGTTGCAGAGATATCGTGGGTACAGACGGACGGACAAACCGATAACATAAGCACGATCTTTTTTTACAAAAGACGTGCTAAAAATCTGACAATGATACTCAATTTCTGAATACCGTATAGTTGAAGTTTCCTTGTCAAACAGAATGTCATCACATTTGATTGCCCGAAAGTATGAGAAACAATATGTCTTTCGCAAATTATGCAGCCACATTGTATGAAAGGTGCAAGAAAGTCTGGTGTAAAAATTGTATTCTTGTAAAAGACAAAAAATTGTTTTGTGTATACAATGGAAAAGCTTTAGAACCAAACGTTTTACGCAATTATACTCTTTACACTAACCTTTTACGTAGAAATGTGCTTTTTTTTTAATACTGTTGGCGGTCAATAATAACGACATGGTCACCGCTTGATTATTAAAAAATAAAATATAAATTAGTAAATGTCAAGGAGAAAGTTCAGGTTAATTATGATACATCAGTGTACATTATATCTTGCCGACGGACCAAGTGCTTCGTCGGAATAGAATAAATCTTAGCGGGTTTATGGACTTATGTACATGAATTCCAGGCATTTCATTTCCTTTCCGATGTGACCTGTCTTAACCGTATTTAACATTCGGGGATTTCGCACTTAGCGGAGAGTGTTAATACGAATATTCTTCATTCCTTTCAAGTTTTACAGTACAGGAGCTCGAAATAATGGTTCTGCGCTTTTTCAAACTCTTTACATCTATTTCACTTTCCACCCTCTGGTGTAGGTTCACAATACGATATGCGTATTTACTACTGCCTATAGCCGAGCTTAACATCACCAAGTGAACACCAGTGTTTCATTATAGTGGATATATGCATTTTTTTAATGCTTTTTTCTACCCATGCCCAGAAATTATTATTTACTGAGTTGTTATAAGGGAGAAGCGTAGCAGAAATTTAGTTCAGTATTTGTGCTACGATGTAGTCCGAAGCACCGTTGTTTTGCCACTGGTACAGAAAAACTTGAGTTAACGTTCCACACTTGCCTCGATACAATGATAGGAAGTTTAGACAGTGACGTCACGAGGAGGAGTGCGAAATGAAGAATCACTGAGTTTTAAGAATTGGCGTCCATCCTTCGTCACCTCCCAACCAGGGACATCACTAAAGGGGTGTGAGGCTGGGCTTGAGCCCACCCTGAAATTTGTTTTACCCACCCTGCCGCCCACCCAGTTCAAAATGTGCCATTTTCAATATACTTAACCTTAAAATATAATTTGGACTCGCCAAGAAATGATAAGTCTTGTGTTTTACTTTATGTAGCCCTACATATTTCCCCCTAGGAAGTGCGTTGTTTACGCTTCTGTAGAAAGGTTATCAAATAGCATCCGCAGGGGCATTAAAATTTAATTGTAGTACACTCTTCCAATTCCTTAGTTTAAGCCTCTTTTTCATGTTAGTATGGCTAGGGGTGAATGCGAAGGGTGGATAGGAATTCATTGAGTGAGGTCATTGCTAATTGCTTTGCTGTTTGTTTTCTTTACCAAAATTTGGGATTCCAACACGGAAAGTGGAGTCTGAAGCCATACTAGAGTTCTTAAGACTGCCCCAGAAAAGTGAGAATGCAGGAAGTGGCTGACCACGGCTTTGTAGAAGAGAAGTGCTAAGAAAAGTCGCTGGCTTGAAGGAAGGAAGTTGAGGAGGGGGAGATATTGTGTCTGCATGGCACAACGTTAAAATTTGATTTAGATAAACAAAAACGACATTTTCTTTTAAATAAATTGTTCAAGTACAGTACTATTTTCGTACGCAAAAACAGAAAATTTTGAAAAAAAAAATTAAGACAGTGCATCCAGAGCAAGCAAAAAATTGAAGGAAATATTCTACCAACACTTTTATCTTACACATGGGGCGTAACTAGTCAGAGCCACGTATGTATATGTGTCCAGGTGGAGAGGGTCGGAACTGCACGAATTCTTTCGTAGCCGGTAGTGAAAAGCGTTGTAACCGACCCGGTGACGCAGTGGTCTAATCGCTGGCTTATGACCATTCACCAGAGCAGAGACAGGGTTTGAATCCCGTGAGGCATGAATGCTGTGTTTGTATTACGGCACGGGCTCCCTCCCTTCCCTGGAAAAAGTAACCTTAACTTACGGAGGGGCAACTGCTTATAGCCCACTGAGTTGCTCACGGTGGTCGTTTAACCTTCAATTAAAAGAAGAAAAAAGTATTAAAAATTGGTTCTTTCAGTGTTTCGTAAAAAAAAAAAAAAAAGTTGCTATGAAGCTTGCCTCACCAAAAATAATACTCGCCCACCTGTCCTGATGTCGAAGTCTAGCGACGTCCCTACTCCCAACACCGATTCTGGAGAAGATTCGGTAAATGTGTACTTTAGCGTCCTAATTATTTCGTCGGAAAAATTTAACTGAGGGGGGGGGGGGAGTGCGACGTACAATATTTTAAGCATGCAAAATAATGGGGAAAGATGCAAAAATATAGTATTTTTACATGAAAGGAAATAATTTTTCCGAAGAACTTACCTGCGAGTACGATGGTTTGCAGCAGTTGTTGCGGGAGGCTGAAGCGGTGCTATCGGCCACGACATGAAGGTCTGTGCGTCGGAAGGGAGTAACAGTTGGTACTGAAAGCGCGGAAGGATACAAGAAGACTGGGGTGTATGTCTCGGAGTAGTGTGATGCGTCGTGTAGTCGTGTGCAAGAAGAAGTAGTTAACAAATATTTCATTAATTATTAAAAAAGAAATGCGCTAAATGTTGTTGTTATTATTGTCAAAATGTGTGGGAATGTAAAAAATAAAGCAATGTAAATGAAATAATGTGCGGAAGAAGTTTTCCGTAAGTTTTGGTTCCGATTGAACCCCAAGTTTTGGTTATGGTTACGGAGATGTTAAAGGTCGGTGATTTCTTCAAGCAACTCATTTGTACTTCTGCTGTTATTCCGTCCATCGTTGCTCCTTTTTTTGACTCGTGAAACGGATGTAGTTAAAAATAAACGATTTTCTTAAAATCAGGAATCGTACTATGGCAGATAGGCCCAGAGCTTCGTCTCGAATTGTGGGGAATGATGAAATTTTAAGCCCTGACCAAATCCGCAATGAAGTGTGGAGACTAACAAGTTTGAAGACAGCTACTAATACTGTGGAATTACAATTTCGCAAAATTACCCTTGAAAAAAGGAAATTACAATTCATCATAAAACCGATCTCTTTCCTTCAGCGTATTCCTACAACCCTCTTCGATGACTACGTACTGCTGAACCGCTTCGTAGTGTATTCTTCCGCCCGTAACTTGCCGTTCTCAACGACGCTTCCATTCACCGGACTCAACCTTCACGCCGTCGCCACTCCGTCATGTTAGGCCTACCGCACGTACTCTTCCGAGCCTTTGCACTCGCTGGTAAGTTCTTCGGAAAAATTCTTTCCTTTCATGTAAAAATACTATATTTTTGCATCTTTCCCCATTATTTTGCATGCTTAAAATATTGTACGTCGCACTCCCCCCCCCAGTTAATTTTTTCCGACGAAATAATTTAGGACGCTGAAGTACACATTTACCGAAGATTCGATGTCACATCATCCTTTTTTCGTGGCGGTTTTTCAATTAAATTGCTCGCAACAGAGGTTAAGACGAAAATCTGATTGAGCGCTTCGACAGGTGAAATCGTACTTGACGTAAAATTTAGAGTACATATAAATAAAAAACTTTAAAATATTTTCTTCGAACTGCCAAAATTAATTCCTTTTTGATATAATTGATTGATTTCCGAAAATTGTAGAGGCTTTGGAAGCAAGGTCCTCACTATTCTACAATGTAAAAGCCAAACATGTCAGGACTCTCCCCTAAAATTACATAAATGCAGGCACGGCTGCAGGTGAAACTACGTAAACTGCCTAGCAGAACAGCTTTGTTTCTGAAGCAAGTAGCGCACCGACATCCAATCATGAACTCAATTAGTAAATGGTTTGCTACGACGACCAGGGACGTCACATCCTCAGAGAACATAGCCCACTAGAGGGCTATGCCAAAACCCCCTGGAGAGAAAGCCCCAGCGCGCGAACTACGAAGGGGTGTGACGTCACGGTCAAAGGGCCATTGCAATCCCACTCTCCAGAGAGGTCAAAGGGCAAACATAAAGGGAATGCCGGTATTAGCTTCGCGTTCATGCGGCATTGATCAGTATTGAGCTTTCGGTAGTCGTGCACGTGAGTAAGCATTTTTATACAACATGCTTGGAAAATATTGAGTGCCTTTATATAGATCTAATTACAAAGCACATCCAAAAACTATTGTTTTCAGCTTTCCTAAAAGTGAAAGCTTTCGAAGAAGGAGGATTTCTTCCGTACCAATAAAGAATTTTGAACCCACCGTGAATTCAAAGGTTAGTTAAGTTTTCATGACAGCATTTTCTGCTTTCGTTGTAAATACAAATATAATTTAGTGAATTGTTACCCGTTTTTTTTTTATTGACGGAGTAAAATTTAAGGGCTAGCCTTCCGATTATCAGCTCATTATTTATTGTGGTTTAAATAATGGTATTAATTACCATTCAACATTTCATTTCCAGAAAGTAATAGTTATTTTTCTTCACAAAATTTGTAATTAGTAGTGTTCAAATTGAGAGGAAAAAAAAAAAGATGTACACATATATTATCAGCGCATCAAGTACTAAGGTTAACCAGGCAAAGAAACTGGCAATAAATAATTAAGTTATTTATTAATCAACATTTCATTTCCGTAAAACAAATGTCATTTTTCTTCATAAAATAGCTGTGTATCAGAGTCCTAAATAAAACAAGAATTCGCACGAAATGTGCAGAACTACTTGATGCGCTGATAATTAGCAGCGCATCAAGTAGTTCTGTACATTTCGAAGGCTAGCCCAAAGAAAAGCTTATTGGAATGTCCAACAAATGTATCCGAAAGTCTGGAATTAATATATTCCATGTTCATTTGACAAAGAACTTTTTCCTGAATGATTTTTATTTATATCTTTTTTTACCTTCTAGAAATAGTTGCAAGTTTGAGCACACATCTCACCGTATTTTCAGTAAATCGGAAATTTTGCTTTCGCGTTCGTTACGTAATTACGGAAAAGTCTTTTCTTTTTTTCTTTCATTTTAATAAATCGAACGCGAAGGGAATTTCTAAAAGTTTTAAGTGAAATGATTATGTTCATACAGTCCTACCAATTTGCCATTAATGCAAATTGCATTAAAAAGATCAATTTGCCATTAAAAAGATCGTAGTTGCAAAAATGCTTAACGTAAAATGCTGGGGTTTTCACGTTATGGGTGAAAAAACTTATTTTTTTGCTCCTTTAGCCAAATTGGAAACTAAAGGAAAAATTTCATGAAATCATTTCCCAGCACAAGAGCAAAACTTTGGAATTCCCCGATTTACGGATATCATTGCTGGAAACTGAGAAAAAAAAAATTAAAGCTAAGGATGTAATCTTTTGATGTTATCTAAGGACAAAAAATAAAGAGAGAAAAAACGGCCATTTATTGTTGTGTGCGCAGATTGTCTAGTATTGCACTCGAGAAATTATTTTTCTGCGTAAACACCGCGGTACTTCGTCGGCGTTTTCAGGAACGGAGAGCTCGAGGCTCGAGGTGGTCGGCCCACTAGCTTTGACATCACAGACCAGTTCGGAGGCTTTCTTAATCCTTAGGGGGGTTGGCTATGCACAGAGAAACATATCGGAATGGCAATCAGCTTCTTTATCTCAGCGCCATTTTGACTTTGGCTGTATGAAACGGCTGCGTCGCGTCGTGCGCGTTTATTTCGCCAAGTTTATTACGCCGTTTCTTTTGTGTGCACATTGTCCCTTTTTAGCATGTTTTCATATTACTATTACATCTATACTTGTGTAAAAATGAATACGGAATATTATTAAGTGTGCAATCTGTTAGATATTTCATTTTCTGATTGGAAGATAAACCAGATTTATATTGGTTTTCAACTGGTCCACACTAACAATTTTATGTGTGTAAAATTACAATTAATTCATACGGTAAACCACACTAATTGTTTTTTAAAACTCGTGGTGTCATGGGCTTATGTCGCTATGCAGAAGACCCGCTATTTGCAGAAACTCCGGTCACATTTCCTTATCTAGCCCACCCCAAAAGAGACAGACCTGAACACTGACGTGCTGCCATCTATCAGCCGGTGTAAAAGATGACAACACATAAGTTGGGCGTCGATCTTTTTACGTTACTGTTTCGGCTAGCCCTTAAAAGAATCATCAGGAATGTTAATTTCATCCTAAATCCGAAATATGCAATCCGAAGAAAAAAGTTTCGTTTCATCATGAGCCGAACCTGTCTATCTAGCAGAATAAATCGAGTATATTTAGTACGTACCTGTGAAGAACTGTCTGTTGATACGAATCAGCATCTCAAAATAGTGTTCTGAAGAAAGAGGACATTTCCGTTGGAATAAATATTTCAGAATGTGGTCTGCCAAATTAATTTTTTTATTCCTCTGTCATAGCTTACGTTTGAATGGACATCAATAGCTGCCCACATCAGGACGATATCAAGAGAAATATGAGGTTTATAGAACTACGTCCCAAGTGTACGGGAACAGCAAGATGGAAATTTTTGGAAGGAAAGGGGGATTTCTGAATTTGAAAATTAATTTCACCGAACATTATACATATGTTGAGATTTTTCTCTGTCGCGTTTTATTTGCACACGAAATTCTTCTATTTAATTCGCCCCATTTTTCAAAGACTGACTTATATGCTATATTTCTACCTTCTATTTATTTAAATACGGCTTATGCCCCAATACCTTTATTTATGAAACTGATATGTGTACAGACCAAGTAAAAAAATTATAGGATTACATATATTAAATTCTTTTTTTCTGAGCCTGATGGGCTGTGAGTTTTAACTCGCACCACCAGCCGATGGATGGCATTATACCTGATTTTCTCTAAAAAGGGGAGTTACCTTCAGCGCATTTGTTCTCTTTGTGACGCGGTCTCCAGCTTGATGGAGCATCACACTCCTAACGGAATGAAACGAAAAAAATCGTAACTTTTCTTTTAATAGGACTCCACACACTAACTCGAAAAGGAAAAGATCGGAGCTGATGGCTCTCACAGAATATATTGACAAAATCCGAGGACTTCCGATATGTGTTGCACACACGTAATTAGGCGTACTGCATCAGTTGTTTTCGGTACTGCGGAGATTAAAAAAAAAATTTGGCTAGTCAGACGCCCGGAACTATAGGTTTTATGCTCGAAATAGAGCAAAATATATTTTATTTGCGCGAGACTACAATTTAAAAGTTTATTTTGCCAGATGTGTGGCGCTTAAGTTATACAGCTGTTGTACCATACATGTTTTTAACAAACCTATAATTTCTATTCTTTAAAGCATTTCTACAAGGGTTGATCGAAAAGTAACGCATACTATATTGCTTTTTTGGCAACAGTTTAATAGGTAGGCAAAACAAAACACATACAACGTGAAACTTCATTTTTTTTGCTATTTTTCAAGATAAGATACGAGATTCTCGAGACATTTATCCCAGTGTAGTACCAGTTTTAGTATACGTTGTTCATAAAAGACTGTTTTCTCGGCGTATAGCCACCCCACCTGCGGACAACCGATTTGACTTTGTCAGCCGAATCGAAGCAATGGCCCCACAGGAATCTTTTCAAGGGATCAAATAGATGAAAGTCCGAAGGAGCCAGGTCTGGACTGTACGGCGGGTGCTCGAGCACCTCCCAGCCAAATTTCGCAATTTTCTCTGTCCCTTCTAGTCGTCTGTCATATTCTTGGGCACCCACCGCACACTGACCTTGCAAAATTAATATTTGTCATGCACAATATTGGACGCTATACCATACAAAATGTTGAACTTCTGTGCCAATGTGCGCAGATGGATCCGCCGGACACTCAGAATTGTCTGTTCAATGCCTCTCACAGTGGCAGGTGATGACGCGGTTACAGGTCGACTGGAACGTGGCGAATAGCTAAGGTTGCCACGAATCTCTGTAAAGAAACTGCACCATCTGGAGATGTTGCCGCGATCCAGACAATCACGGTCATACACTTCGACCATTTCTTTGTGAATATTCGTCGGAGTTTTCCGTTTAGCCCACAAAAATCGGATTGCACCGCGTTGCTCTTCATTCATAGACGACGCTAACAAACGCGACATCTTTGTGCCGTCGTTCACACTGTCTTCCACCACGGCGATACCTGATCCAGCCAAACCGTTCTGTAGCGTGATATTCAAACTCGTTGTCTGCCAAACTGCAACCTACAAGGAGAAAAAAATTGTTGTGCATTACTTTTCGATCCTCCCTAGTATTTCTACACTGCCGGAAAGTGAAAAAAGAACACCAAGAAGGAGACGTCTGATACCAACGAAATTTATACAGCATAATAACGGAATACAGAGGATAACGTGATCAAAACATTATGGCAAAATACAGCTGTATTTGCGGGTAAACTGAAAAATAACATTTCCATGTAACATGGTTAGTACGAGGTTGAACCGCCATGAACTGCGTCACACTGTGCAATTCTGGCATGGAGTCTGTCGTACAGATGTTGGATGCAAGTTTGGGGTATTGAGTTCCAAGCATCATGAACTTGGACGCGTAAATCGGGGATGGTCGTGGCTGGCCGTGGAGACCGGATAAGTCGTTGTCCCATAAAATCCCACACATGCTCAATGGGGGACAAATCCGGTGAACGTGCAGGCCATGGAAGTTGTCTCACCCCCTGAAGTGCATGTTGCGTTGCACGTGCCGTGTGTGGGCGTGCGTTATCTTGCTGGAAAACACCACGATGGACCGACTTTACAAATAACACAACAACGGGCTGAATGATGTTGTTGATGTAGGAGGTGCTGTTTAACGTACCCGGTACAAACACTAGTTGTGTACGGGAGTAATAGCTGATCGCTCCCCACACAAGGAGACCAGGTGTAGGCCCTGTGTGTCGCTGGCGGATGCAAGAAGGGTGGAGACGCTCCCCTGTGCGTCTGCGAACACGCATACGGCCATCCGAGGCTCCCAAGCAGAATCTGCTTTCATCGCTGAACACGACAGATCGCCATTGCGTTCTCCAGTGCAGACGTTGGCGACACCACTGCAGCCGTTCCTGACGGTGGGCTGGAGTCAGAGGCACACGTGCACGTAGTCCTGCATCCAGTAGACGGTTGCGGATTGTTCGCACAGTCCCCTCAGGTGCAACGGGAGCTCGGATTTGCGTCGCAGTGGATGTTCTGCTTGACAACGCCGCTCGTCTTATGCGTCGATCGGTCCGCTCATCAGTCCATCTGTCTGTGACTCCCGGTTCCACGTCTTCTCGTGTGGGAATGTTCCTCGGATCATCTACGCCACCATCGTACCACCACCGATACTTCCTGTCCAATTCGCTCCGCAATACGACGATACGACCACCCGGCCTCGCGGAGTCCGACTAGATGACCTCGCTCAAAGCCCGATAACTGCTGAAATCGTACACGTCTTCCATGTCCAGGCATTGCAGCTTCTTCAGGGTCTTCGCACGTGTCCGTACGACGACGACTGATTACATTGACTTCGCCGTACTCCTTAAATACCACCGACGATAATTTGCATATTATGCCGTGCTGTGGCGTAAGCACTCACCGGTTGGTCCCGAAATTAACATCACACCTACGCAAACTCGACCCCATTAACATATGTAAATTTCATGATCGTCCGACAATTCCTTCTTGGTTTTCTTTTTTCACTTTCCCCCAGTGTATTTTTTAAAGCATTTCTACTTTCTATTTTTATAAACATTTCTATTTCAAGAACCGCAGCTGCTGTGGTGCGAAGCGCAAGTGTTGTGCGTGTTTGTATATGCGCGCGCGCGCGCGTGTGTGTGTTTGGGGGGGGGGAGGTGCGAAATAAAACAGATATTAAGACTGCCTGCTTTCTGGTGTTGGTGAAATGTGGAAGTGAAACACAGACCCTGAGGTTAGACATGGGCGGGATCTTACGGCAGGGCAGGTGAAGAAAGCCTGCATGTCATAGTTTTTATAATTGACATTTACAAAATTTGAATTTTACTTTATCCTAATTTGCTTGAAACTAGGTAAAAGTAAGTTGAACAAGGGAATCCTCATTACAGGTAGTTCCTATTCTAGTTGGATTCATTCAAAATGTTCATTATTGTTTTTGGTCTCCTTCACAGCTGTTTAACCTATTGCTGATTAGTACGGGAGTTCTGTAAATCATAGCGATGCTAAAAGTGCTCCAGAGCAATGTATTTCGTTCTTTTTAAGAGCATAAATTCATGCAAACTAAGGTACTCTGATCCCCATCAGTTGCAAACGATATTGTTAATTTCTGCATATATGCTCAAAAATATGCATTTCTTATAAATCTTTTGGTATTTTTTTTAAAAAAAGAAATTTAAGTACATTGGAATATATTTGTTTTTCTTGCAATGAAATACTTTCATGTAATCTATTAAACACCTGATCGGCGTTATATGCCGCTGATCCGGGCTGATTTCGAAGGAGAGTGTTATCATCGTATTCCTAGTTCGCGCATGACGTCAGAGTAAAGGAGCGAACAGGAGACAGAACTGCCTTCCTTGGTACGAAACATACTCCATTATCATCGGTTTTTCAAAATTCAAAGACGCATTTTGCTTTATAGATGAGTGCTACCAGTGTGGATATTTAATTCTTTGTTATTCTTTTTTCGTAAGTTGTCAACAGCGGTCGTTATTCAATATTTTTGTCCTATGTCCCTGTAACTAACTAAGCCTAGATGTGCAGCTGCTTATTGTACAATGTCGACCCAGGGGTGCCATTTCGATGCGCTGTTGAAATCTCCGTTTTCTCAGATTTGCGCCTGACGTCACACGACGCCGGCACAGAACCTTGGCAGTCACAACAGAGATGCAAGTTCGTTCACTTATTTATTTCTCAATTACTGTTGCTTCATGATTCGTTACGTTTCTTCATAATTTGTGCAAATGCTTCATAACTGCTTACTATTTCTTCATAACTTGTAAAACACTCTTCATACGAGGAAGTAACAGAAAATCTGTTTCACATAGCGGCGACTATCGGAAGTGGAAAGAACACGGCTTCGGAGTGACGTCATACGTTTCGTCATCTGCTTGTGGAAGGAGTTTGGCACAATTGTGCTGCGTAGTTTATTCGTTAACTGTCGTTTGTTATGGTGCAGCAGCAGCCAGGGGCGAATCCAGAAGTTTACTTTAGGGGGGGGGGTCGAGTATAAAAAGGGGGAGAAGACACTATGGAAGGTTTATAATGAATAAGGTTTTATGCTAGTTGTGTGTAGTAATTATAATGAATAAAGTTTTATGCCTGGACTTAATGGAGACACTTAATGAAAGAGACCTAACGGCCAGACAGAGGTCTGACAATACTATGAACTGAGAAAAACGTACTTACTTTAAAACCTTTTATTAGAGAACTCCTGGTATTATCCAACACACACTCTACAAATCACACTACTACTGAATATCCGAACTTTCGTAGAATCGCATCACAATAATGAAGAAGAACCTAATCACATAAAACGAAGCTCTTGGCACATAAAACGAAGCTCTCGGCACATAAAACGAAGCTCCTCCCACATAAAACGAAGTTCTCTCTGGTATAGTTGAACGCGCCTATATATACTGCATACCACCACGTCATGACTTACACTCGTTGCCACATATCATTCAGCGGGAGAAATAACATCTCGTTAAGTGAGAAGATAATTTGCATAGGAAAATAAAATAACAAGAGATAGTAAAATCAAAAGGAAACTGAATCTAGAGTATACGTAACAGGTTTTGTTTGATAAACATTATACATATTGGCGGTGACGCTCCTACCTGGCGATCCTTTGCAAAGTCTTTGAAACACTTTCACTTGCTTCAGGAATGTTAAATACCTGAATGAGAGCAAGCAATAGGTGAAAAATCCCAATTGTTTCAGTGTGATCGACTGCGCATTTCCCGAAGAAATGAACTTTACGCTTTTTTAAAATCAGCACAGACTACGTCTGAATGAAATCCTTCAAAATAAAGCGCAAGCCCTTATATTCGGAGTTGGCTAATTTAATAAAAAAATAAATATTTAGTGGTCTCCACCTGACATATTCTCATACATTAAAGTAAATACACGCCAGATTTCAGCCAAAACATAATGAACACACGGTTTAGTCATAAAATCGTTAAATATAAAGCACGGCAACTGGAATTTTGCTCTCCCCCTCCTTTTTTTTACTGTGCCCGACGGCGACAAAAAGGATCATTTTCGGCTTCTTTTTATTGGTGATGCATTAACAAAACTCGACGTCCATTGGAAATTAACGTAAAAAAGAAAGTTCTGATATCGGTTACGTACATAAATGAAAGCTCCAATGAAGGACGGTAGACAGATGGATGTACTCAGTATGTGTTACAATCACACTCGTACAAAAATGAGGTGAAGGGAACTTAGTTTTTGTTTTGAAAAACAAAGTTGCCCCAATCTCGTTTGAAGAACTGAAAACTTTCTTTAAATGAGTACGTAATGTGAAACCAAGTAAACAGTGCCTCCTAATATTCGACGATTACCAAATTTTAACAGCTTGGAATGTTTACGATGTTATTAATCTTTTCCTGCAAAAAATTTATAGCACCAAAATTCTCAAAAGCTAATAGAAAGTTAGAACGTTTCCGTTTTTATGATATTTCAGAATAGACTACTATTACAATTTGGAGACATATTAGCTTTCACGAGAAAAGTGCGGTTTGAATTATGGATTCAGGTTTGCTTTAAGTTTTTCACAGACTGTTTCGAGACGTTACAGATGCTAGACAACATGACAATAGCAAAGAACTAACAAAGAACACCCACATGCTTTTTCCCCCGCTGTCCCTGTCTTCCAGTTATCTTTTGCGCTCCCTTTCTCTCTCTCTCTCTCTCTCTCTCTCTTCTATTTCCTTCTCTTTCTTTTTTATTGAAGCTAAATCAATGTAATACGTATTTTAAATTCCATTCCGTAGTAAGTTTAATTGTTAATTTTGTTTAGAAAAACTGAAAACAAAATATGCAAAGTTAATCATTTACGATCTTCGCTACTTTAAACGTAAAAACTTCGTTAGGGTTTAGGGGGCGATTGCCCCAGTCGCCCTCCGCTGTATCCGCCACTGGCAGCAGCTGGAGCGTTACTCGAAATGGGAAGTTCGCGGAACAGTGCGTTTTATGGGCAAAATGTTTGAATCCAACTGAAATCCATCGTGAAGTGTCGGCTGTTTATGGAGAAGAGGCAATGTCTCATCAAGCAATCGGAAAATGCTGTAATCAGTTCGAAGAAGGACGTACGGATATGAGAGATGAACCGGGCGGAGACAGACCTTCGACTTCGACGACAGTTGATCACATTTCCCGCGTCGAGGAGTTGATTAGGGATAACTGCGGCATAAAAATTCATGAAATTGTCGAAGATTTGGGCGTGTCATATGGTAGCGTACAAGCTATCATTCACGAGAACATGTATTTCAGAAAAGTGTGCGGAAGATGGGTTTCACGATCTTCAACGGAACAGCAAAACATATCAGCGATTTGCGTCCAGTCCTGCGTTCCTGCAACGTTATCCTGAAGAAGGCGCAGTTTTTTTTGCAGCGCATCGTCACCGGAGATGAGACGTGGATACATCACTTCACACCAGAAAGCAAATCATCATCTATGATGTGGAAACACCCCAGCTCACCGACTGAAAAAAAAAATTAAAGAAGTGCCTTCTGCTGGAAAAGTGACAGCAACGGTCTTTTTTGACTACGAGGGGCCAGGGTGCACTGATGTTTTTGCAAAATGGAGTACACAAAACGCTGCGATGTACTGCGAGACATTGAAGAAGTTAAGAGCAGCAATTAAGTATCGAAGACGAGGAAAATTGTCAAAAAGGAATCATTTTGTTGTACGACAACGCAACCCCACACAGAGCTGCCGTCACGTAGGAGCTTCTTCGCAATTTCAAGTGGAAAGTGTTGCTGCGTTCGCATAGAGTCCTGATTTAACTCCCTGCGATTACCACTTGTTCCCAAAATGAAAAAGCACCTTGGAGGGCAAGCATTTCGCAAATGATGAAGTCAAGGAAGCTGTGAAAACATGTCACACTATGAACTTGGAGCGAACTTTTACTTTCTCTGTATTGAAACACTGGTTTGTCGTTCCGATAAATGTACTAAAATTTTGCGATTACGTGGAAAAATGAAGGAGAGGTATATTTTCCAGAAATTCTACTTTTTTGGTTTCTCATTGTTTAACAAAAGTTATGTTAAACTTATTTTTTGATACGCCTACATAACTACTTAACTGTTTTTCACAATTTGTGAACACGCTTTCTTCACACTTTGTAAACATATTTTTCTTTATATGTTATAAACACACTTGATAACTATTTACTACTTCTCCATAACTTGTGAGCATAAAAGTGAAGATGGGATTTCCTTTGCCTGGGCTTTCAACCCTGCAGCGATGGACCACTCGTTCATGACGTTGCCACCCTGGTATTTGGCATGATGTTGTGCAATCAGTGAAACCACAATATGATACATATAACGGTGTAGAACGAATATGTGTAATTTTATTTGATGAAATGGATGTCGACAGCAGAATTTCTAATGACCAGGATCGTTGGACCCTGCAACAATATTCGATTGTCAATGGTACGAGGAATGTTTTCTAGTTGGAAGCAGGCAATATATTATGATTTTGACGTTTCAATGACAGCGTCATTACTCAAAGAACATCATCCTTAAATGATATTAAGTAGAATGTTGTTACTCTAGAGCCTGACCTTGTGCCTTAAAACCATGCAGTGTGGAAAGAACTGAATTTGTAGCACTACGACAAGTTCTTATTGTTGTTTTCATCTAAATTCTATCTGCCCCTTCAATAGTACGGATATAAATTTTGATAGGTTTTTATGTGAATTGCTTTAGAATGCCACCAATTTAAATAAACTGAAAAAAAAACATTTAAGGCAAACTGAAAGGTACGTTACTAAGAATAGTTTTTCAAAAGTAGAATGCTAAGAATTGAGCTTGAAAAACTCTCTCTTTTTCATATTTCTTGTTATTGTTAACTTATGTTGAATATAATAGTTTGGATTGCCTTTAAATTGTCACTGACAATAAATTTTTGTAAATATAACTTCCTGTGAACTACAAAGTGCAGCAATATATCTGTTTACAGCAGTAGGCTCATATTTCTTTATTCGAACGCTGTGAACTTTTGTGGTTTTTAAAATTAATTATTAGTTCATGAAACAGGAAATGGGTATCTTTCCGTATACGGCTCATAAGTAGTTCTAAAATGGACGATTGGCGGCAGCACGTCATCGCAAATATTTTTTGTTGGGTTGATTTAAATGATGTTATTCAGGAAGTACTTATATTGTCCGCTCTCTTGTTATATCCTCAGCTGTGTCGGTGTCGTACCCCTGCGGCTAGAGGGGGGAGACACAGGTGAGGATATGGCTCATCTCAAAATTAACAATCCGTGGTTAAAATCGTAACATCCAGGATCTCAAGCTTAACAAACGCGTTGGCAATCGACGCGGAGGGATACACGTCGAAGGTTCTTGAACTACCTGGGGGACGAATGCGGAAGTTTAGACCAGAAAAAAGAGATCGCCGATAAATATGCTAAACTTTGAAGTTTCAAATTTTAAGTGATTGAAAACATTTTTCTTCACATTTGTTGCTCACATTCCTTGCAAACGTGTAACCCATACAAACGATGGCTCCGGCATGGGCAGGGAGGTGGGTGCTACTTTGCTTCATGTGTGATGTTATTTCGCCAGCCAATAGCAGCTCGAATCAGAAATGGCTCAACTCTTTTGGACAGCTGGAATTTAGAATACATAATTTACACCTTGCATTATTTACAGTAAAAGGGCCATTTTGGGCTAGCTTTCAGAAGGTGACTGACTTCACAGACATGCCCCAGTGGGATGAAACGACGGTAAAGGTGTACTTTAGCGTCCTAAATTATTTTGTCTGAAAAATTTCACTATGTGGAAAAAGTGCGACGTACAGTTTTTTAAGCATGCAAAATAATGGGGAAGGGTGCAAAAATATAGTATTTTTAGATAAAGGGAAAGAATTTTCCCGAAGCACGATGGTTTGCAGTAGTTGATGCGGGAGGGTGAAGCGATGCTAATGGCCAAGACGTGAAGGGTCCATGCGTCAACGGTTGGTAGTGAATGCGCGGAAGAATACAACAAGAGTGGGGTGTATTTTTCGGAGGAGTGTGATGCGTCGTGTAATCGTGTGCAAGTAGTAGTTCAGAGATGTTTTATTATTTTTGAGAAAGAAATGAGCGGAGGGTCATTATTAGTTTCACAATTTCTCTGGATGCAAAGAAATGAAGGAATGTAAATGTTTTCATGTATGACAAAAGTGTTGAGTAAGAACTTTAGGTTCCGGTTGAATCGCAAGTTTTTGATTATGGTTTCGAAGATATACAGAGTAATAGATTTCTTCAACCAGTTCATTTGTATTTGTGCTGTTATTCCGTACATCGTAGCTCACATTATTTCATCCTGAAACGGATATTTTTGAAAATGAAGGAGTTTCTTTAATTCAGAAATCGTAGTATGGAAGGCCCAGAGCCTGTTGACGTATTGTGCCGGATAATAAAATTTTAAGCCCTGATGAAATCCGAAATGAAGTATGGAGACTCACGACTTTGGAAAGAACCATTAACGCTGTTGAAAAAGCTACTAAAACCACTTACAAATCTACGTAAGGCGGACCTCTTTCCTTCAGCGTATTCCTACAAAACGTTCGATAACTACGTACTGCTGAACCGCTTCCTGTTGTATTCTTACGCCCGTAACTTGACCTTCTCAACGAAGTTTCCATTCACCAGACTACACCTTGACGCCATCGCTGCTCTGCCGTACGAGGCCTACCGCACGTACTGTTCCAAACCATCGTACTCCCAGGTAAATACTTCGGTAAAATTATTTCCTGTTCTCTACAAATACTATATTTTTGCACCCTTCCCCATTTTTTGCATGCTTAAAAATTGTACGTCGTACTTTTCCCACGCAGTGAAATTTTTCCGACGAAATAATTTAGGACGCCAAAGTACACATTTGCCAAAACGACTCCACGATTTGCTTGTATTTCTCCGCTACGCTTTCCGGTGTACTGGTAAGTCAGCCTCCTACAGCTAAGCAGTAATTCTCTCCAGTTCAGTGCTCCTACGCAGTAAGAAATAGTTCCTTTTTTTGTGGTTGCCTTTCTTCCATCTTAATCGCAACTGCTCCGCTGGAAGTAGCACCCGTTATTTATAAATATATAATGCGATAACGTTGTTTGAATCTGTACTAGAATATGTGAAACATATGTTACACGATATGCAGCTAGTGGCATTACGAAGGTGACTGGGACCCGGGGGCTCCAAAATTTCTCATCTGGGAAAACAAGAAGAGGGACTGAGAGACACTGTAGGATGCGCTCAGCATCTTTCTCTTCAGACAAAGACTTAATACAATCAGGAAAATTAAAATAAATATGGCACGTCAGAAGGAGACGATATTTGTTTGCTTTTTTATTTGCTCTGGTGCCTGCTTCCCTTTGCTTTGCCATCATTAGAAGAAGGTGTGTGTGTGTGGGGGGGGGGGGTGCGTATACGTATTCCGAATTAATTTCTTGCCCTCCTTCCCCTTATTCCTTAAAAGCTTTTTTTATTTTGCGCGTGTATGTGCGGGGTCGTATGAGGCCTAAATTGCTGGTCGGTTATTTTAGGTCAAAATTATTAGGCGACATTTTATATCGTTTTGTTTAAGCGGATTTTTATGTCGTTTTAACACCGCTGAGCCATTACATTATGACCACCTACCTAATAAGCTGTAAGAATTCCTTTAGCCAGCAAAACAGCGTCCACTCGGCGAGGCATCGATTCGATGAAGTGGCGATAGGTATCCTGGGGTATATGTTTACCATAATGTCAACAGTAGGTCCCCCAGTTGCCGTACATTTCGGGGTGGTGGTGATTTAGCGCGAACACGCTTTTCCAAGTCGAACCACGAATATTCGATTGGGTTCATGTCAGGTGAATATGGAGGCCAGAGCATTAACAAAAAGTCACCAGCATTTCCCTCAAACCGCTCCTTGACGATTCTGGCAGCGTGGCATGGTGTATTACCCTGTTGGTAATGGCCATCACCAGCGGGGAACACAGATGCCATGAATGAGTGAACTTGGTCCGCAACTATGTTCAGATACGTGACATCTGTCAGGGATTGTGCTATTGGGATAATGGGGCCTAAAGTGTCCCAAGAAAACATCGTCCACAGCATATCACCGCCGGCCTGTTTCGGCCAAACAGTGCATCCAGTTGCAATAGCCTCCGTTGGTAATGGGCGTGTCCGCGCTCGACTGTCTACATGACGCACCAGGAATCTTGATTCATCAGACCAGGCCACTTTCTTCCAATCATCTACGGTCCAATCTCGATGATCCTGGAATCATTTCGTGCGTTGTTGGCGAAGACGTGCAAGTGATCATCGGGACCCGGCTGGGTCTTCGGTTATGCAGGCCCATGCGCAGGAGGCTGTGATGAACTGTGTTCTGTGACATATTGCCCTGATCACCACTGTTGTAGCTGCGGGTGATTTGTCGCACTGTGGCCCTGCGGTCGCTGTGAACAATGCGCGTCAGTCTCTGTTCCCCTCTGGCATCAGTAAGCTGCGGAGGACACACGGCTGGATGACGGTTCGTCGTTTGGCCATCTGTGCACCACTTTTGATACGTACTCACTACAGCGGCACGCGAACAACCCACCAGCAGCGCCGTTTTCGAGATCGTAGTTCTTAGGCACCGTGCCATCACAATTTGTCCTTAATAAAACTCGGATAAATCGGCAGCTTTTCCCATTCTGACTCCAAACACTCTACTAACAGAAAGCTGGTTCTCTGGTTGTATATATACTGCTCTGTGAGATTCACCGGCGCCACTGTTTGGTCTCCAGGCGCGCTCATTTCTCTACGCTGGGGTGGTCATAATGTAATGGCTCATCGGTGTATAGGCCTTCATTGTTATTAACTTTAGACATACTGAGATCCCCTTAATTTTTCTATTTCTAGTGAAAAAAGCCTTGCGTTAGCGCCATTTTGGAGCCCCCATTATTTAAAATTAATTAATTTAGTGATTTTGGGGGGATTTTTCCGTGCTTATTTAAGTGTGTTACTCGTCTTATTAATCTAAATCCCTTTAGGTTTGTTATCTGATCGTTATATTTATCAAAAAAAAAACAAAAAAAAAACACATCGTGACGATTCAGAAACCGTTTTTTTTGTTTGGGGGTTTAGCGACCACCATGATCAACTCCATGGGCTATAAGCAGTAGTACACCCGCCTTGCGATTTGGATGTTTGCAGCACGCCTTCTGGGTGGGCAATTCTATGTCGAGCACTGTATGTCGGATATAAACACATATTTAAATATGAAATTATGTACGTATGTATAATATAAATACCTGTAGTTTGTTAGATTGTTACAATTATGTAACAAGTTAGTAAAATCATGCAGTGCATTGATTATGATACACTTTCCACCATACCAGAAATCATTGCTCAAGTTATGAGGAAAGTTGCTGTATAATAAATCTCGCTCCTATGCCCTGACCTTTGACCCCATTTCGATGATATTAAACAAAATTGGTTCAGTATACCTCTGGAACAACATACTGAAGTTTTGTCGCAATCGAAGCATTTTTAGTCAAGTTATGAGGATAATGGCTGTGGAATGAATCTCGGACCTGTGCACTGACCTTTAACCCCATTTAGATGATATTAAACAGAATTGGTTCAGTATAAACCCGGAACAACATACTAAAGTTTTGTCGCAATAGGATCGTTTTTACGTAAGTTATGACGCATAAGGTTGATGGAATGGATCCCGCTCCTATGTCCTGATCTTTGACCCCATTTTGCCCATTTTCAATAGAGTTCGTCCCCAGGTGGTCCCCTACCACATACTAAAATTTTATCGACATCGAACAATTTTTACGCGAGTTATCGAGCGGACAGACAGACAGACAGAAAGATAGACAGACAGGCAGATTAATGGACAAAGCGGGAGCATATACGCTTCTTCAATCTACGGTTGGAAAGCGTAAAAATGAATTACTAATTGCATATGGAAAATAGAAAGAAAGTTTCGGAAGGCAGCTGGCAATAATTTCTTAAAAAAAAAAAAAATTAAATACCAAGTCCAAGGTTGTAACTTTATCCGAAATCCATTTTCAACTCGTTTATAACGAGAGCGAATCTTCGGATTCGCTTTCACATCCTTGAACACGTGTTCGTTAGCTAATGCGCTTCTGGTTTCGAAATGCATTGTTGCCGGGGAAATTGAGTCCCTACCCGGAAGTCTCATGAAGCAGATGGAGAGAGCGGTCTTTGGCTTCATTTGGGCCGGGAAGAAGACCGAAGAGGTGGCTCGGGCGGTCCTATACTGTCTCAGGTCGGAGGGGGTTTGGAAGTCAAGCACCTTCCGACATGGCTCAGTGCACTCCAGTTTAAGAGTGTGAAGGCAGCCCTGGCATCACCCTCTAAAGCTTAGCAGGCCAGAAAATGCACCACGGCAATGTTATACGGGTTCCACGCAAGGCTGTGATTGGCTGTTCAGAGAGGGAGACGATTTGATAGGAAACAAATCGAAGTACCATACTCTCGAAGGCAAAGCAAGTTTATTGACATTTTTTTTTTTTTTTTTGATTGGAGGTTTAACGACCACCGTGAGCAACTCAATGGGCTATAAGCAGTCACCCGTCCCTAATTTAGGGTCACTGGTTCCAGGGAAGGGAGAGAGCCAGTGCCGTAAGACAAACACAACATCCATGCCTGACCGGGATTCGAACCCGGACCCCTTACGGACGAATGATCAGAAGCCAGCGCCTTAGACCACTGCGCCACCGGGGCGGCTTTATTGACTTTAGTGTGTCTTTAGCAAAGGTCTTTTGGCTGCTTAAAAATGGATTTATCATCGTTGATTTTCCCAGAGAATTTTAAGTATGAAGTTGATGAAAATCTGCTGAAGATAAAAGAAGTTAACTGCGCGGAAAAGGCAGAGGTGCTGTTTAGATTCTTTAATTTTCTTTTCTTTCTGTAAAAAACTTAGTTTATACTTTTGTAACCACCCCGGTAGGCAAGTGGTATAAAGTGTTGAATCAAAATCAAAGATAAAAGAAATTAACTGCGCGGAAAAGTCAAAAGTGATTTTAGGGTTCTATAATTTTCTTATTTCTGAAAAAAAATAAAAAAAGAGGGAGAAAGCCAGTGCCGTAAAACAAACTCAACATCCATGCCTCACCGGGATTCGAACCCGGGCCCATCTCAGACGAATGGTCATAAGCCAGCGCTTAGACCTCTGCGCCACGGAGGGGTTGGAAATCTTTTAATTGACTTGGCTTTGTTATCAACTTTGAGTGGAATCCCTATAAGATAACCATCGTGCATTTTCTGGACATGTGGCTTCTATGAATGTTTTCAATTAATATAAATAGTTGATGGAAAAAGAGTTGGATTTGAATAAAAATATAACCGTTTTAGCTCACCTTACTCTACGTGTTATTATGTGTGTGTGTTTTTTAAAGAAATTAAAAGTGAGGAAAAGGTATAGGAAGAGTTTTTTTTAGTTTTATAAATTTCTTTTATTTCTGAAAAAACTTAGTTTGTAGTTTAACAATTTGAGCTTCCCTTCCCAATGGCCAAGTGGTAGGAAACACTGGCTTTAATCATTTGGCCGAAAAGGGTGGTCCGGGTCCTAATCCCTGGTGAGAGGAGGACGGTGTTCTTGTCTTATGCAGCAGTGACTCTCTCCCTACCTGGGACGCTACCACCTAATCTGGAATGGACAATTATCTATCTGTGATGTGCGTTCATGGTGGTGGTTAACTCTAAACAAAAAAAAATTGGGTTTGCTGTTCACTTAGTTCACAAAAAATAATAGAATGTTAATGCAGTCTGTTTCGCACATTTCATCACATTATCTCTGGGGTAAGGACATTGAAATTGCAGCTTGTAAGTCTTGCAGTTTATTTTATAGTTTAGTATATAGATTAATTAAAAAATCATTTTCCAAAGCACAGTGCAAGTGAAGAGTGGAATTCTTTTCACATGATGATTTAGTATTCATGCTTTACACCACCTTCCCTCTATCTGCTATTGCAAGTGTTAGGTTAGGGACTTCTGATTGGGGGGAGGCACCCAAATATAATTAAATTCTTTCAGAATGGAAAATGAGTCTTCTCCCTTCAGAAAGACTAAGTACTAAGCCTTTCCAATATTACTTTAAAAAAGTATATTCTATAAATATTTTAAAGGAAATATTTTACTTTTCTTTCAGACAAAAAGCAGTACTTTGCTATACCTATTATTGCACTTAGATAGGATAAACTTAAAAATTAGGTACACTGCCTTTAAAAAGTAGGTTGGGCTGTAGATTGCCCAATAAAAATATGAGGTCCTCTCTGTTGAGCTATTGGACAAAAATAATACTGTTAGGTACTTTGCCTTCTCAAATTATTTTTGAAAAAATAAATTAGTGTTTTTGCATGAAAATGCCAAGAAAAAAATGGTGGAAAAATTATTCTATTTCCTAAATTCATTCAAAGATAACGTTGAATGGAAGATTCATCAGTATCTTCCGTTCAATGTTATCTTTGAATGGAAGATACTGATGTATGAAATCCACCTAAAACATAAAGATAAATTTGCAGTTGTCAAATCTTTCTTATTTAGAAAAGACAAAATTTGTTGCAATCTGCATTAAAGACACTATAATTCATGAAGAAAAAGAAATTCTGTTAGAGCTCACACCTAAATTCTATGGAAAACTGACTTAAGAGTTATTACAAACCAAATCATATGAGTTTTCAAAATATAGTTATTAAAAGACCCAGAGACATCCTATTCTCTGGTTTGTCTAACAGAAAAAAAAACAATCCAGAAAGGGAAAAAAGTTAAAATGGTAGAACACAGTTCGTTGGGGTTAGGTGAGGAAACTAGTAAACATTTTATTTCTTCTGTTTGCAGACGTGATATAATGAGCCATATGGCACCCTTACTAACTCACAATTATCTGAATAATACTGTTGTCTGTATTTTGTCTTGGTTCTGTGTATCATATATATTATGTTACATTGCAGGAATGGATTCACCTTTTATCCGAGGGTTCACTAATTACATGGAGAGTTGTTCGGACTTTCCCATGTGGAGAACACAACAAGAGCGTATATGCCTTTAAGAAGCAGTATGGGTGCCAGCATAATACTAGGGGGAGAAACCAAGTAAGAACACAAATTGTCCTGCACAAATGAAAGTTCAGGTGTTCAAGTAAGTATGTAATCAGTATTACACATTACGGTTATTTAGTATTACATATTATGTTGATTTCAATTAAATATACTGAGTTCATAATTCAATGTCACTTATTCTAAGGACTCTGCTGCTGCGGTATCACAAGAAAACTGTGTGCTAGGACATAAACAGGTTTCTCTTCAGATACAAAGAACAACATGTATCTATCTGTGATGTGAAATCGAACAGCAAAACCACAAACCTTTCTTACATTTTTTAAATTTGCTAATTTGTTTTATAAACTTATTTGTTGCATTTAATATGTTACTTTAAAGTGATTCCATGAAAAATCATCTAAGTGCTAACTTTTTCTTTAATTCTAGTTTTGTACTTGGAAAAATATCTTTTTGTAGTAAAACCCATAGCAGAAAGCAATTTAGCAGTGGCCATATTTGATTTATTGCCCAATATTTCTTCCAACACTGAGAGAAATGTTGAAGGTTATTTAAATAACTTTTCAACCTTTTAAAATAGAAAAATAGAGAGGGTATCTATCATATAAGGTGAAGTTAAATTATTTTCAAATAACTATTCCATATGCCATTGAGGATTCTTCCATTTTTGATGCATTACACTTCCGAAAAAAATCGTAAAACATTATGATATTTTACATTTTCTAGCCTTACAAAGACACTATAAAAGTATATATTGAGAAAAATAAATATTAAGTACCTTCCTGGTAAAAAAATATCCTGAAACTTCAAGATTTTTGAAAATATCAGGATTTTAAGGTGTCTTAAGACAAAAAAAGGGGCTAAAAACCAAAAATTGTGAAGTTGTGGCAAAATGTTCATATTACCACTAGTACTCCTTCATGAAAATCCCTTTTGTATTTTCTGAACTGCATTAGATTCTGTTAGCAATCAAAGTTTGACCATAAATGTGTTTCTAGTGGTTTAGGAAAATATAGTTTTCCATAATCTCTGACATGATTGTGTTATATTATTTTAACAAAAATGACAGATTAACAGTATATTATCAAATAATAATCATTAAACATTTCCAGATGAATTCAGACTCTCTTTCTCTCTCAGGATCTTCTCTTCTCTTTGCATTCACTTAAATTTACTTATTTCAAATGTTTGAAAGATGAGAAAATGTGAGAAGTATTCATTGTAATGATTTCTCTACATGGTTGCAGTGATGACAGGAGTGATTGCTCCAGCAGTACATTGATTCAACTAATTTACAGGATTCAGACTGTGTAATTAATGAGCAGTCAAATCTTGTAAATTAGTTCCTGTAATCATTGTATGGGTTGCATCTATTGACAACTTCTTTCTTTAGTAAGATCTACCTTTTATTTTTAATTTATCCATTAAACATTCAGCCAAAAAGTAGGAAGGCATATTTTTTCATTTTTTATTTATTTATTTATTTTTGTGGAAAGAGGGGGGGGGAAGTAGACCACTTTTATAGCAATGATATGTCGCTAAATTGTGGCATCATGAACTAAGATTTTTTAAAGAAAAATACTCTGTTATTACATTTGTTAATTCACATTTTTTTTTTCAGAAAGGTGCTTTTTTTTAAATCATGTGAGAGAGA
The DNA here is from genome assembly GCA_039090855.1 of Macrothele yani. Classification (NCBI taxonomy): domain Eukaryota; kingdom Metazoa; phylum Arthropoda; class Arachnida; order Araneae; family Macrothelidae; genus Macrothele; species Macrothele yani. The sequence goes on from CM077017.1 coordinate 67,823,155, forward strand.
GAGACCTTACCTATGTGAAATATGCCACAAGCACTTTTCACTGAATGGTAAACTTATATGTTGAAAAACGGCCATGATTAAACATATTGTTATGCCCCGGGGCGCCAGACTATCGAATAAAAAAGCATTATGAATTTAGATGTGAGGTGTTGATTGACGACTTAGAGGTAAACAGAATTTTGAATAAATACTTGTGAGCTCTTTATCGCTGAAACTTTTGTATTGGGGAAAAAAGTTTAGCCAATCAAAACCAAGAAATTCTTCTGACGCTCATAAATTTTATTATGCAACTTCAGGACTGGCACGAGACAACAGACATTTAATCAATTAAAATTAAATAAATAATGATCAATATGTCTATATACAGAGGATGAAGGAGGTTACAGGTTGAACAGACCTATGGTTTCACTAAATTTTAAGTAGAAGCATTTTGATTGTATGTCCTAGAAAAAAGTCCAGAAGTCCTGGAATTCTGTGATTGAAAAAGTGTATGAACCATGTTTAATGCATAGCAAACTAAGTGAAATGAGATTCCTGTTTCACAGCAGATAATTTGTCATTTTTTATGTCAGTTTTCTGTTATATAGTGCGATCAAAAAGTTCCGAGACTAGGTATGCAGCACGCCAACAGATGGCAGTACGCGGATGCATGCACAGCGGTTGAGGGCAGTGACCTTCATAAGTCATTGTGCTGAGTGGCGTTCTGTGAACATCGAGAATTGTGATACACGATATTTAGTGACCACGTGCAGAACACAGCTGCGATTTCGGTATGGACTGTAAACTAGAGTAGCAAACAAACATCAAATTCTGCGGCAAATCAGGAACAAAGACGCATGAAATGTTGCGGCTGGCTTATGGCAATGAGTTGTGTGAGGTGTTTTGAATGGCACTCGCGCTTCAAGAGTGGCAGAACAGCACTGGAAGACGATGAGAAGTCGGGGCAACCATCCATGAGCAACCCCCCAAAAAATGTGGACAAAATTGGGGAACTGGTGCATGAGGATCGTCGGAGAACCATTCAAGACATTGCTACCATCATCAATGTGTCATACGGAACAGTGCAAGAAATTCTGACGTCGGTTTTGAACATGCACCGCATTGCTGCAAAGTTGGCGCCAAAGATTGTGAACCCTAAACAGAAGGCGCTCCGTGTCATACTCTGTCAAGGTCTCTGTCAGCAGGTGGTGAATGAACCAACGTTCCTGTCGCAACTCATCACTGGGGACGAGACTTGGGTCTATGGTTACGACCCAGAGACTAAACAACAGTCATCGCTGTGTGGAAAAGCCCGGCATCTCCACGACCGAAAAAATGGCAACAGGTCCGGAGCGCAACTAAAAGCATGCTCATCATGTTCTTTGACATTGTTGGGGTTGTGCACCATGAATTTGTCTCCCAGGGCCAGACTGTCACCACCTTTTTTTAGTGCGATGTTCTACGGCGTCATAAGGACGACATTCACCGCAAACGACCTGAAATGTGGTGCAGAGGTGATCTGCTCCATCACGACAGTGCAGCCTCTCTCAGAGTGTTACCAACACACTAGTTTTGCAGCAGCAACAGTATGACTACCCTTCATCACCCACTTTACTCGCCGGATTTGGCCCCCTGCGAGTTCTTTCTGTTCCTGAAACTTAAGGGTTGCCGTTTTGAAACCATGGACAAGATCCAGCGCAAATCGCAGACGGTGTTTGAATAAATTTGCGAACAGGACTTCCAGGGAACATTCCAACAGTGGGGGAAAATGCTGGCAGCGATGTATTGGTGCCCAAGGAGACTACTTTGAGGGAGATAAGTACTTTGTTGTATATCGGCCTAGTCTCGGAACGTTTTGATCGGACCTCATATTTTCTAAATTATCTGAGAGCAATACAATTACCTTACTTCTCATTTATGTCTAAAAAATACCTATATGTCAGCTAAGAGTACCAAGGTTTTCTTAATATTGCATTCCAAAGTAGAAAAAGCTCAAAGTATGACTTCTGTCAAGTCAATTCCAAGTGGAATGAATACCTTCTGCTAATCAATTTCAAACCAACTTAGAATGAAACCACAGGAAGCTCAGGAGAGTGAAAGAGTGAGAGCGGTGAAATGTTATTCTTCTTGCTTTTATAAAAAAAAAGCAGGTGCTAATAAAATGAGTTTTCCCCTACTGATTACTTATGGTTTAAAACCAATTCCTCCACTCCTCCCCAAACAAAGAAATTTGGTTCCAACACTGATGTTCATCCATACTGTTAAACTGGTTAACTACTGAATCACAGAGCATCCTCTTACTACCGATCTCTGTGAACTAGGATGGCAGAATTCCAGCTTGGTCTTTGACACTGCTGGTGGCAGTGCCTCTTGATTTGGAGTGGGTTCTGTTCCTGCAGTGCTGCACATGGCCCCCTATCTCTGTGCAGTTGCACTTCATATTGCTAAAATTGTTCTGTTTTTCTTTACTATACAGGTACCATAATCTGTAAGCTTACTATTTCTGAGAGCTGTTTAATTCTGAGGATCAGAATTAAACCTTCTTAAAATTCTCAGTGCTATGATTAATTGCTAAAATTTATCTGGAGGTCATCCAGTCCTAATGAAAAATAGGGAAAGAAAAAATAATAAATTAATGCATTTAAAATGCAAAAGTCACACTTGTTATTAATTTTGCTAGATCAAAAGTTGAGGTGAGGCAAACAATCGGTTTTATTTGCTTTTCTAAATCTGGGTATTTCTTTTCTTGAACTAAGCTCAGTTTTCTTTAGGATAACATTATGAAGTCTCCATTCTTAATTCTACATCACTATGGTTGCTGACCACATATCACTGTTTCTCAGTTGACCTCCAGGTTTTTGTTCAGCTAAAAATGCAAGTGACACAATATTAATTTTAGCCTAACCTCCGAACAACAGTCATCTCCCAACAATGGTCCCTTTTTGCCAGTTCCAGAGGTGACAGTTATTCAGAGGTTTCACTGTATAATTAATGCATGATTTATTTGTTGCTTTGAAATTACTGTTTATTCATTAAATTTCTTTGAAAATAGGTCACATAACTAAATGGAAAAGAAAGAATGGTGGCCATGCATTGTTACCTTCACCAGTGATCATAATCACCCTGTTAATGTGCCATCTGCCTTACGATATCGGCCTGTGAGTGAAGAAACCAAACAGGCCATTACCGATCTCTTCTCAAGAGGACACACACCATCTTCAGCATACCACACATATTATGCATCAAAGCTTACAGAGCTCGGAACTGATTTTTTTGTATCTTCTAGTGATAGAGCAAGATTTCCTCTTAAATGTGATGTTAAGTACCTGTGGCGCAAAGAATTTAATAACAAATTTGGTGCTTCATCTGGAGAGAAAATGCTTGATAAATTGAATGAGGTTTTGATTCACCTCAATCAACAAGGGCATCAAGCTAAACTGTCAACAGTTAATGGCAAATATGCTGTTAGTCTGTGTACACCAGTTATGCAAAGAGTGCATTCCCTTGCCAGCACAAGTGAAATACTATTTGTTGATGCAACTGGCAACGTGGATGTACAAAACCACAGACTGTTTTTTCTGGCAACATACTGTGGTGGTATTGGTGGCATGCCAGTTGCATGTATTGTGACAGATAGTCCAAAGTATGATGTTTTTGCAGAAGGCTCTGCGAGTCATCGTGCACGATTTTGAAAATGTGTTTCAAAAACAGCCACGTTTAATAATGACAGATGATGACTTGGGAGAGCGTAATGTGCTGAAGGAAATTTTCCCAGAATCAACCCTTCTGCTATGCACTTTTCATGTACTAAAAGCCTGTTGGAAGTGGCTAATTGGAAAAAACCATGGCATTTCTAAACATGCCAGACAAGAATTGTACTATAAATTTAAATCATTGGTGTATGCAAAATCAATTGAAGAATTCTTGTCTGCAGAAAAAGAATTGAATACTGTTACCCATGATTATCCACAGTTCATAAAATATGTGGAGAATATGATTTAAAGAAAAGAGTTATGGGCACATTGTCATCGAAGAGATATGTTAACTAGGGGCAACGATACCAATAATGCTGTTGAGGTGATGTTTCGTCTTTTTAAAGACATTCCCCTTGAACGTACTAAAGCCTTTAATTTAGTTCAGCTAATAGATTTTTTAACTACTGCTTTTGAGCATTATTACATACAAAGGTTATTAGACACTGTGCATGGTAGAGTGAGTGCTCGTTCACTAAAGGCATTATGTCCATCATCTAATATCACAGGAGAAATAAAACAAATTTCACCAGATATTTTTGAAGTTCCTGGAACAACTCCAGGTAGAACATACCAAGTGGATATGGGCATTGGAATATGTGAATGCCAGAATGGTGTGAATGGTAGAATTTGCAAGCACCAAATGGCAGTTGTTGAACATTATTGTGTCAGCACTGAAAATACTATTACAGAACACCTAAAACGAAAGTTATTTTGGATTGCAAGTGGCCAAAACGCCCCAGAAAATTACTTTTTTACCTTTGAGTGCTGATACATTATCATCACATGCCAACTCTGAGACAGCACCAGCAGAGCAGCATCATCCCTTAATTGAAATCACAAATGCAAATAAGAAATGTAATAATTTAGAGGAAAGTCAAAATATGGAAGATGCTTTTAAATTCATTGATGAAATATGCAATACAATGAAGAAGGAAGTGCAAAATGACCCTCAAAATTTTGTTCCTGCAGTAAGTAGATTCAGAAAAAACTTTTTTGCTGCTGCCTCAACAACATCAAAGCTTTTGTCAGGTTTATACACTGCATTTTTGCCATCTTCAGTGCATGCTCCATTAGCGAGTCAACCACGGACTACAAGAAATGGAAAAAAATCCCTGTGCAACCAACAGCAATTGCAAGGCGTGTTTCAAAATTTTTAGGAAAAAGAAAACTCATTTCTGGAGGACCTCAGGCTGTGAAAAAGAGAGCAAAGGAACTAAAAGACCATGATTACACAGGAATGGGATACTTACCAAGCAATAAAACAAAGAGACCACATAATCTTACAGTTTGTGTTGATCAAAATGTATCTCTTGGTGGGTGTAGTAGTAAAAAATAATGTTTTAGGAATTTTGGTTTGTATAAAAAATTTCTCTTTCCATGTGTTTTATGCTGTTTTTATTAATTGATCATTTCCATACTGTGCATTTCCACATTTAAAAGAAAATGTTTTGCTTGTGTGTTTCTAATTGTTGTAGTACATTTGTATTGGATGTGTTCGATATGTACTTAATGTATATACATACTTCGTGTTATATATATACACTGAAGAGCAATTGAATTAGAGACAGCTGGCGTTATGCCAATGTGGTGCTGTGGGCAGCCCTGTAAACAGAAACGACATGACGTATGCAGCGATCTGACAATATAATGAGTGATGCGAAGGGAATCGGTAAGAGTCGGACGCAGTATGAGTAAGACGAAGGATCTAAGCGCATTTTATCGTGGGCAAATTGTTGGGGCCCGACGAATGGGTCACTCCATTTCTGAAGTCGTGCATGCGCTGGGATTTTTATGAGCCACTGTGTCACGGGTGCACCATGAGTACGTCGAATCCGGTAAAACCATCCCTGCAAGGGCCAACTGCTGTGGAAAACAGCATGTGGATAAGCAGGGTCATCGTCGGCTAGCTCGCATTGTAACAGCAGATAGACAGGCCACAGTGCAAGAAATCGCTCGGCAATTTAACGCTGGTGCACAAAACATGAAGTACGGTGCAAACCACATGAAGCGATGGATCCTTCTTGCCAGCAGGGTACTCTTCAAGCTGGTGGGGTGGCATTATCGTCTGAGGACTTTACGTGGACTGAAATGGGACCCCTGGTACGTGTAACATCGTCCCTCACAAGTCAACGTTACCGGGATATCCTGGATGACCATTTGCTCCTGTTAGTGCATCTTCAACATACCACTGGGGACCTCATTCTGCAACAAGACAATGCACTGTGCTATCGCTCCCGAATTGTATCCGAATGGTTGGATGAACACTCCACCGATGTGACCTCGGTTCCTTGGCCAGCTAGGTCACCTGACCTCAATCCCATCGAGCACATCTGGGATGCCATCGAGAGAGATGTTTGAGGCTCTGACCCCCCTACATCAAATCTTCGTGAACTGTGGGAGCTTGTTCAGGGGTCGTGGATCTGTGTGGCTTCCGGTGTCTTGTCGAGTCCATGCCAAGACGAATCGCCGCCGTCATCAGGGCGAAAGGTGGTGCTACAAGTTACTAGACAGGTATCTCTAATTCAATTGCTCTTCAGTGTATATCAGTGCTCTAATTAGAAATAAATCTACTGGCGCAGTGGACCACTATAATTTGAAAACCACTGGTCCACAAAAATGCCAACTGGTCCGTAAAAAAGAATAAACATTTTTTTTAAAGACGTTTCCATTATATGTAGAAAATAATTTGATTTCAATGGAACTACTTCCAATATTTGTTTTTTTAAATATATCATTAGCTTGCAGCTTAAAAAGACCATACAGCTAGGTAAACAAAATAGAAATTCATACCTTAACTTGTGACAAATTAGAAAAAAAGAAAAACTTACTGGCCATCTGGACCAATAAAATCAATAGTTCATTGGACCGACAGAAGTTTTACTGGACAATCGCCAGTAGACCACTGGGTAATTCAACCGCTGTATATATATATAGGATGTGTCTGATAGGTACTGTTAAGGTATATATGAATTTGATGTGGTATAAATATATCTGGAATGTTTCATATGTACTTGAGGTAGTACACGTATATGCATTTGATGTAGTATATATGTATTGGATATAATATCCATGTATTTGATACAGGGTACATAGGAAAGTCCCTTTAGCCTGGAATAACTTTTGAACGGAGAGAGGTACAGTTATGTAAGTGAGATAACGGTATAGTAAAGCAACTACACCTGATCGAATGCAACCAATAGCAGTGCCCCTATTGGCAAAATGCGGAAGTTAGCCATTGCAAATCAAAAACGAAAAGAGATAGAGCAAAATTTCCAAATTACAAAGTTGTGGAGCATTAATTAATTAGTACAAAACAACATTTGTTTCATGTGGATAAGATAAATTGTCGCTTAAATATCCTAAAATGTCCGAAATCGATGCGCGACAATTCGAATCTGCATAATTCACATTTCGCAAATGTAGCCATGTGGAAATGCAGATTGTGACGTTGTACCATACCTACGATACAAAAACCTGTAGCAGGATGTACCCTGATCAAAAGTTTAGGTCTACGTACGCTGTGTGAGAATGGCGAGCTTGGATTTCTGGGATTACGTAAAAAACCAGGTGTATGCAACAGCGCCTACAAGTCTGCTGGATCTACGTCATCGTGTTACAGATGCTTGCAATAGGGTGCCACCTTCCATGCTGAGGAATGTACATGCAGAGTTACTTTCACAAGTACAAATGTGTCTATAGTGGGCAATGGCGAACATACTCGACATTAACTTTTTATCACTGTACGCCAGTTTGCCTTTTTTGTTTTGTCTGACTTCATGAAACTGTATTGATATAAGTACATATTTATGCAATAAATTGTGTGTATTTGCTCATACCTATGCCTGTTCCCTTCAAACGTTCACACAAAATCTCGTGCATCGATTTCGTACATTTTAGGGTATTCAGGCGACAATTTACCTTATCCGTGTGAAACAAATATCATTTTGTACTAATTAATTGATGCTCTACAACTTTGTAATAGGACATTTTGCTCTCTCTTTTCGTTTTTGATTTGCAATGGCTAACTTCCGTATTTCACCATCAGGGGCACTGCTATCAGTTGCATTCGATCGGGTGTAGTCGCTTTACTATACTGTTATCTCACTTGCATAACTGTACCTCTCTCCGTTCGCAAGTTATGGATATAATATATGTATTTGAGGTAATACACATATTTGATGTATGTATGTATTGGATATAATACCTATTTATTTGATGTAGTATATATGTATTGGATATAACATGTATTTGAGATAGTATATATCCTTGATTTAGTATGAATATGTAGTACATGTATTAGGCGACTGCTTATAGCCCATTGAGTTGCTCACGGTGGTCGTTAAACCTCCAATACAATACAACAATACAACATGTATTAGATGCAGTATGTATGTATTGGATATAATATCTATGTATTTGATGTATATATGTATTGGATATAATATCTATGTATTTGATGTATATCATCATCATCATCATTGTCAACCATTATCAATCCACTGCTGGACGAAGGTCTCCCCCAAGTTTCCTCCACAACGGTCTGTCTTGTGCCAGTCTCCTCCATGTCACCCCTGCATACTTTCGAATTTCATCCACCCATCTCCCATGTGGCCTTCTTCTGGGTCTTTTCCTGTCCCTTGGAATCCAATCTAAAATTTCGGCTGTCCATCGATGATCTGTCCTTCTGGCAGTATGTCCAGCCCATTGCCATTTCAGGGATTTAACTCTGATCATGATGTCTTCCACTCTTGTCATTTTTCGGATCCACGAGTTCCTCTTCTTATCTCTCCTGGTTACACCAAGTATGCACCTCTCCATGCTACTTTGAGTTGTCTGCAGCCTTTGTATGTCTCTTTTAGTTAAGGTCCACGTCTCTGCACCATACGTAAGCACTGGAAGGATGCATTGATCAAACACTTTTCTTTTAAGACATAATGGCATATTGCTCTTGAAAATTATGCTGTTTCTTCCAAAAGCTCTCCAGGCAAGTTTTGTACGCCGATTAATTTCTTCATCAATGTGACCCTCACTTGATATCTGCTGTCCAAGATAAACGTACGTATCTGTTATCTCCAGCTTTTCTCCATCAATCGATAAATCTTCATTTCTTGTAAAAGCATTGAACATCACTTTTGTCTTCTGAAAGTTCATTTTTAATCCCACTTCTTTACTCTTGTCAGCAAGTTCCTGGATCATACTCTGCAGCTCTGATGGGGCAGTTGCAAAAATGACCACGTCATCAGCAAAACGAAGGTGGGTTAGATAATCTCCATTAATCTTTATCCCCTTGTTTTCCCAGCTCAGCGACTGAAAAACACCCTCCAATGTGGCATTAAAGAGCTTCGGAGATATGGTGTCGCCTTGTCTCACTCCCTTTCCAATTTTTACGTGTGTTGTATTTTCAAACAGCCTAATCTTTGCACTTGCATTTTCATAGATGTTATTAATAATATTAATGTATGCATCTTCAATACCGCAGGTTTTCAGAGCCATTGTAACTGCTGATGGTTTCACCAAATCAAAGGCTTTTTCATAATCGATAAAAGCCATGCACAATGGAAGCTCATATTCCCTCGCTCTTTCAATTAGTTCTCTCAGCACGTGGATATGATCTATTGTGCTGTAGCCACTCCTGAATCCAGCTTGTTCTCTCGGTTGAGCCATGTCCAGTGTTACCTTCAAGCGGTGTGAAAGAACTTTAGTGAAGATCTTATAAACTACTGATAGGAGGCTGATAGGTCTGTAGTTTCCGAGATCCTCAATGTCACCTTTCTTATGTAGCAGGATCATTGTAGCGGTGTTCCAATCCTCAGGAATCTTTCCTTCATTAAGGCATTGAGTGAAAATTTGGGCGAGTACTGTTTCGATTTCTCCACTTGCTTCTTGTATGATGTCTACAGTAATTCCATCTTCTCCTGGAGCTTTTCCTCGCTTCATGTTCTTGATTGCATGTGCAACTTCTGCTGGAAGGACTGGAGGAACTCTGGTACTGGTATCTTTCATGATGTCTGGAGTGCATATATCATCCCTTTCATATAATTTGGAGTAGAAATCTTTCACTCTTGTCAAAATTTCGCCTCTATTTCTTGTTACAGAACCATCTTCTTTTCTCAGTGCCATAATCTGTTTTCTTCCCTTACTGAGATGTCCCTTTGCTATCTTTAGGCTTTGGTTGTTTTCAATTGCTTTCCTCACTAGTTCACAGTTGAATTTTCTTACGTCTTCAGTGATACTTTTTCTTACTGTCTTGCATAGCTCTATATATTCCACTTTGGAAGTCACATCTTCTTTAGTTGTCCTCATCTCTCTTCTTTTTTGCATCAACATTTTGGTTTTTCCTGATAATTTGTTCACATGCAACTTGTTCTTAGACCCAGCTAATTTTGTTGCTGTTTCCATAAGAGCTTTGGTTACTTTTCTGTTAACTTCAGAGATGTCCACTTCTTCCGATGTTAGGCCTTCTAAAGCAGAGAACCTGTTCTTCAGTTCTAACTTGAAGGTATTATGGTGTTTTTTAAGGTTGGTTATGTCAATAGATTTTGTTTGTCTTATGAGCTTGCCACGTTCAAGTTTAGTGTTGAGGTGCATCTTACATCTCACCAATCTATGGTCACTACCTGTGTTGAACTTGTTCAGCACACTGCAGTCTTCTATGACGAATTTTTTGTTACACATAATAAAATCAATTTCACTTGTCGTCCCATTTGGATGTCTCCATGTCCATTTCCTGTGTGGCTTTTTCTTGAAGAAGGAGTTCAAGATGAAAAACCCTTCTGCCTCTGCAAACTCAACGAGAGTATTTCCACGCTGGTTTCTGTTGCCGTGACCGAATTTACCTACTGAAGTTTCATTCTGTTGCCGTTGCCCTGTTTTTGCATTGAAATCTCCCATAATTATTTTCAAGTGCTGCTTACCTTTATTATTTAGATGACAAATTTCCTCATAAAATTCTTCAATTTCTTCTTCAGGATGACTTGTGGTGGGTGCATAAGTTTGAATAATCTGAGCCTGGTATCTTTTCGAGAGTTGGATAACAAGTCGTGCAGCTCTGTCAGAGGAACTTTCAACTTCTACAACTTTATTCTTCAGTTTCTTGTTTATTATAAATCCAACACCACTAGTTCTGCCAGTATCTGTCCCACGATAGTAGAAGAGATGTCCACTTTTCAGTTCGATGAGATCTTCTCCTTTTCTCCTTACCTCACTTAGCCCCACGATGTCCCACTTGATCCTTTGTAGTTCCTCTTCCAATTCAAGAAGCCTTGAATCAGAAGATAGGGAGCGTCCATTGTAAGTAGCCAAGGTCAGCATCAGATGGCAGCCTAGTCCGGTCCTCCGGGGATTCTTAGCACCCTCTGCCTTCATGTCGCACTGGCCGCTGCCTTGGCCAGGTACATTCCAGCTGCCGGAGACTGAGGGCCAAGATTTAAGTTGTGGAATCATTTTGGAGGGGTTTGGCCATAACTCACCACGCTGGCCAAACGGGTTGGTGAGTGTGGGATAGCATTTCCTCTAATCCGGATGGTATAGTTATACCGCTATTTGCGGTCGTCAGAGCCCCTTTAGTGGGAACAGGATGCACCACGAGAAGGCGGGGTTGACATTTGTCAAGGAGAGGCTGTGATGTTACGCATCACCTGACCTTACATCCCTTGATGTATATATGTATTGGATATAATATCTATGTATTTGATGTAGTATACATGTATTGGATATAATATATGTATTTGAGGTAGTATATATCCTTGATTTAGTATGAATATGTAGTACATGTATTAGATGCAGTGTGTATGTATTGGATATGATATCCATGTATTTGATGTATTGGATATAATATCTGTATTTGATATATTATGTATTGGTTACAATACATATGCGTTTGATGTATATATTTATTGGATATATCTGATATGTACTTAATGTATATATGTATTTGATGTTATATAGGGGTGGCACTGCTGATCGCATTCTTCACAAATAATTTGCGGAAAAAAATCATTTTGGTGTTGGAAAAAATATTGGTGATTATGGTTTTTAATGATATTGCCTAATAAAACATTACCATATAACACTTTATTTGTATGATTTTTATATTTCCAATGGGAGTGAAAAATATGGCGACTTCAGATTAAATTTGGTAAAAAAGTATTTAATTTGGCGGAAACTTTACAAAAGCCAGAGCAACCACTGTTAATTATCTATATATTTTGGATGTGTCTGATATGTACTTAATGTGTATATATTTCATTTGATGTATCTTGAATGTGTTTCATATGTGCTTGGTGCAGTATATACACTATATCTTTTAGATGTATTTCATATGCACTTAATGCAGTATGTACGCATTTGATCTTATATATGTGTATCTTATGTTGATAAATATCTTGGATGTATTTCATATGTACTTGATATAGTATACATACCTGCCAACATTGGCAAGAGCCTTGTGAATAGGAACTAGTATTATTGCAGGGCACACAGACTTTTTTACGAAATGACCCATCTCTTTGTGAAAAAGAAATGTGTCACAACAAGGACGCAATGAAACAAACTTAACACATGCGAAACACAAAGTTGATTCTACTGGTGAGGGCACTAAAGGTAGCTTTGTGCTATTAAAGTTCAGAGTTCGAAACTTCCACCAGTAACAGTCCGATGCATTCAGAATTCCACAACACTTCACAGAAATCCAAATCCAAAATTTGTAAAAAAATGCAATGCATCAATTTTTACAAATTTTCAACTCTGTTACTCCCAGGTGGTGGATTTCCTGCTCCCTTATCAGCTTAAATGCAAAAATTTATGGGATGGGGAATATTTAACAATGCAGCAGAGCAGGAACATCAGTTGGGGGGGGGGGGGGTTCGCTTACACGAGAAATTTTTTCTTGGTCTGACTTCTGGTTTTGGAAAATTTCCCCCTCTTTTGAAGCTGAAATAAAAATATTTACACAGTACAATTTTATTTAACAATAATACTGGACAAAGGCAAGATCGCGAGAAAAATAAAGTACCATTGCGAAAAAAATCTTAACTCCGTCGACCTGCTGTTTTAGAAAGTTTTGTAAAAATGAAATTCCATCCTACGACGAACACCCCCTACCCCCACACTATTTCTGTCCACGTTCACTTGTGCATCGATCTCATAAGGAACAAAATAACAACGAAAATGTCCAAATTCCTCAAATTCGTGGAAGAATCTTATGCCTGAAGATTACAGGGAAATTTCTACGGCGTCTGACTTCTGTTTTTGCAAATTGCTGCATACAGTTTCAAGCTGAAATACAAACATTTATGCAATATAATGATATTTAACAAGAATACTGGACACAAAGGCAGCACGGGAGAAAGAAAATTATGATTACCACCAAATTTTTTACTCTAACTACTGTTTTCAAAAGTTTTGAAACACCAATACTGCCCCCAGACGGAAGACGAAGCTCCTCCCCAAATTCTCTTCAGTTTTGCATTGATCTTGAGAATGATCTAAATGACAAAAAAGGCGGAATTCCGTGAATCTGCTTATGAATATCATGTATATCATAAAATTATAGAAAAAAGTAAAAGTGAAAATTTGTAGAATCCATAGTTTCGACAGTGAGTCCTGTAGTCAGACAAAAAAATCTGTAGAAACAATGGACATTTCGTTGTAGTTAGCAGGTATGTAGTATTTGCATATGTAGCATTATATTTCTTGGATGTATTTTGTATGTACATGAAGTAGTATATATACATTTGACGTAGTATATGTTTTGATGTAGAAATGATAGCAGAGAACCATTTTATGCTTGGATAATAAAACACCTTGAATCAGCACTCTAACTCTATTTCATATCTCATTGGTTATTTAAATAGGGCAGGATTCCAATAATGAAGCAAAAATTTTTATGCACTATTTATTACGGACTAAACTTTAGGAATAGTAAGATCTTTCGTTTGAAACGCCAGCCTTGTTCACACTAAAAGCAAGCACTCACGTGGTTGACATAATTTCTTTAGCTGTTGCCAGTAGAGATTTCCAAATTATCAGAATACTGAAGAGTGCATCCAAATTGCAAGAGAATTTCAATGCTTTCTCTGTAGCTTAATGAAAATTTATTGGAGAAGGGTGCAATTCTTTTGGAACAATTCCAAATTTTTTGTTTCATTATTGGTTTCTTCATATTATGTGAAATGGCCTTCCTACCAATAGGGCAGGTTTTTTTTATAAATGCTATTTAACCATAGATTATTGGTAAATGTGATGCAAAAATGTGTTTACACCTAAGAAATTTAGGCTTTCAGGAATTAAAAATGTTACACTTCACTCAGCACTGAGTTCAGCTTTTTTTCTTTTTTTAATTGATTACTCAGAACTAGTGTAACCAGACGTCTCAATTTTAGCGGGACAGTCCTGCTTTTTAGCTCTATGTCCCACTGTCCCCCTAATCCTTCATTGACCATGAAATGTCCCGCTTTTTGGAAACTGTTGACGAAGTCCCTCCTCATGCAGTTGGCATCACCCACCCCCACCCCAAGTCATTTTTTGAGTCAGGAGAAGTGTCCCAATATTCTGCATACTTTTTTTGAAAACCCAGGCTCAGATCTTTGATTAAACTTTGTCCACAGTCAAGCAGTAATCTTCAATCAAAACATTAAAGTGGTTGAAGGGCAAACTGTGTCAGCAGTAGATGTGAAGAGGACAATAGGTGACCTGAAACAAAATGTGTTATAAAAAAAGAAAAAGTGTTTCTGCCCTATTCTGCTAGATCTTAAATAAAAAAGTTGCATTCTGATGGCTTGGTAGATGAACTGTCTATTCTAAAAACAGTACATGAGTTTTATGACACACCTGCTCAATTTTTTGGATCAGTGGGATACTCATTTCAAAGACGAGCTGTTTTCAGTGGGCATCATTAAATGCTTCACCTACCTGGTCATATATTGAAAAATCAATGTACTATCTTTCACAGAAAAACTTTTTCAACATTAAATATGATACAGAATTGTATGACGAATGCATATATGTTACTAGCTATGCAAATGAGGATAAAATATCTCAATGGAACAATAAATTGCCAATGCAGCAGCGTTGGGTTGAGATGTTCACACATTTCAAAAATAAGAACATTCAACATAAACATATGGCAAAACTTATTCAGTATGTGCTTTGTTTGCCAGGATCAAATTCACATATGGAACCAAATTTCTCATGTTAATAAATTGTGGGTATCAGGAAAAACTCAACTGTCTATAAGCAACACTAAAAGCATTGTTGATTACAAAGGTTATTTTAAAGAAATCATGACAAGAATTTTTTTAATTTCTAAAAAATAAAAAGTTATTAAAACAAATTGCATCCCATGAGAAATATGAGCAGAAGTCTGCTGCATAAAGGGTGTAATATATTATTAAAAAAGTATCCTCTGCTGAATGCCAAAAAAATTCTAGTTTACTGTATTTATACAATTATATTATATATATTTTGTTAGTTAAAACTCAAAGGCTACAATTGAATGTGCATGTACAGTTAAATGTGAAATAAATCAACCATCAAATTTCTGCATTGATATTTTATTTTAAAACTGTAAATAGTGTGCTGGTACTGCTTTAATTAAAATACAAAAAATATTGAAAAACTTCAAATTTTTGTTTTAAAAAATGGGTGTCTACCTCAGCCAATTTTAACAATCCCATCCCAATGCACACTGGTTCATGAGAGGTAATTGCAGTTGATGTACATTGCTGGATTCAGGTAGGTCAGGTTAATCTTTTGCTAATTTAGAAAATTAATTTATCACTTACATTTCATAAAGCCACAAAATAATTTAATGAAAACTACCACATTTTTGAAGTAAATATAGCAAATTTTTATTGAACCTAAATATGGAGAATTAGGTAATTATAAAAAAGAATCTCATTAAATATGGTTAACATTCACTTTAGAGAATCATTTTGAGACCCTGGGTTTTGGTGAATAATAACTATCATGGTTAATCGTTTGTCATGTGAGCTTGACTAACCATGTCGTACCTGTCCTACTTTTTGGTCCTGAAAAAATGGTCACATTACTCAGAACATATGTTCAGCATGTCTTCTGACATATAAATGAATACAAAAATCAATGTTCATTGTAAACTTTTGAGTGAGTCTGTGCCTCAAAAAATCTGACTTCCATATAGCTGTTAATTTTATTCACCCCCTACCTCAATTCCATATGTTACAACTAATACTCAGCCCATAAAAAATACAATTTCAACATCTGCAATGCTACTTAATCAAATTTACTAGTATATCATTTGTAAATTTGCTAGTTCATAATAAACTATAATTTGCACTTTAAAGTATAAATTGTAATTTATTATGAAGGTGCTGCTAGTGATATCAGTCAGTTTTGTTGTTCTTGGAAGGAACAATGCTAATATGAATTTGAAAGAGGTTCAACTAAATTGCATGTAGGGTAATTTTAAAGCCAATTCAAGATACATAAGCAGGTCATACGAATATCAACTAAAGTAATTGTTCAAAGCCAAATGTATATAGCATTTTTTTCTCTGATTGAAAACTAATTATTCCTGCAGAACTTTTTTCTGATTAAAGAAAAGAAGCATACCCACAGTATTTCTATAGCTTACGGCTACAATTCAGACCATTAAAAAGAAATGTTTGGAGTGAAATTTTTTATTTAAATCCACTTCAAAACACTTCTCCCAAATAGTCAATGTTGCCACAGGTGATATACACAGCTAGAGCAAAATGTTTTTCACGGTAGTACAAGTCTTCAAAGGCTTGGTCCCCTGACTTCTGTAGGGAAAACAAAAAGAAGTGGGAGGAGATTGCATAATACACAAGTTTAAGATACATGAAATACACTAAAGTTGTAAACTGCCAAAATTTTTGTAATAACAGGTTTATGCTGAAGTGCAAAACAAAAAATTAAAAATATTAAACTGATATGAACAGACTTGTTCGATTAAGGTGACGCTGGATGTGCTTTGAAGAAATTTCAGCGGAAAGTGAAATGCAATCCCACTTCTTAAGCCAATAAATGAAATCGTGCCTACATTTTAGTAAAACTTTTGTAGAGAAGAAATGGTTGGTTTGGAAAAAATATAAGGTAGCTAATTTTAATATTTTCTAAGGAACTGAGACCCGTGATCATCATGTCTTGAAACTGCATCAACTCAAATAAGTTCATCAGTAAAATGCTGAATACAAATCATACCATTTTGATTTGGTATCAAGTTATCTCTGTCGAGAGCAGTAATCCATTTTTCTTGCAGGTCAGGATCCTTGGGAAATTTGAACATTGTGACTATCCATCTTTTCTGACTTGTAATTTGCATGGCAGCACATCAGCAGTATCTGTGAGAAATGTAGCACATCATTAAAGAAATAATGCTAGGATGAAAAGTTTTACAGTAGAACCTTGTTTATCTATTTTTCACATGTAAAATTTGTATCTGGTTCAAAAGTTTTCAACTGCTCTTAATGATAAATTTAATTTATTACACATTAATCAAGAATTAGTTTTCTCCTTAGTTATACATTCAAAATTTAAATAATGCAAATTCTGTTTACTAAACTTTCTTTTCACCCTTTCCCAGAAATTCCAATCTCCCCACATCCTCTGCCTTTCGTTATCACAATTTCCTGTCATCCACCTGGTTAATGCATCACTTTGCAGAATGCACCCATTCCACCTGAGCTCACCATTGGTCATATCAGGTGTTACCTCCCCTATGTACCTGCTCTTGCTTAACATATAGATCTTTGTATGCATTCACTTTCCAGATGAATCTACACCCCACGAACACATCACTTCAAGATTCGACTGGAATGCTATAATTTCAATGGAAGATTAGTGCTTCCAAGGTTGCTTTAGCAGAAACATGGATTTGCCAACTTTCATAATAATTTGTACTTCTAGAAGAAATTGAGAACACAAAGTGCAATCAGAATGTTTCCAGTAAAGATGATTCTCAGGTAAGTGCATCAGCAGCCAACTTTGCTGTGCATTTAAATCATTAGGTCTTCCTTTATAGACATAAACTAATCAGAAAACAATGCAGGTTCTCAATAGCCTTATTTCAACTTAAAAATAAACAGCAAAAATTTTTTTTTTTAAAACTACATAAAACATACATATCTCGTGTAAAAATAATCATAAATGAATTAATGCTGTGTACATACTGCATATGTACTACATACAAGCACTGTAAATCTATGCAGACTGAATGAAATCAATCTTTTTTTTTTTTTTCTTTAACCTTATAATAACCATGACCCCAAAATCTTGTATCCTAAATATCATATAGCCCAAAACTGTCTGTTGGTTCACTTCTTTGTTTAGTAACAACAATAGTGACTGAGGGTGATACCTGCTAATCCCCCACAGGTCGTGCAAATTTGAAAAGCAGAAAAGGGCAGGAAATCTGACTCATTCTAGACAGGCATTTCGGGCGGCTATGGTCCTTTGTATATACAGGTGTTTTGGGCATTAAAGTGTTTGAGCAAGAAAAAAAACCCCGATAATTGCAAGTATTAGTACACTAAAACATAAAAAAAAAATAATAATAAATACTACCTACATCTTATGAAATACCTAGTATAACAATGCTAATGGCTACACCATGTGTTGCAACAAAATAATGTTCTGCCTTCTAGGGACAGAAAAGTTCCATGTTTTGTTTATATGGTTTTCCAATGATAT
This sequence comes from Macrothele yani, assembly GCA_039090855.1. Taxonomy (NCBI): domain Eukaryota; kingdom Metazoa; phylum Arthropoda; class Arachnida; order Araneae; family Macrothelidae; genus Macrothele; species Macrothele yani. The sequence goes on from CM077017.1 coordinate 67,841,580, forward strand.
GTTAATTTTACTTGGTTCTTTAAAAACTGTATAGACAGAGTTTCACTGTATATATATCTCCACTTACAATAAGCAAAAATAACTACAGCAGGAGACAAAATAGTTAAAATAAAAAACATAAAAGCAAACAAGCAAGGAGAAAATAATGGAGTGCAGAACACTTTGAAAATGCTGAGCTTTGGCTTTATCAAGGACCAGCAAAACTCAGCATTTACTCATTTCCACAAAGACCTAGTTGAGCATGGGTTTCTACTATGTCATAAATACAGGTACAAGTCCCCAAAAATCACCAAAAACCATAACTGCCCACATAGGCTCGGAAACTTAAATATTAAGCAAAATTTTGAACTTTGCATTACATCTATGACATATCTGGCCCAACACATAACTCCTCATTGTTCACAAAAACAGAAAAACTTCAATACAGAGCCCAAAAGTATTGCAAGATAGGTGTAGAATTTAGACCAATGAAACAAAAAACAAAACCTGGGAAAAGGCTGCGAAAGAACAAAAACTATTTTTTTAGATGTACAGAGCAATGCAAAATTGCCCAACTTGGAAGACTAAAAAATAGTAAAATAAAACTCATGACGCACTTCCAAATCACAAAACAGTTACAATTTTAAATTACTTTTCCCTTTCTTTAATTTTATGTTCAAAGAATGATTTTATAGATTTACCTAATTTATAGCCACTGTTTTTAGTGAAGGGAGAAAGCCAGTGTCAACACAAATACACCACATTCAGGACTTGAACCCAGCCCACTCGGGTGAACGATCACAAGCTAGTGTTTAGACCACTAGAGCAGTGTTCTGTATTGCTGGCCCAAGGAATACATAATCTTCAATGCCTAATATATACACTCTTTGCGAAAAAAAGAAATGAAGCACCCTCAGAAAATTGTTCAATCCTGTTGAAGCTCCACATGTAAGTACTCACGGCCAAATATGCAAATGATTAAAAAATAGCAACCAAATAATTAAATAGTAGCCCACCATAGCGCAAGGGAACAATGCATCGAAAAGGGTATATCAAAGCTTGCATGCAGAGGCAGCTGTAACAGCAGATTGTAGTTACATTAACCTCCAATGACTGTGAGGATGCCTCGACTTCAGATCCATGCATGACATGAGCGAGTTTGAGAGAGGATGTATAATTGGGCTGGGAGACACTGGTTAGTTAAGTGGCGGTATCGCCAAGCGTTTGGGTCAGAGCAATGCAGCAATTGGATGATGTTGACTTCAATGGGTCGAGGAGGACACAACCCAGTGGACAGATTGGGCGATTGTAATGAGTTACTTGAACAGAAATGAAATCCTTGCTCTCAACCATTTGTGGCATCACCTACAGGTATGGAAGTTGTTATGCAGACTGTTGCTAGAAGACTTGCAGCACAGTGACAACATTTAAAAAGGCCACTGCTGCCTACCACTGACCAGTATATACATGTCTGGTGACTAACCAGCCAGCACATGGATCCTGCCTTTACTGTCAAACAGCGCATGGCTCACACACTTGCATGTGTGTGTAAGGGGGGCTATCTGGGGAGCCATTTTTTATAACAGCCTGACATTCTTGGTAGTCCTTCATGCCAGCCTTACAGCTCAACCGTGCGTACATGATCTATTCTGTTGCCATTCCTGTTGCAGCATCACCGAGCAATTTTGAACAGGATAACGCCTCATGATAATGAATACAGCAATCAGACTGACTATAATTACTGCTCCATAGATTGGATTCCAAGGGACAGGAAAAGACCCAGAAGAAGACCACATGGAAGATGGGTGGATGAAATTCGAAAGTATGCAGGAGTGACATGGAGGAGACTGGCACAAGACAGACCGTTGTGGAGAAAACTTGGGGAGACCTTCGTCCAGCAGTGGATTGATAATGGTTGACAATGATGATGATGATGATGATGTAATATCAATCACATCAAAAAACGTTGAAAATTTCATCACCCTGGAGTGGGAAATTTTTCTGATGCGATTGATATTACGTATGGAACAGTAATTACAGTCAATTCAGCGATGTCTGATTGCTGTGTTAATTATCAGGATATATTGCCCACATATTATAAGAATATTTTCCCACACTATGTAGGGTAAACCCTGGCCACACACAGCACAGCTCTTCAAGGCCTGTCTTCATAATGTTGACACCCTTCTGTGGCCAGCCTGATCACACATCTCACCAATCAAATGTTTGGATGCCATTTGGCGTGTTATACCTCAGGACAGCATCCGTAAACTGTATGCTGTCCTGTATGCATCTATGCCTCGCATATATCCAAGCCGCAGGTGACGGTGCAATGTACTGGCTTGCCTCCCTGGTGTAGCTGTTTTATCCAAATATATTGCCCATCTGTTCTGGAATTGTAATAATTTCTTTTCCTATACATGTACATACCAATTTTCATCTTGATTGGATGATTCTTTCTGTGTACTTCATTTTTTGGCAGAGTATATTTTTACTGCTAGTAAGTCAAAAATTTTCTTCCAAGGTCATTTTCCACGTTATTTTGCAGTGTAATAATAAACCTGGTTATCTTATGGCAGTAGTTCTTTAGAAATTACAGAGAATAAACAAACCAATCCCAAATTTCCTCAGGGTACATATCATTTGAAAAAGAAACTTTACATAATTTGTACACTACTATTACAACAGTATGCAACTAAGAAATGTTACTAAATTACAAGAGAAGTAAATGAGGTGGCAGGAAGAAATTGTAGATACACCCTAAGGTACCACTAAGTATATGTGCAAAAGAGAATCCAAGGAAAATATTTGATTTGATTGGGAGCAATGGCTATCATGAGCAACTCAGTGGGATATAGGTTGTTGGCTGTCCCTAATTTAGGGCCAATGGTTCCAGTGAAAGGAGACAGCCACTGCTGTAAGACAAGCACAACATCCATGCCTAAATAAGGTTTAATAAGGTTTAAACTCCGACCCATCTCGGACCAATGATCAGAAGCCAGCGCTTAGACCACTGCGCCAACCCAAGGAAAATAGTGACTCTTCAATGGTTAATATTTCAATAACAAAATATTTTCTTTTGCTGCTTCATTTAAGACACTCTTACCTTGATGTAGTCATATTTCTTGGTATGTTAGTGATGTTAAAGCTTCATAATAGACAGACTGACAGAAAAGTACATTACACAGGTGCTCATACTGCCTGTAACCTTCCACATGACATAAAAAGTAGCAGTGCCTATGTTCAATTAACAAAACTTTTTTATGATGTTTAATTTTCTTCAATCTCAATAAGTTGGTAATAATGGATATATTTAATTTACACAGTGCTTTAATGGTGTTGTGAAACAGAGAAAGAAGAGTAGAAAAGAAGCCAATGAAATTAGATGGCTAGAAAAAATTGATGTGTTATACATTATGTAACTTTAAGTCAACAAAGGTGGGAGTATATTCTACAGCTAGAGGTTGTCACACCATAGAATACAGATAAATTCCTTTAGTAACTGTCACTGTGACATGTGCAGAAAATGCCCTTTTAGTTTCATTAACAGAGCAAAGAAACTCCCAATAAATAATTACATTACTTATTCAACATTTCATTTCTATAAAACACTATTATAAACATTTGTGTAAAAACTTATTATTCAACATTTCATTTCTATGCTACTTATTTACATTTGAATTGAAACAAATTTTCCCATGAAGCCTACTGAACTACTTGATGCACTGATTAAAACATGAACATTAACACTGTTTCTAACATTTAAGCAAAATTTCAAAACACATTTGAAAGGTTCTGATTAACAGCATGCTGAATTACATATATACGCTAAACTTGAAGTACACCTGATCCTAAAAAAGTTTGAAACAGTGCTACATGCACTTAACTACCGTCCAGAAAGTGCACCACGTTCATCAATGTCAACAACGCAGGCATTACATAAAATTTACCACAGCTATCGTGTACAATTACATCCGTGCTTTACCTCTATACACAAAATATGACTTACCTATAATATTATGCATCCATATGTAGTTAACGCCCGGCCAGAAAATACACCATCTTCTTTGATGTCAACAACTTACAGAAAATGCACAAGTTCACAATTACATCCCTGTTATAAAATTATATCCCTCTCTGAACAGCCAATCACAGCCTTGCGTGGAACCTGTATAACATTGCCGTGGTGCATTTTCTGGACATGCAAATGCACTCTCTGAACAGCCAATCACAGCCTTGCGTGGAACTTGTATAACATTGCCGTGGTGCATTTTCTGGACATGTCCAGAAAATGCACCACGGACCGTGTCAGCTGGGCATTTCGGTGGTTCTCGCGGGCTGCTTCTGTCATCGGCTATCGCTTCTTCTTGGGTGTTGTGGCGCCATCTCTTGTTGGTCACTGATCTCATTTTTCGAACTTTTTCATTTTTTTGCTCAATTTTAATTAAATTTCTCCAGCTGTTTCTCAAAATATTAGGGTCATTATGGTTGCAAACTTTTGCCCTATTTTTTTCAATCATTACCGACTCTGCTATTCTGAGGTGTTTTTCGGATTTACAGCTTTTAATGATTTTTATATTTTCGAATTTAGGATATTTTTGGTTATCCAGACAGTATTGAATAAGTGCTGTTTTTTCTTCTTTTTCTGCCAATTTTTTATGTGTTGTTTTAATCTGTGTTTAAACTTATTTTTGGTACTTCCTATATAAGCCATTGGAGGATTTTCAGTAATAGGAATTGAGTAAATACCTGCTTTTTCTAACATTTTTATTTTTTCATTATTTTTTATTACCATATTTTTGATGGTATTTACTTTTCCTCCAATTTGAATGTTATGCTTTTTACAAATATTATTAATTTCATTGGTAGTACCTTTAATGTAAGGAAAAAAACCATTTAAATATTTGACTTCTTTTTTATTTACTACAGCATTATTTTTTATTTTCTTTATTACTTCTGTGTTCCATTTTTTTATTAAATGGTTAGGATAACCAAAGCTACCTGCAATTTTTTTTATGAATTTGATTTCTTCATTGATAAACTGACTATTTTCAGAACGCGTATATGCTCTTTTAATTAAGGTTTTTATACTATTGCATTTTTGAGGATAAGGATGTGCCGAATTGTACGGGATTAGGACCGGAACAAATGAACTTTTCCGATAAACCTTGTATAGTAACTTATCTGTGGATTTGATAACTTGAACGTCCAAAAAGGCTATTGCATTATTTTTTTCTATTTCAACAGTGAGTTCTATAGTTGGATATAAAGAGCTGTAACATTTTGTTAATTTTTTTAATTCTTCTTCGTTCAGTTTTGATAGAATGAAAATATCATCCACGTATCGACAGTACACTTCTGGTTTTTCTTCCATACGATGCAGGACATTTTCTTCAATTTCGTTCATCACAACTTCAGCATATAGAGTTGATAATGGTGAGCCCATTGGGCCTCCTGAATTTTGCTTGAATATTTTGTTCTTGTTTGTAAAAATATTATTTTCATATAAATAGAATAAAACTTTTTTGAATTCCTGAATGTGTGTGTTATTTAAAATTTTAAGATTTTGCAACTTCTTAATGATTTCCAATAGCTTCTGGAACAGGAGTGCTTGGATGTAATGCTTTAACGTCCATGCTTGCCATATTTAAGTCCTTTAGGCCAGTTTTTACATTTTTAATTATCTCAATAAATTCATACGTGTTCTTGATGGTGAACTTGTTGTTCATGAAAAAGGGTGCTAGGAACTTGTAAATGTTTTTCTCTAATGTTATCAATGGTGAGTTTTTTTTTGAAACTATCAGTCTCATTGGAGCACCATCTTTGTGCGTTTTTACCTTTGCAACAATACGTGGTATGGCCTGCTCCCATTGGTGGAAAAGAGCGCTTGATTTCATCAGGTAATGTGCTATGATTTCTTATATCTGCTAAGAATTTAATTTGGTTATCTGTTGGGTCTTTCTTTATTTCGGTACAATTTAATCCATCGATTGCTGCAGTCATTTTTTGTTCAAATTCATCAGTGTTGAGAATAATGATTTGGCCGGTTTTATCTGCTTCACAGAATTTGATATATGGGTCATTTTTCAATTCCAATAGTTGTTGTTTTTTCATATTTTAATTTTTTCTCTATATAGAAGTTTTTGTTGTTTTTGGCATTATATTCTTTTAGAATAACTCTATATAATTTGTTCTCAACTTCAGTTTTATTCTCTGCGCCTGGTATATTTTTGAGAATATCTTCGAGGCAAGGGATGATTTCTTCAGTTTTAGGGAGGCCTTGTGGAAAGGCAAATTTTTTCCCTTTTTGTAAAATTGCTTTTTGTGTAAAGCTTAAGTTCTTATCAGACCGATTTTCATAAACATTATATTCATTTATGGGTTCCTTATTTAATTTTTGTTCATCAAATAGTGCATTTAATTTTTTATCTACAGTAACGCTATTGGAGTTAGCTTCTTTGTTAGCAATTTCGTTAATTTCGATGAACGTAGTATCCAAAATGCAATCTTTCCAAGTGCCATCAAATTGTGCATATTTTGAGTTGCTTATCAGCTTCCATAATTCATAAACTTGAGCATTAAGTCTGAATATTTGTTTTCTTTTAGCTATAATTTCGTTACTAAGTCTTTTTTGTTGACATCGATGCAGGATGTAATAATCCTTCTTACTAGTTGGCTTGTTCTTAAGTCTAAAAAATTTGGGGATAAATCCAAAATCTCTGCAAGTTACAAGAAAACGTTCTTGAACTTCAAATTTCATACATTTGATTTTAAGACGTTTGAATTTGGTGATTGTTGTTAATTCACGGTTCGAAAAAGAGATTGCGATAGTACATCGTGAGGCCTAATCTGCCTTTGATCTAACCACTTGAAAGAATAATTCGTGTTCAAAAATTAAAAACAAAAAGAAGAGGACCACCAAAAAACATTGTGACTGTAGAGCCTTTTTTATTCTATTTTATAGTAATATGTCTCAAATGCAAGGAATTTCTCAACTTCCGACGTCCAGAATATAACATGGCAAAAGCGATAGCTAAGATTTTTCAAATAATTGAAGATATTCAATATATGTGAAGCTAATTCCCCCCCTTCTTCCATGTTTTTTGTTGTGTTCCGTGTTGCAAATACATTCAGGTTATTTTGAGGAGTACCCGGAATGTGTGGGATAGTATAGTTTGATAGTGTTTCTCTCTCTCTGCTTTGGTCCACAGCAGAAGAGGAAAAATAAATTCAGTGTAAATATTATTTGGGTAATGAGAGCACGTTTTATTTGATATTTAGCACTTATGATATGTAATCTGTAATAATAGCTGTACTTTAGTGCAACTTGAATGTAATGTTAATACATATTGCAAATATATTTATTTCATGTTAATGTGAGCTTCGATCGCCATCAAACAAAATGATAGTCGTCAGTTGAGTTTCAGGTATGAATGCATTTCTTTTCTTCTGTGGTGTACAATAATAATTTTTTTTTTTTTTCGCCAAGGCTGTTAGAAGAATTAAAATATGATGTGTGGTCGGTCATGAAATAATGCATTGATTGTTGAAGTTGTACATTATTTTTTTTGTTCTCCTTTGTGTAAGTGTATATAAAATAGCCCCTCCCTTTATCGCCCTTTCATCAGAAGGAAATTCCACCCATTTGGGTCAAGTGGAAAAGGGTGCAGCTAAGAGCTATGGCCATGTGTTTGGTAGAGTACACTAAATTTATACATACCAATGTTGAAACCATTTTGCCGTTGCAGAAATCTCAGCATTATGGACCGGGGAGGGGGAAGGCAAGCAAGGCACCCCCTGTGTTTCTTAACATAGAGCAGACAAGGCATGAAGCCTTGTCTGCTCTATGTTAAAGCTCCCTAGAGGGTTAGAACAGTGTTGCGAGCTGTAAGCATCACATCCTTTGCCCACAGAGGATTTCTGTTGTTCAACAGACCACACGTCTAGCATGAAATCAGCCTTCTACATACAATTTTGGTGCTCCAACACATCCTAACGGGCACAGTGGAAACACAGGCAGGTGGCTGTTTCAGTGTGGTTGCCGCACGTGTTTATACACACCAACAGCAAAATGTGCATCTGGTAGGTAATTCCTCTGTTGCAGAGTATATTTGTCTTAAAATTTTACAAAAAACCATGATATCAATGTAGAGAAACAAAAGATTTAAGAAAAGGAACATGTAAGCACTTTACAAACAATGCCTACAAATTTTGCATTTAAATTTCCAAAACAAATGACACAATCAATCGTATCGCTAAAAGGTTTCGTTGCCTGAATGCAAATTTTCTGAGTCCTGTCAAAAATGGATGCGATAAATCCATTTTTGACAGGACTATAAATTCATTTTTGACTGGATGCGATAAAGGAAAAAGGGCAGGAAAATATATTGTAGAATATATGCACTGCCTTTGGTTTATGCTAAGAAAAGAAGCAAACTAAAATGGTCTCATATTCACGTCAGGTTATGTGTTTATTCTGTTTTTAAAATTAAAATTTTATTGATGTGTGGAGGGTGGCATGTGTTATATTTCTACTAAGTTAATTCAGTTGATCACAGTTTATCTTATATTTTGTCCATAGTTAAATGATATTGCTTATTTGGTATTAAATTAAATGGCTAAGACCTCCTTTCTTAAGTGAACTACTGTAGTTTACTCAGAAAATGTCTTTAAATATTTGGTAGGTTAATTTTATTTGTTGTTTCAGTAGAAGTTAAATTTGATGAATTTAATTTAGCATATATGATTTAACATTTTGTGTTTATTTATTTTGACTTGATTATGTATTTTATTGTTCTAGTAGCAGGGATACCCATTATTTCCAGGGTAAATATTACTGTTCATGGAATCAGCAAGTGAAAGTTAATGGATGAAAAAGATATTTCTGTAATTTCCAGTAAATTTATTTTAATTGACTTAGGTTATTACTTTTTGATGAACAATATTTTTGAATTTTCCATTAAGAGCAAAAATATAGATTTTTAGGTTTGTCAACCCTTGAGCAGGCAACATAGAATTGTTCGTGTGAAAAGCAGAGTTCCTCCAAATTAATGACAGCCAGTGCTAATGACTGGCTGATGCAGTAATATTTCATATATGTCTTTTTTTTATTATTTAGTTAATGGACTTTTATGCAACAAAAAAGAAAGGAATGGAAATACTTACCCTTCGAGGAGACATCCGTAGAACTGCTGTACATTTGCCATGTGCTTCTGAGAATCCTGCGACACTGGAATGCAATATACCTATGTCATGTTGTGTGCATGTGACTTGACATTGGCACTGCTCATCCTTTTGTTTACCATTTTGAATTTCAAATATCTGGAATTCTCTATTTACATTAGATGGTATTTATTCCTAATGAAGCTGTCTGTTAATGGTGAAAGCTAATGTTTATTCATTTGCGTTTTTAATACACCATTAAATGGATATTTCTGCACTTTATTGTTATCTATGGTCCCTAACTTAGACTGTAGATTTGGTGTTGGAGTGCTGAATTGTGTTGCAGTTCTTAAAAATTAAAAATTAAAATTTTTATGAAAATTTTGTAAGGGAGCCCCTTGACCCTGATCCCTTCCAAAAACCATTTACAGTCTAACTAAGAATACCATGAGATGGCATACCAAATTTGGTGGTTCTAAATTGAAAACTATAGATTTGTATGGCAGACATACAAATAAACATTCAATTATGTACATATATACACTGGCAGAAAGTGAAAAAAGAACACCAAGAAGGAATTGGCGGACGATCATGAAATTTTCATATGTTAATGGGGTCGAGTTTACGTAGGTGTGCTGTTAATTTCGGGACCAACCGGTGGGCGCTTACACCACAGCACGGCATAATATGCAAATTATCGTCAATGGTATTTAAGGAGTATGGCGAAATGAATGTAATCAGTCGTCGGCGTATGGACATGTGCGAAGATACTAAAGAAGCTGCAATGCCTGGACATGGAAGACATGTACGATTTCACAGCAGTTATCGGACTTTGAGCGAGGTCGTCTAGTCAGACTCCGTAAGGCCGGGTGGTCGTATCGTCGTATTGCGAAGCGGAATTGGACGGGAAGTATCGGTGGTGGTACGATGGTGGCATAGATGGTTCGAGGAACATTTCCCACACGAGAAGACGTGGAACTGGGAGCCACAGACGGACTGATGAGCAGACCGATCGATGCGTAAGAAGAGCGGTGTTGTCAAGCAGAACATCCACTGCGACGCAAATCCGAGCTGCCGTTGCACCTGAGGTGACCGTGCGAAAAACCGCAACCATCTACTGGATGCAGGACTATGTGCACGTGTGCCTCTGGCATGTGTACCTATGACTCCAGCCCACCATCAGGAACAGCTGCAGTGGTGTCGCTAACGTCTGTACTGGAGAACGCAATGGCAATCTGTCATGTTCAGCGATGAAAGCAGATTCTGCTTGGGAGCCTCCGATGGCCGTATGCGTGTTCGCAGACGCACAGGAAAGCGTCTCCACCCTTCTTGCATCCGCCAGTAACACACAGTTTCCTACACCTGGTCTCCTGGTGTGGGGAGCGATCAGCTATCACTCCCGTACACAACTAGTGTTTGTTCCGGGTACGCTAAACAGCACCTCCTACATCAACAACATCATTCAGCCCGTTGTTGTGCCATTTGTAAGGTCGGTCCATGGTGGTGATTTCCAGCAAGATAACACACGCCCACACACGGCACGTGCAATGCAACATGCACTTCAGGGCGTGAGACAACTTCCATGGCCTGCATGTTCACCGGATTTGTCCCCCATTGAGCACGTGTGGGATTTTATGGGACAACGACTTATCCGGTCTCCACGGCCAGCCACGACCATCCCCGATTTACGCGTCCAGGTTGAGGATGATTGGAACTCAATACCCCAAACTTGCATCCAACATCTGTACGACAGACTCCATGCCAGAATTGCACAGTGTGACGCAGTTCATGGCGGTTCAACCTCGTACTAACCACGTTACATGGAAATGTTATTTTTCAGTTTACCAGCAAATACAGCTGTATTTTGTCATAATGTTTTGATCACGTTATCCTCTGTATTCCGTTATTATGCTGTATAAATTTCGTTGGTATCAGACGTCTCCTTCTTGGTGTTCTTTTTTCACTTTCCGCCAGTGTATTAATAACTGAGTATTTTAATCAGCTGCACGGAACTATTACATTAGTTTTGTAATGGACCTAAACTTTTACAAAAGATCCGTCAAGCAAAAATATTGAAAAACAAATCCTTTAATAATCTATTGGATAGATGAAAAAAAAAACTGTTTCTATTTTGTGAACTGTGAAATAGCTACCAATATTGCAGTTAACCATGTTACATGTTTACTTTTTTTCCCTGGCATAACTCTTGCGAAACTCGTTTTTTTCTAAAGCAAATCTTAAGATCATGTACTTCACTTCAATGTACAAATTCTGCATAGGAAGAAGCACCTCATTCCTGTTGTGTAAAGAAATTGGTGCACATTTATACACATGATATATCAGAGTTCTTCATGTATATGGTCATCAACTTGTAAGACTGATGAGTTATTACTTTTTTTTTTTTTTTGCACAGAAAACTTTGTATTTACAAGACTTAATGCTCTTATAACACTAGCTTGGTAAATAAGTCTCTGATGTATGGAAATATTTGTAGATGTAGGCTAAATAAAACGGTATAGAAGGCGGAGATGTTTTCCACCGCTAGTTTGCAAACTTATTATAACATACTACTGGCAATTTCTGCCACTTTTCATGTATTCCTTTGGTTTCAAAGATGTTTGTTGATTTTCTGCAACTTGTATGAATTTCATTTGTGTGTGTCTGTGTATAGTAGCATGTGCACAGGTGAAACTAAAGCAAAACCATGAATTCTTGTTTAATGACCTACATTTAATTTGTCCATCAGTAGCTCAGCTGTTTGTAAAAGATCAAAATGTAGGTTCAAAAGTTCCTAAAATAGTCCCAAACTGTGGGGATAAAAAAATGTGGGATGAATTTCCATTTCAGACATTTGCAACAATCATCGTTCGTAGAGTGCTAACAATTGCTGCCATTGTATTTCCTGTCTGTGTTGAGCACCAGCAGTTTTTTTGTTGTGTACTGTGTATTATTAGTTTTGAGAAGTGCCTACTGTAATAACCATGTGTATTGCAAACCAATATCAGCATGTCAGTTTTTATTTTATTCTTCCCTTTATTTTGATTGCATATGTACTGTATCACTGCCTTAAGAATGAATAAATAATTAAAAAATTCAATTTGCAGTACATTCCTTTATCACGGATTTAACATACAGTTTTGAAGCATTTCCGTGTCATTATCAGAATTGCAGAATACAGACGTACGCTGTACACAGATAGTTTACAGATTATTAGCAGATTTCACAGCTTTTGCTTGTAGATTTAAAAAAAAAAAAATGTTATTCTCATTTTTCTTTTTGTTTTAGACAAAATTTCCTTTTTGCTTTAAATTTTCTGTTTACCCATTTTCGGCCACCACTTCAAGATATTACACACTAAATAAATATGTAAAACTAATAAAAAAGCCCATGGAAATGTGGTACCTGCACCCAATACCATAAATGTGATGGAATTTGAAATCGTGAATTCTAACCACCTCATTTCTGGTTGAAGGTAAAAAACGAATCTAGCCATTTCACACACATTGATGCACATTCAATCCTAATGTACTTTTGTTCTCATTGGAATATGAAATGTTCTAAAAATTATTTATTGAAATTATCTTACTCTATTGTTATCTTGGTTAGCACTTCACATTAAGTAGAATCATTGTTATTAGTGACATTTTAAAGATACATGTTCCAGGATGAAAAAAAACAAACAAACAAGTATTCAGAATGCAAAGTTTATTTTACAAATTGTTTTATTATTATGTCAGTGAGACAAAACTAATTCCTTTAATTCTGCATGTGCAAGTTTATACAGAGAAATAAAGATGCTGCTTACATTTCTCAGACTTTGCAATCATAATTATACACTGCAGTGTGTATGTTGGTATACAAACTAAATGCACCGATGAGTCATTACATTATGGTCATGTACCTAATAAGCTGTAGGACCCCCTTTAGCCCGCAAGGCATCACAATTTGATGAGGTGGCAATAGGTATCCTGGGGTATTTGGTACCTCTGGTTCCTGTAGATTTCAGGGTGGTGGTGATTTAGCAGAAACCCCCGTTTTCCAATTCGAACCGCAAATGTTCGAGTGGATTCGTGTCAGGTGAATTTGGACACCAGGGCATTAACAGAAAGTCACCAGCATGTTCCTCAAACCACTCCTTGACGATTCTGGCAGTGTGGTATGATGCATTATCCTGTTGGTAATAGCCATCACCATCAGGGAACACAGTTGCCATGAATGGGTGAACTTGGTATGTAATGATGTTCAGATACCTGACAGCTGTAGGGATTGGGATAATGGGGACTAAAATGTCCCCTGAGAGGAGAAATATGGCGACACCCATTGCAGATTCTTGGAAAGGTGTGCAGAGTGTTTTTCTATTTTTTTAACATTGTTTTTAAGATTTTTTAAAACAAAGGAAGAGAAATTTTCACACCTTTTGCAACAGCTCCCATTCCAGACATGAAGCTATTATCGATCACGGAGGCAACTGTTTTCCACCCTCCCCCATTTTATTTTAGCTTTAATTCTTCGATATTTTCGCACAGATAACTTCAACTTGATAAGATATAATTTTTTTTTCAGCTTTAAATTTAAAAAGGGCTGTTTTTGTGCACTTTTAACACACCATGAACGTTTGATGTGGCATTTCGGAAGGTAATGAGCACAATTTTTCTTTTTTTCTATTTTTGGCATGGACGACTAAACTTTTATCTAACTGAAAGTTAGATGAAGGTTTTTTTTTACAAGAGCCATATTTTTAAAGCGTTTTCTCCATTTGTGCGGTCACAGAAACTAAGAAATGCTGCAAGTTAACGGATTTTGTCGGCATTCTGTAAGTTGACGTCTCAACTTAATTTTTTTTACTGTTTGCTTCCAAGATAGCTTCACTTCAGTTAGATTGATAAGGTGTTTTTTTCCCTTTGTGCTCGTTTTTTCCTTTTTCAAAAATTATGTTTTTACACATTTATATCGCCCTCGTTCCATTTTGTATGGTCGCATTGTGAGGCATTCTGGTAGCCATGCGCAGTTCTGTCATTTTTTGCACCCAGATAGCTTTGTTCTAGTTAGATTACTGCTTTTTTGTTTTGTTTGTTTGTTTGTTTACAAAATCTATATTTGTGAAGTGTTTGCAACATTCATTTCAGTTTCTGTAGCCATGCAGCATTTTGGAAGTTAACGGTCGCCTTTTACAGTATTTTATCTATTTTTTTACTTCCAGATAGCTTTACTCAGATATTTTTTTTACTAAAACCATATGATCACAAATTTTTAAGTCCCCTGCTTCGATTCCAAGGCTATATTATGTGGTATTCCGAAAGCCGACTGTCGCAACTGTCTTTCAATGATCTTCCAGATTGTTTCATTTCAGATTGACGAGGTGAAAAGTTTTTTGCTTTACAAGAACCATTGCTGTTTTGTTCACTTCAGTTTTATGGGATTTCAACAATTATATCAATGAATATAATGATGATTCCCTATCACATTTTCACAAATTCACCAAATTTTTCTTCAAACTGTGGTCAATGCACAAACTGGATTTCAAAGAAAAAATCTTATATGGACTCTTGTTTTACAAATCAAGTTAAATGTGGCAATATTACTGGTATTTCCGAAGTTGACATGATCCTTACCTTCTCACACAATCACCTGGTGAGGTCCCTAGTACAACATACTGTAATTGCTGCAGGAATAGTAAGAACAATGTCTATCAGGAAAAACATCCTTCGATGAGAGGAGTTAAAGTTTGACCATTTAACTAAATGCAAATTAAAAATATGGATTTCAAATAATTCCTTATACTTTTTGACCATTATTTTTAAAATTCCAAAAGCATTTAAAGAATGATATTTAAGTTCTGAATGTATTAAAATACTTTGTTTCTTCTGCATTTTTATCAGGAAAAAGCAAGTTTGACTATTGCAACTAAATATGAATGTGCACTATTATCAATATCTCAAATTGACTCAGTGCAGAACAATAAATTTTATGGCAAAATTAACGTTTAGGTATCCCTTTACCTTGCAGACAGTTAAGTGTTTCTTTCTGTGTTGCAGACTTCTGAAAAAGATTCTGCAAGTGAGAAGTGTCCCAAAAACATCGGCCACAGCTAGCACCACCGCCAGCCTGTTGCTGCCTAACAGTGCATCCAGGTGCCATAGCCTCATTTGGTAATTGGCGTATCCATGCTTGGCTGTCTACATGATGCACCAGGAATCTTGATTCGCCAGACCAGGCCACTTTCTTCCAATCGTCCATGGTCCAATCTCGATCTTGGCACATTTCATGCAGTGAGTATGGGAACCCAGCTAGCTCTTCGGCTACATAGGCCCATGCGCACAAGTCTGCAGTGAACGGTGTGCTGTGACACATTGTCCTGATCACCACTGTTGTATATATGTGTGCGATTTGTTGCACTGTGGTTGCTGTGAACAATGTGCGACAGTCTCCGCTCCCCTCTGGCATCAGTGAAGTGCAGACGACGATTCATCATTTGGCCATCTGTGCACCACTTTCGATACCTACTCACTACAGTGGCACGTGAACAATCCATAAGCCACACTGTGCCATCATAATTTGTCCTTTATCAAACTCCTATAAATCGGCAGATTTTCCCATTCTGACTCTTTAACACTCTACTAACCGAAAGCTGGTCTGGTTGTTTATATACTGCTCTGTGAACTTCACCTGCTCCACCGTTTGGTCTCCAGGCGCACTCATTTTAAAACTTAATTTTTTTGCCAGTGAGTAGCAACAGTTTGATAATGAGTAAGTTTCAGCATTTAACATTATAATTCATTCATAAATAAATTTTATGCTGTTATATTTTTCTCAGCTGAGTCCAATTTTTTTCCCATTTCTGTCATTGAAAAGCCTGAAAGTGAGCTGCATTTAATACTATCATAATCTGTGTAAAAATATATCAAAGCTACCATGTCGCGATGGGGGTTCAGTTGCACAAGACAAAAGAGAATAAATGAGCTAATTACAATGTGAAGAAAAAATTCAGACAAGTTGATGCCTACACAAATGTAATTTAAAATATTACCAGAAAAGGAAACTTACCCACAATATCTGTAGCGTGAACTTCAGATCTGTTTACTGCTATAACTGAGACCATCAGAAAGAAGTGTTTTAGTGGACATTTTTTATATAAATCCACTATGAAACACTTATCTCAAATAGTCAATGTCATCTCCAGGTGACATCTCTCATTAGCTGCAGGAAAATGCTTTCAAACATGCAGTGTGTTCCACAATAAGTACATGTGTTTGTCCTCTCAAAAAGTTTAGTCCTTTTAACTGTTCTAATGGAAAAACAAAAAAGAGAGAGGGTGGGGTGCATGGATATACAAAAACCAGAATACCCAAAGGTTTCAGAAATTAAAATAAAACAAAAAACAACAAAGCTGTAAAAAAATACCAAAGTGTTAGGTACAAGAGATTATATTGAAGTGTAAAATGATATAAGCTACTGACATTGTAAGCTGTTGAAAAATGTATCAAAAGAACTATCATGTTGTAATGGGGATTCACTCATATATTCAGTTATACAAGGAAAAAGATATCAAATTAGCTACGAGGTTATATCAGAAAATAGGTTTCACATGGCATCGACTCTCAGAAATGGATACAACACGGCTGTAGAGTGACATCACACGTTTTGTCATCTGCTCATGGAAGGAGTGTGGCACAATTGTGTTGCGTAGTTTATTAGTTAACAGGAGTTTGTTATGGCACAGCAGCTGGAGTGTTATTCAAGTTCGGAAATTCATGGAACAGTGTTTTTTTTTTTTATGAGTTGAATCCAACTGAAATCCATCGTGAAGTGTTGGCTGTTTATGGAGAAGAAGCAATGTCACTCATCAAATGTTCAGTACTCTCTAGGTTCCGAGGGAATATATGAGCTTCTGCCACAGGAAAGAAGATTCGACCCTAGGATGATCAAGAGGATGTTGACATAGACACGGAGGTTTTTGTATGCTGAGGCTTTCAACTCGTGACCCACTAGTTAGAAGCAATTTTTGGGTTGTTCAGCATCAAAAACAAGTGTGCTTACATGGAAAGTGCTATGGTGAGTTTTTTCACCATGTTTCTTTGGATTTTTATCCAAACTATGAGTACAAAAACCTGTATCTCTGGGGCCCATACCTTCTAACTGATGCATTTCTTTCTCCTTATTTACTTGTTATAAAGAATTATTAGAACGTGTTACCTCTCTACAGGCAGAGCACACAGTGAAATGCTGTCAACCATGATTTCTAGAGAGCTGATTTCTGACTTTGGGTGTCCACATCTGTATTTTTTTTACAGGTTGTTTTTCTTTTACACTAGCATCATGGTTCTGTATTGCTCCTCTGTCAGTAACAATTTTGGTGGTGTTGGGCATCTAAACAAGTGAGGCAAGACACTGAAATGGCCATCTGCCAGTGTTTACATGTTCCTTTTCTTCAAATATTTTGTTTCTCTACATTGAGATCGTGTTCTTTTTTTGTAAAATTTTAAGACAAATATACTCTGCAACAGAGGAATTACCTACCAGATGCACATTTTGCTGTTGGTGTGTATAAACAAGTGATGCAAACACACTGAATCAGCCATCTGCCTGTGTTTCCACTGTGCCCTTTAGGATGTGTTGGAGCACCAAAATTGTATGTAGAAGGCTGATTTGATGCTAGACGCGTGGTCTGTTGAACAACAGAAATCCTCTGTGGGCAAATGATGTGATGCTTACAGCTCACAACACTGTTCTAACCCTCTAGGGGGCTTTAACAATAAGGCAGACTAGGCTGTTCTATGGAGAGTGGGTGAACATCTAAAGTTTTGTAGTCTTTTGGATGAGTGCATGCTGTCTTTTGCTGAGATTGTTTCTAGGGTCTGCTGATAAAAGCTTAACGTGTTGGTCAGCGTCTCTTGAGGACATCATGCTCTTCCGAGAAACAGGGGGGGGGCAGTTTCTGTGCCTTGCTTGCCTCCCCTCCCCCACGCAAGTCTATACTCCTGAATTTCTGCAACGGCAAAATGGTTTCAACATTGGTATGTATAAATTTAGTGTACTCTTAACAGCAAACCCCTGCCCATGCAGAAACATGAAACTATGGTCAAAGTCAGTAATTCATCCATTATCACACCTCCTTCGGGCAGCAAGAATTAAATTATGTTTCCCCAGCTTGACCAAGTAATAATGGACACTTTTGACTGTTGGAGGAATTCAGCTTACAGGCAATGTTAGCAACAAGAAACACATGGCCATAGCTCTTAGCTGCACTCTTTTCCACTTGACCCCAATGGGTGGAATTTCCTTCTGATGAAAGGGCGATAAAGGGGGAAGGGGGAACTATTTCAAATACACTTACACAAAGGGGAACAAAAAAATAATGTACAACTTCAATTAACCCTTCAGGTGACAAGGGATTTGGAAGAGGCAATGCGAAATTTTGTCACATGAATAACAGGAGACTCCCTAAAAGCGTCCTGTCTTTCTGTAGTATTTGTCGTCGTAAAGATGTGCATATATGCGTTCTCGCTGCTTTTTAACAGGTTTCAGATGAACGTATTATTGCATCATCGTCGCTTTGGGCACAGAAATCTACGAACGTATATATATCTGCCGGCCAACCGCAGGCTTGATACATTACTTCATGACCGACCACACATCACATTTTAATTCTCCTAACAGCCTCAGCACAAAAAACAATTAAAATTATTATTGTACACCACAGAAGAAAAGAAATGCATTCATACCTGAAACTCAACTGACGAGTACCATTTTGTTTGACGGCGATTGAAGCTCACATTAACATGAAATAAATATATTTGCAATACGTATTAACATTATATTCAAGTTGCACTAAAGTACAGCTATTATTAATTATTACAGATTACATTGCATAAGTGCTAAATATAAAATAAAATGCACTCTCATTACCCAAATAATATTTACGTTGAATTTATTTTTCCCTCTTCTGCTGCGGCTGCGCACCAAAGCAGACAGAGAGAAGAAAAAAAAACAAAAAACACTATCAAACCATACTATCCCACACATTCCGGGTAATCCTCAAAGTAACCTGAATGTTTTTGCAACACAAAACACAACAAAAAACATGAAAGAAGGGGGAAAAAATTGGCTTCACTTTTTCATTGACTTGCTCATCTTATAGGAAGTTATAAGGAGTTAAGTGTAAATAAAATTTAACCACAGTTTTTTTATCCCCTGAATATTTCAGTTTTCCAAAAACTCGAAAAGAATTTTGGGCATGGATCTATGCAGCAGATCAGAAACAACATGAGGCGGTTGATCAATCCTGCCTGGTATCGACAGCGTTAGTTGTTATGGTATGGGACGTGTTTACCCGGCAGAAACTTGGACCCCTGGTGCATGTGGAACAACATGTGACTTGTGCCTACTGTCGTGAATTGCTTGCTGACTCTGTACACCCAGCAATCTTGCACTTTTTCCAAAATGGTGACATTGTCTTCCAAGATGACAAGGTGCCAAGTCACAGGTACAATGCTGTACAGGGATGGTTTGGGCAGCACAGTTCAGACCAGGGTTTAAGCTAGCTCAAAAAATGCTGTAGCAAAAATGCTAAAATGGGAAAAAAGTCGTAGCAAAATGCTAAAGAAAGTTAGCCGCTTTTGTCACTCAAAAAATTGTAATATCAAATGAACTGTTCACTCCAACAATGCCTTGGACAGCAGTGGAAAACTAATTAGCTTGGAAGATAATAACATATTTAAAACAAAACTGTATTGGGCAGTGTAAGTTGATATACAGCTCCTAACAGGATAAGGACTTTTTTTTCTAAAACCATGATTAAATAAGCATTAAATCCAAATCTGAAATTTGATTTTGTGAGTTACAACATTGTCTTTGCATGAATGATTTGATTAATGACCAGTATGAATTGAATAAGTAAAATGCCAATACTGTTACTTTTCATAACAATTTAATTGAAAATGCCAATACTGTTACTATTAATAAAAAATTAATTGCTGTCAAGAGATGCACTGAAAACCCGGGTTATGACATTATAAGCTGCTTTCGCGATTGAACTTATTGTGTACCCCATCTACCCATATTTTAAGTTAAACTTTATTAAACAAGTTAGTAAAGTCATGCAATGCATTGATTATGATACGCTTTCCAACATACCAGAAATCATTACTCAAGTTATTACCGACGTTATGAGTATAATGGCTGTGGAATACATCTCGCTCTTGTGTCCTGACCTTTGACCCCATTTCGATGATAATAAACATAATTGGTTCAGTATACCTCCAGAACAACATACTAAAGTTTTGTCACAATAGAAAAATTTTTTAGTCAAGTTATGAGGCTAATGGCTGTGGAATGTATCTGGCTCCAGTGTCCTGACCTTTTGATCCCATTTCGATTATATTCAACAAAATCGGTTCAGTATACTTCCGGAACAACATACAGTGTTGTCACAATCGAAGCATTTTTACGTAAGTTATGACACATAAGGGAAATGGAATGGATCCCGCTCCTATGTCCTGACCTTTGACCCCATTTCGTCTATTTTCAATAGGGTTTGTCCCCAGGTGGTCCCCTACCACATATTATAATTTCATCAAAATCGAACCATTTTTATGTGAGTTATTGTGCAGACGGACAAAGCTGGAGCATATACGCTTCTTCAACCTACGGTTGGAAAGTGTAAAAAATTAGTAATATATATAAAAAAAGGTATATGAGTGTAAAAAAAAAAAAAAAAAGTCTTTCAGCATCAATAACCCTACTCAATCCAAGTATTTCTAAAACAAGTTAAATTTAAATATTTATTAATAGCAATAGTATATTCCTCAAACCAACTATTATTTCAATTACAATAAAATAAAATATTACCATTTGAGCCTTCTACATATTTTTTTTTAATATCAGAGACGAAGTACATGTGGTTCATACTGCGAATTGGCAAAACAAAAAAACGTGCTATGAAAATAGTATTAGTCCTACAATTATTGTAGTGTGAGTGTATGTGTGCTTCACACATTAATTTACAGGTACTAGCAAATATTAAAAAAAAAGAAGCTTGTGGTGAAAACATTCCTCTGCGTTCGCACTTCCTCACTTATAGAAGAGGGGCTGGGCAAAAGTACGGAGGGTAACGGCTACTTCACCGGACGTGTGATTTTGAATGTGCTTCCTCGTCGTTTTGCTCTGGGACCTCCCTACCCACGCTCCTACCTCTTCCACGTCATTTCTGCCGATCGCGGGAAAGAACTTGTTTCGCAATTGGTCCTTCAGCTTTCATGGAATTCATGCTATTTTTGCAGAAGACAGAACTGTCTGTTTTGAATAGTTAACTTAGCAGTGTTAAATATTTTTCGAATAGGGAATTTTTAAATTGCTAACACTCAAGATTAATTACAATAGATAAAAATAAATATTTAAAAAATATAGCATTAACTTTTTCAGTACTGCCAGAAAAAGAGAACCAAAACAAAGAAAATGACCTCCTACCCCTTGCAATTTTTAATTATACTTGACAACCGTTTTTGGTAAACACCCCCCCCTCCTCCTTGTAATCCATCCCCTTCTAGCTTGTAAAATATGTGATGACAAACCACGTGGTGAAACTTTACTTGTCTGACAGACTGTTGTGTGTGTGTTTACATTTTCCGAGGATCGAGACCGCCGGGATTCTTTCTTTATTTAAATTTTCTTATTTCGGTCTTGTGTGTGTTTCCACTTCCAGAATCTTAAGGTGGAGAGCGTGCCCTTTGTTTACAAGCAACTATTTCCTGAGGTTTTTTCTCTAGCTGGGAAGCCGTGGTTTCGGCAACAACTGAAATTAAAAACTTTTTTTTTTTTTTTTTTTTTTTCTGTGGCTACACATACGCGTTATGTTATCTCTGTCATGCACGATGGAAAGTTGACACATATTGTTGTTTTGATGTTTCGATCAACCTAAATTGATTGATGTTTTAATCGCCCTAAATGTTTGATGCTTCCATCGAACTCCTTCCGCGCAGGATTTTTTTATTAGTTAGCAGCCATGCGCAAAAACAAATATATGAAAATAATTGGAAGTTGGGAATTTTCACTTACTTTATCACTTGGCAGGACATTGCTTTTTCATGCTGCAACACACAGTTCGCAGTTCAAATATGGTATTTTTTATCCCTCCAGTTAACTTGCACCCATTTGTAAAGGGAGCCCAATTTTCACATAAGTTGCTCGAAGGTATATTAGATTCAGTAGCAGTTTTATTTTATTTTTTTAAACTCACATTCTTTTTCAGTTGTTTTTATCGGCACTGCCTTCACAATATTTGCGTTTCTTAATAATGAAGTTATCCATTGAAATGCGGCACGTTGTATGATGGACGGCAACTTGAGTGGCAAGAGCAACCCCTCGTTTGCACTTACCTTTCCTAATATGTATTCTTTCTCTGTAGAAGTTTGAAAGGTCACTCCGGTCACAAATGCAGGGGTTATTAATGGCCTTGGGGGTGGGAATGAAGCTATAGACATCGCAGTTAACTTGAATGGGGGAAGGGGTCTAATCCCTCTAGCCTCTATCTTAGCCGGCCAGCCTACTCCACCCTTTATGGAGCGCTCTAGAGTGTATGTAGGGGATGGGGAGTGATTCAACAGGTGCTGTAAAGACACGGTAGGAACCTATTATACCTTAAGGATTAAGAAAATAACAGCGGAGCACAAATCTTTGCCGGAATTTCGAAAAGTAGTTTCAATAAAAACAGAATAGCAGGAGTAGAATTTGCTGTTGCAACAGACGCTAATTTTTTTCTCGCATTTTAGATTAACTCGTCGCATTTCGCGGAAATAGTGACCTTAGCTTAAACACTGGTTCAGACTTCCAGCATATAAATTGGTCTTCAAACTCCACCAATATCAATCCCATAGAACACTTGTGGAGCATTATAGAACGGTTTTTCAGGCATCTCAATACACCGATTATACCTCCGTAACAGCATTAAAAGACTGCATTACACCCACCTTTGTTAGCCATACCTCCCAACTGCTTCCAACATGTTATTGAATTGATGCCATGTCGGATAGCTGCTGAACTGAGGGCGAAAGGATGACCTATGGTCATAATTCAGTGTATATGTACAAAATTTCAAGATCAATTTAGCAATTTAAAATTACGTTCCTTAGGAAGTCATAACATTTTCCACATATAAATGCTAAAGAAAGATTGTAATGAAAGCATGTAGTGCAATAGTGCTACACGATTTCATTACATATCCTTCGACTAAGCCTTACTTTGGGCATAGTCAAAGTATAATGAGTCAGTTTTTTTTTACTAGCAGGGGTGGCTTTCCCTTCTGTAACATGAGCACATGCATACCACTGCCTCAGATAGGGATATATATACACTGAAGAGCAATTGAATTAGAGACAGCTGGCATTATGCAAATTGTTTTTTTTTATTGAATTTTTAACGACCACCGTGAGCAACTCAATGGGCTATAAGCAGTCGCCCGTCCCTAATTTAGGGTCACTGGTTCCAGGGAAGGGAGAGAGCCAGTGCCGTAAGACAAGCACAACATCCATGCCTCACCGGGATTCGAACCCGGACCCCGTTCGGACGAATGATCAGAGGCCATCGCTTAGACCACTGCGCCACCGGGGCGGCCATTATGCAAATGTGGCGCTGTGGGCGGCCCTGTAAACGGAAACGATATGACGTATGCAGCGATCCGACAATATAAGGAGTGATACGATGGGAATCAGTAACAGTCGGACGCAGTATGGGTAAAGCAAAGGATCTAAGCACATTTGATCGTGGGCAAATTGTCGGGGCCCGACGAATGGGTCACTCCATCTCGGAAGTCATGCAGGCACTGGGATTTTCACGAGCCACTGTGTCACGGGTGCACCGTGAGTACATCAAATCCGGTAAAACCATCCCTGCAAGGGCCAACTGCCGTGGACAACAGCTTGTGGATGAGCGGAGTAATCGTCAGCTAGCTTGCATTGTAACAGCGGATAGACGGGCCACAGTGCAAGAAATCACTCTGCAATTTAACGCTGGTGCACAAAAACATGTAAGCAGCCACACCATCCAGAACCATCTCCTCGCTATGGGGTACAGAAGCCATCGTCCCACGAGGGTACAGCTGCTGACTGCACATCACAGGGTGCAAAGATTATCACAGGCGCGGGAACATCGCCACTGGACCCTAGACATGTGGGAAAATGTTGCCTGGACTGATGAGTCGAGATTCATGTTGGTACATGCGGATGGCAGGATAAGAGTATGGCGCAAACCACATGAAGTGATGGATCCTTCTTGCCAGCAGGGTACTCTTCAAGCTGGTAAGGGTGGCATTCTCGTCTGGGGACTGTTTATGTTGACTGAAATGGGACGCCTGGTATGCTGCAGATTATTCTCTCGGATATCTTTAGCCGCTATATAGCGCTTTTATTTTAAAGGAGACTTATTAATCACATCGTTCATGTTTGAGATTATTATGGCTTTGCACGCATCATTATCCTATGAATACATTACCAGAGGCTTGTTTACGATTTACAAGGTGTCTTACCAAATTTGGGAAATGCAATTTCATGACCACTTTTAAAAGCTCTCCCTCTGTATATACACTGAAGAGCAATTGAATTAGAGATACCTGTCTAGTAACGTGTAGCACCACCTTTCACCCTGATGACGGCGGCAATTCGTTTCGACATGGACTCGACAAGATACCGTAAGCGTTGGGAAGCCAAACGGATCCACGACCCCTGAACAAGTTCTCACAGTTCACGAAGATTTATTCATGGAGGGGGATCAGAGCCTCGAACATCACTCTCGATGGCATCCCAGATGTGCTCGATGGGATTGAGGTCAGGTGACCTAGCTGGCCAAGGAAGCGAGGTCAGCTCGGTGGACTGTTCGCCCAACCATTCAGATACAATTCGGGAGCGATTGTATGGTGCATTGTCTTGTTGCAGGATGAGGTCCTCTGTGGGATGTTGAAGACGCACAAACGGGAGCAAATGGTCATCCAGGATATCCCGGTAACATTGACCTGTGAGGCACGATGTCACACCAGCTCTACAGGATAGCAACAAAACTCTGAATTCTAGAAGGGGGATGGGTGTTGTTGAATCATCTATATATTTATTCTGTAAGGTTTTTTACTGTAAAACCAGTTGTAATGGAACGGCTGAACGTAAAAATATGGTTGAGGTATCAAAATAAAGGTCTTACCATGTAGATGTGCCAGTCGAAGAGAAAAATGAGATTGGGGCAACGATCCAGGCGTTGGGTGGCAAATTTCCCACGTAAAATCTATGGGAGAAGCCTGCAGTTCACATCTGATCACCTGCGGTTGACTCACACGCTGTTGAAGGCAGAGGCATGGAGGGACTGAGACAGTCCAAAGTCTCTATTCTCAGCAAACCGTTATGCAAAACAATGCTAGCAGGAATTTGTATGAAAGTTCTAAACGGAACAGCGAATACCTGATTGCATTGTGCCGTGTGATGTATACATACAATTTAACATTCATTTGATCCAGTTTATTCACATAGGTAAGACGTTTCCCTTTATGTAAATAAACGTATCATTTGAGTTTATTCTTTAAAAAAAAAAAAAAAAACTAATCCTGGAATTTAACAGATTTAGTCTACCGGGTTCGAATCCTGGTGAGGCATGGACGTTGTGTTTGTTTTACGGCACTGGCTCTCTCCCTTCCCTGGAACCAGTGACCCTAAATTAGGGACGATTGACTGCTTACAGCCCATCGAGTTGCTCATGGTGGTGGTCTTTAAATTTTCAGTCACAAAAAAAAAAAATCACGAACCTGGGCTATTGTCTCAACTGAATTGGTTAAATGAATTTGTCAATCAAATAAAGTTTACATTTGTTGTTTCACATTAGTTTATTTTCAAGAAGAAAAAATCACGAACCAGGGTTAATTGTCTGTACTGAATTGGTTGAATGAATTTGTAAATCAAATAAAGTTCACATTTGTTGTTTCATATAAGTTCATTCTTTTCAAAAACAAAAAAACTAACCCATCGATTCCGACGGGTTTCGGCTAGTTCTACCAATACCTGTTACTAACGATTTTCTATAACATTAGCCAATCTCCAGTTCATAAAGGACTGCCAGTGCTGTCAATTTTTTTTTTACTTCTGGTTGAAAACACCCAATTCAAAACATTATTTTTACCTTCCGATACCTTTGACCACAAACAGGGTGGCGATTGTTTAGTTTTCACGAAGGGGCAGACAGAAATTGTAACTACGAATGGCATATACAAACATCATATAAAAATTTCGACTGTGGACCCCATGCAATACGGCCCAGAAATACATAGGTTTATTCTTTCAAAAGGCTTAATCCTCCACTATTTCGATGGGAAGGGCAAAAAAAATCGAGACAGCACGAAATGACGATCACGATACAAACCGAATGCATCAATGTGCTCCACAAATACACGTTTATTCCTTCAAAAGGCTTAGTCCTCCACTGTTCCGATGTGAAAGCAAAAAAGAAATGCGATTGTGTAATGTGTATTCTGCAGATTTTCAAAAAAAGCACGAGATAAAATCTTACCTCTTCCAAAAACCATGATTACCCCCTTATCAAAACATCAACACAACACAACACAATTAGGGATGGGCGATATTTATCAATATATCAAAATAGCGATATTTTCGCCTAATAAAAAGATATATAGTATTGATATCAAAGTTTCGATATATCAGAAAATCAATATATCCGTTTCTGATTTATCGGTGCGATATTCAATATATTGGTATTGGTGTTTGATATTCAATATATCAGCGTATGGCCGATGTGATTTCACTTGTGGAATGAAATCTGTGTTCTTTCCTCTGGCATGTCACGAAAATTATGTTGCTTTAGGACTATCAAACTGCGATCTCATTATCGAGATTCACATGATATTGTGTCACCTTCCGATTTCTAGAACTATACAAGGAAAAATGCCTGCTGTGTTGAAAACCTCCATGGTTGAAAATTTTAACTATTAGTTGACGGTAGGCACCTAGAAAAGAAATTTAAAGAACGGTCGATAGCAGATTGTTCTTTTGCCTATGAGTATTATGTTTGAAGTTAAGTAAACTGGCACTTTGACCAAAATTAAATACATACCAATGACACACAATTTGAAGTTGAAAAGAAGCATTTTTTTTTTTTTTGATAAAGTACGTAGATCTTAACAGCTGGCTAAGGAAATGCAAAACAGCTTTTCGAGAGCTTTCTTGATGTCTTACAAGTTATGTAGTATAAAGTTTGTTGTAATTCAGGCTATGTATACATCAGACGTAATTTTTTTTATCATCATTTGATAATTATCTTGTTAATACATAGTGAAACTTCCTGAAGTAATTAAATAATCTGGTAAAAATATGAGCATAATTAACTTTCGTCTTGATCTGCTGATTTTCCCACACTTATAGCATGTTATTTCCTCTGACTGTCCATTCGTTTTTATGTTATCTAGGAAATACAGGCTTTCATACATTAATTAGTAAATATATACTTGATCAGTTTGGATTATGATATTTTTTATGATTTTATTTTTATGATCGATTTTTAACAGAGGACTAATAATCGTTAGCCATTTTTTAAATATCTTTCTGGAAAAATAATTGCTTTCTATGAAAAGGCCATCACAAATTATTCGTACTCTAATTACCGTTTTTAATAAAAATGTCACTTGTGAACATATTATAAGCACTTTAAATTTTTTTGCTTATGCCATGGGAACTATTTCAGCTTACACCATGGAAGTAATTATATCTGTATACTCCATTAACATTGTGCTGTCTTAAACGATAAAAAAATAGCAAACCATTGTTCACACCTTCTGAAAAATATAAATGTATACAAAATACTCTAAAAATTACAATAAAAAAGCTTTTTTAAAGATTTTTTTCCATAACATTTCCTTGCAAGCTGATATAATGTTAACTTTGACATTTGCATGCCAATAAAAAAGTTATTCTTTCTATAATTCAGTTATTCCCATGTTAATTGATGGTTAAGATTCCAGTCTGCTGGGACTAATAAGTACGTTTGTTTTGTCATTTCTGCCATACTGAAGCTTCTTCTTTTTTTTTTTTTTTTTGATTGGAGGTTTAACGACCACCGTGAGGAACTCAGTGGACTATAAGCAGTCGCCCGTCCCTAATTTAGGGTACCTGGTTCCAGGGAAGGGAGAGAGCCAGTACCGAAAGACAAACACAACATCCATGCCTCACCGGGATTCGAACCCGGACCCCTTCGGACGAATGATCAGATGCCATCGCTTAGACCACTGCGCCACCGAGGCGGCTACACTGAAGCTTCAACTTACCTTTCCTCGAAATGTTGGAAATACATATTTCTCATAATCTCACATTTATGAAAAACTCATAAAAACATTCCTTTGCAACTGGGATTTTTGGAAACTTCTTGGCAGAAACCATATCCATGCTCGTCGAGCAATGCCCACACATAAAACAAGAAAATCACTTTTGGGTTTTGGAAAGTATATTCAGCATTTCTGCAGATTACAAGCACACTTCTGTTGCATGATTTATTTATTTATTTTTGCATCGAAACTTTCTGGTATATATATTTTTTATTTTAGGATCTGAAAAAAATATTTTACGTGTTTTTCATACCACTAAAAATACAGCTTGAGAGCTGCAATCTTGCATAAAGATAGTTTTAAGCTATAAAATGTAATAATAAATGACAAATAAAATTGCTCCCTTTTAGCAGGAGGAAGCAGCTCTCGTTTTAAGAACCCTGGAACTATAGTATAAATTTCGTGTTTTAGAAAGAAAAAATGCTATGAAAATTTTTTGTGACATAAGTTATACAATTCTATCATTTTCGGATAACTCTGTAAGGAATAGTTTATGTGTATTCATTTATACACACTTTGACACTGCATTCAATAAAGCAATACAGATTTGCAAATGGCGCCGCACAGAAGCTTTATTTAATTAGTGCTGGCTGAGATTTGTGCGAACAAGCCAACAGCTCGCTTTGGCCAACAGCCAATTAGTTCCAAGTTCCCAACAGCCAATACTTAGCACAACATCAGATCGGATCGGATTCAGTGATAACCCTGAGGCAGTATAAACCGTAATATCAGTCGTAAATAAACCGGAATATCAGTCGTATTGAGATCAGAAGTATTGAAAAATATCGAAAAATCGATCCGATATATTGATCTGTCAATACAGATATTTTCGATTCAGTATATCGATCTCAGAAATATCAAAATATATCGTTATCGATACTTTTGCAAATATCGCCCATCCGATATTTGCAAAAGTATCGATGACCGCGGTCTCCAATTGGTGGGTGCCATCGCGGTGCCGTCTGGGTGCCGTGACGGCACCCACCAATGAGATAACGAAATGAGTGTTCGTGAGCTGATCATATCTCTCTCGGCAGACGCTAGTATGCTTGCGTGCGTCAATGCTAAGCATTAGTGCGCTCCTTTACAAAAGATGTGTTTTTGAAACATATCGCCATTGGATAGTGAAAGACAGTGTCGGAGGATATGATTTCCATATGTTAAACTATATACTGTATGCCAAGGATTATTTTACTTATGGTCATTTTGGGTGCCCACTCTTTCCTTCCATTTTTAGATACGTGATATAATGAGACTCGCAGCGGCGTTGGTAACTCTTACTAGCTCGTAATTGTTACAAAATCTCTCTCTCTCTCTCTCCAGATTTTCTGTATAGTATAATTCAAAAATAATACTTAGACCGTTGAAAATGTTCTACGTAAATTCATGATTTTGTAAGTAGTACGGAATTCTTCTTAATTCATCATAGAGCAATCCATAAGAGAATAAAATATGTCAAAAGAAGATATGTCTCATTATATTCCCAAACAATGTCGACAGATATCCGGTCATTATTCGTTAAAGTTAAGCAAAAATTATAAAATAACAATTTTGCCTTTTAAATTGCAACTGCTCTCATTACATGTATAGAGAAGGGAATCACGTTTTCAACATGCTTTCCTAGATGGACTTTTGAAAATTCTGTTCTCCCGTTGTTTTTTCGTTTTTGTTTTTTCGTGTTTTTTTTTACATTTGTCATATCGTCTGTTCTTCAAATATATAACAAGTTTATATTACTCTTCTGTTGAAATTTAATACAAGTGGTATACTAACAGTATTTTGACATTGTCATAGTTTCTTCCGCTTGTGCTCTACGAAACCATTTTTGTTAACATAATATTTTTGCTTCCACTTTATAACCAACGTTTTGGGAGTATTCCGTCAATTCTCGGATATTTCAAAGTTTTTTTCAAATGCAGACAATCTGCAAATGAAATTGTCGATTTCATGATTTTATAGCACTTAAAAAGCAATGCATATATTTTTTAATTTATGAAGTGTAGAATCTACCATGTTTCTTGGATATCCTCAGCAATAGGATACTGATATATGGTTTTTGATAAAGTTTTCTCATGATACAAGCAATACATTTTAGACATTGACATAATATAATATAAGAATAAACTTTAGACTTTGACGAACGAAATTCACTGTTGTTCACAGGATTGCTTTTTAATGACAACTAGAATGTCATAAAATATATAGTGTACTCTGATATAAATTTAAACAACTTTTTGACAGTACAACTTCTTTTCAGATAAGAAATTTTCTTTTAACGAATTGATAACTAGGCCATGCACACCAATTATGTAGAAAATAAGAAAACTATATTAATAATACGATTTAGTGGAGTAAGAATGCATAAATAGGCGTTTCCAAGCTTTCGCACGTCAACCAGATGGCTTAATTAAAGAAGATAGAGAGAAACTGCAATCTGAATAATAGAACGCTTTAACAATTTGAAAGCTGTGACTTGACTTGACAATAAATAGGTACGACGTAATATTTATTTAAATACACGGTCACCATGTTGGTTGTGGCCAGGGTATCCTGGTAGGAAGAAGACTTTACTTGAAAAACTGGCTCCAAATTTGTGGTAACTCCTATGAGACTATATCATTGAAAGTATTACTGTAGGTAATGACCTCCAAGGTTTCTCGAATGACTATAGATCTACGGGTACCGTAGATCTATAGTCATTCGAGAAACCGTAGGTAGCTAATTTTATTATATCATTCCACATAGGAGGAGCGTACATGAATTTGACTTCTCTGGATAGGGCCGTGGTTACTTTACCGTATTATGTGTCTTTTTATGCTCGTTGACACTGATACTAAAGGAACGCTTGGTCATTCCGATGTACAGGTTGTCCGAATGATGACTGTGCGCTTAATGTACGAATTGCAGTAATCTAATGATAAAGCAATTTTGAATGGAATTACAGTCGATGTAACCCGCCACGTGGAACTGCTATGTGTCTGGTAACCTTCGTGTCTCCTCTACCCGATTTGCGTGCAGCTGTCATTCCTAGCGAAAGTCACTCTCAAGTGTTTGATCGACGGAGTCAGGCATGTCGATCGATAACTCGTCTCTACACAAGGACAACGGTTTTGACAGTTGAACAGAGATTGTTTTCGGTGGAACATGTTTACCTATGCTTACAGCCTTTCACCGTTGTCAATGCTTGCAACAGGCACATAATCATCCACATTGGTAATAGAAGACTGGAAGAGTGTCCCATGTTCAGACGAATCCGGTTTTCTGTTGCACCATGTCGACGGACGAGCTCGTGTGCTACGTATACCCAAGGAAACCTCGCCTGCATGCACTGTGGGAGGAATCCAGGTAGCTGGAAGGAGGGTGAGAGTCTGGGCAATATTTTGTTGGCAAACACTTGTACCCATTATTCCTGTAGCGAGGACTCTGACAACTGTCAGGTTTCTCGAATGGCTATAGATCTACCGGAACCCTAGAACATCGTGGCTAACCACGTACTCCTCTTCATGGTGACTGTATTCCATGGCGGAGATGACGTTTTTGAACAAGACGTCACTCCATGGCACACTGAGATGAAGTTCAGGAATGGTTCCAAAAACATGAAGAGGAATTCCATTTATTGCCATGGTCCCCGAATTCGCCGGACATGAACCATATCGAGCATTTGTAATTTGAGTTGAAGAAACAGGTACGATCAGCATCATCCCAGCCACGTAATTTATGGGAACTGTGAGATCTTCTTTTCTAGTGATGGGACCAAATATCAATCGACTTCCAACATCTCGTTGAAACTATGCCTCATCCATTGAGAGCTCTTTTGGTGGTCAGAGAATGACCTACATCATATTAGCGGGTGCTACAGTACGGATGGGAAGCGCATCCAACTTTTTTAGTACACCCTCTCCCAAAAAAAAAAAAAAAATATATATATATAGAACACATGACGAGCGCAGCCATCTAATATTTTAGGGATTTTGATAAACTTATGCGAATTTTTTTATACACTGAGTGGCCACTTTATTATGACCACCCCCTCAGTACTTCGTTGGGCCACTTTTTGCCTTTAATACTGCGTCGATTCTTCGTGGCATGGACTGCACGAGATGTTGATAGGTGGTTTGTGGAATCTGAGACTATGCTTGATGAATAGCACTTTCCAGGAGTGTGAGATTGCAGGGTTGTGGATCCAGCTGTCTGATGGCTCGTTCAACTTCATCCCACAAATTTTCAATGAGGTTGAGATCTGGAGATCGTGGGGGCCACCTTAACAAAGTAAACTCACCGGCATGTTCCTGAAACCAATCCTGTATAATACGAGCAATATGGTAGGACGCATTATCTTGTTGAAAGTGGCCATCGCCATTGGGATAAACCACCCACATGACAGGATGCACTTGGTCCGCAACGATGTTTAGATATGATGTGTCAGTCAGACGTTGATCAACACGAATTAAAGGGCCCAAAGCATTCCAGAAAAACATTCCAAAACCATAACGTTGCCTCCACCAGCTTGAAGGGTTGTAGCAATGCATTTGGGGTCCATGCTTTCGTGCTGTTTCCGCCAAATTCTCACTAGGCCATCGGCATGGTGCAACTAAAAACGTGATTCGTCGAACTACATATTTTGTTTCCAATTATCGACTGTCCAATCCTTGTGCTCCTGTGCGAACTGGAGACGCTCTCTCTTGTTAACTGCAGACAGCAAAGGTGTTCGAACAGGCCTTCGGCTGCCATATCCCATCCGATGCAGTGTACGGCAAACAGTGCGTGCAGAGATCATTTGAGGGGATCCTTGATTAAGATGGCCTGTAATTTGCTGCACTGTTGCCCTTCTGTTTTCTGTTACCAGTCTGGACACTCTCCGTTCCTCCCGAGCAGTCACTAGTCGATGACGACTACACGTTGCACGTAGAGCCCCAGTTTTTTTGGCTGACAGTCCAGTCGTTAAACACTTTAACAACAGCTGCTCTGGAACATTTCACTAATGCGGCGGTCTCGGTGTTACTCGCTCCATGGCTCCGAGCTCCTACAATCATCCCACGTTGAAAGTCCGTCAAATCGCATTTTTTACCCACCTCGTCACCCAAAAACCACATCTATTACTGTCGCAAGCACTAAGCTTTCCCTTTTTATGTTAGCCTCGCCCTCTGGCGGCAACAGCGTGCAGCCATAGCTCATTTGCTTAAAACTGTCAGGTGGTCATAATAAAGTGGCCACTCAGTGTATAAAACGAATTTTTGTTAAATTCAGTGTTTTATTATTTTGTGAAATGGGAGTCCTGAGAGCAAATGTGAGATACTAACAGAAATACACCATTTGCGTAATTATAATTTAAAAAGGAGAGACTGAGGGAGGGAGAAAGAGAGAGAGATAATCCTTGTCGGGTGTCATAGGACACCTAGTACTAAAAAAGGATTAAAGAATTGCTGAAATAAACGAAAATTACAAAGAAATAACTTGTTAAAAGGCCATGGAGCTTTGTTTCTTTTTCATTTTTAAGGTATAACGACAACTGTGAGCAACTCGATGGGATATAAGCTGTCGCCCGTCCCTAATTTAGGCTCACTGGTTCCAGGGAAGAGTGAGACACAGTGCCTAAAAGGCAACACCACATCCATGCCTCACCGGCATTTGAACCCGGACTCATCTCGTAAGAATGTGCAGCATTCAGCGCTTTGGCCATTGGGCACACCGGAGCAGACATGGAGGTTCGTATCTACCGTTCGCAGTACTACATACATTGAATAAATACTACGTATAGATTTGGGGGGAGGAGAGTGACAGTTCGTCCCCAGCCTCAACCAGCATTGCAGAGGAACATGGGGAGGAGAGTGACAGTTCGTCCCCGCCCTCTGCCAGCATTGCAGAGGAGTGGTGGGGGGAGGAGAGTGACTTTTCGTGTCCCTCAATTAGTGAATTTTTTTATAAATCTAGTTAACTACCTTGTCTTCCCTGCTTTCCTCATACTCTTTTTCAACTTTTACCAAGCCTGTCTGCTCTTACTCATTTTCCTTGCTTTTAAAATTCTGTGGCTGATAGTTCTTTGTCTGGCGCTCTTTGGCCAAACCTGGCCCTTGCGCCACTAAAATCCACTAACCAACCAACCAACCAACTACGTATAGATTGTTACGTCCCCCCCATTAATTCTGGAATTAATAGGCGTTGTGGAAGTAGTAAATTAAGTAAAAATTAATGAATTTTGGGTTTTGCTGGGAGACTGGTTAGGAGGGTACAGAGAAAATATATAAAAGAGTTGAGAAGGCGTTAGTCGTGTCATGAAGGAAAATGGGTTATCGTCGCACGTGTGTGTGAACCGTTAAGTTAAAGCAATCCGGTCATAAAGAGCCGAGAATACTTTTTCGGAGACTAAACAATTTTAGGAACTTCAAAGTAGGGCCGCTAAAAGGAGTTAATGGATAAGGCGGGCGGAGGTTAGCAAGTAATCATAAATTCGCCTATTGTTTAGGTGCATTTTTAAGTACCATTGTCTCTTTGTGTGTGTCGCCGCGATACGCACGGCATTGATCTCTGAGAGAAAAGATCCGAAACAGGAGCCTTCATAAATGCTGTCAGAAAGCGGCGTTCACCTGCTATGAACCGAATGGAAATTTACGACTCGTTAGCGCTAGTAGGCTCAAGAATTGATTTTGAAGCAGCGGAGAATTAAGATGTCGGCAAGCTGATATTTTTAAGCCCTCAAGCACAAAGGAGGCACGAATTCGAAAGAGAAACTCCTGCGTGGAACGCAACTCTCAGCTGTATGGAACAATCATCATCATCAGCACCCCGTAAGCT
Organism: Macrothele yani; assembly: GCA_039090855.1. Taxonomy (NCBI): domain Eukaryota; kingdom Metazoa; phylum Arthropoda; class Arachnida; order Araneae; family Macrothelidae; genus Macrothele; species Macrothele yani. The sequence continues at coordinate 67,876,873 of CM077017.1, forward strand.
ACTCTAGAGGCGGATGCATCTCACGAAGAGAAGCTAGGTTCCCTCAACAAAAAGATGTGCATGCGTGTGTCAACGGATGTCAGGGTGGTTCGTGTGCGCGTGATAACCAATCCCGATCAAGGGAACTGTTCGGCGTAAAAAGTAGTGCGGTTGTGTTATCCAACTAATTACAATTGAAACTATTCTTTGTTGGATTTACACGTGTTTTCAACCCAATGTAAGTAAAAAGATTTTTATTGTTGGTACATCTACTACGCTAACTAATAGTTGAGGAACTGTTAGGCACGTTCGTTAGGTCGTCAAGCAGATCAAATTAGACACGTATGATCAGATCAAGTTTACATTCTATAGTAAACTGAACTGGTCAATTTTTAAGAGCAAAACTGTGAATTTAAGAACACCAAAAACTCTATAACTGGAGCAAATTGCGGTCAAAAATGTTCCAGAACTTGATTATAGTAGTCAACTCATTGTTGAGCACATTTGTGCGGTTTTCAATAGCCTATTAAATGTTGATGTTTAGTGCAGTCAGGGCAGTTGCATGACACATTATTTGTGTGTATACGAGTGTGATTAAATCAGATTGTTTCAGTGTTGGCCCAGAAATTACAGTCTTCTCGCCAATAATCTATGATTGCGTAATTAAAATAAATTAGTGGCTCGGTGAAAGTCGCCATTTTGGTGGCCAGCGGTGGACTTTACAGCCCCGCCTGGCCCGGGCGCAACAGTATGCACCTGGAAACTCCTTTTTCTTAATGGAGATAACATCACCAGCGCCTGGCAAAGTCTACATGAACGAATGTTTAGGGCAAAAATATCTGCCAAGCACTTCAAACTTTGTGCCAGTCTGGCGTGCTACTCTGCCTCCCTAAAAGCCCACCCAGTTCTCATCTCCTGCCATCACCACGGCATGTTAGGTAGGTGGTTTTAATGTTTTGGCTGATCGATGTATGTACATTTTTTCTTGCTTTGAATTTAACGACCACCGTGAACAACTCGATAGGCAAAAACTGTCACCCGTCTCAAATTCAGAGCAACTTGTTCCAAAGAAGGAGAGCGACAGTGTAGTACGATTAAGACAATATTCATGCCTCATCGGTCTTCAATAACGAAGCCATCTCGGAAGAATGGTCGGCCGCCAGGACTTCAAAGAAGGCGCACCGGAGCGGGAGAACGTTTATTAGAAATGCCTCTACAAACCGTCCGTGTTATTTGTTGGAGCCATCTATCAAGGGTGTACAAAAGTCGTGGATCGAATCACTTTTAAATGCGTGTATTTTACTTTACTGAAGCTATATCTTCAAAGTCTGGGGGACTGCAGACTTCGAAGCGGCTACACTGAAATATAAACTTATGCGACAAACCAACAGTGAATGCACTAGAACAACACAACTGCTTATAATGTGTTACCACATGTTTCCTCTAAAGGCTACGAGCGTGCCTGCCGACATTTAGTTTTCTAAACACAACTGCTTATAATTTGTTACCAAATGCTTCCATTAAAGGCTGCGAGCGTGCCTACCGACATTTAGTTCTCTGACGGAGAGAAGTAAAGAGTATGTATTCGATAAGCGGACGCCAACGCAAGTATTATGAGTAAAAGATTAAGTTATTTAAATACACAGAAATATATGCTGAAAACTGTTTGCTATCCATATGTCCTTTCATAGAAATGCTGTACAAAAGTGTCAATAAATGAAATCAATCAACCAATCAAACAATAATTAAATAAATAAATAAAAACAACGAAAAACAGTGACCCTGAGTTCGGCTTCTACCTAATAATTGTTACTCAAAACTTTTACTAACTGGAAAATCTTTGCCATAATTTTAAACGCTGAGGAATACGTTAGTATGTAAAAAACAAATCCTGGCCCTTGTCCAAAAATGACTTCATATATAATATTCAGCGGGGTTAATAAATTTCTATTTGCAGTGTATTATTCGAAAAATGCTGCACATAAAAGTGCAAGTTTTCTTCCGGACCTCTGTTTTCTTTTTTTTTTTTTTTTGATTGGAGGTTTAACGACCACCGTGAGCAACTCAGTGGGCTATAAGCAGTCGCCCGTCCCTAATTTAGGGTCACTGGTTCCAGGGAAGGGAGGTAGCCAGTGACGTAAGACAAACACAACATCCATGCCTGAACGGGATTCGAACCCGGACCTCTTACGGACGAATGATCAGCGACTTAGACCACTGCGCCACCGGGGCGGCCTTCTCTGTTTTCCTGAATAACTCTGCGAAAGGTGTGTTACGCACCCGAAAATACAAGCAACATAAAGATGCGATTAAAATCTTTACAATAAGTAGTTTACATGAATATCACTTATGGTACAAAAATCTTTAAGGGAGAAAATTATGTGAGGATAAGCATACTTCAGGGCAACAATAATCTTAAACATTAGTCTCTACTTGGTTGCAGAATATTCCAATATTTTGGCAGGTTTAAATTAGATCGCAGCACAAAAAAAAATGGCAAGACACGTAAGAATCTTTGGGTCACGAAGATCGTGGCTTGTACAACTTAGTGTACTTCTGTAAATTTGGGGCTAACCTACAGATTTGATCTAAATTTTATATCGCCATATCAATATCATTAACCAAGTTATTACTACTGGAAGCACACCTATACGGTATATTTACAGCATTTTATGGTTGCGCATGGCAATATCGTTTTAAAACTTTTGTTAAGCTATTAATTAATACCGGTGTCCCGAAAATTCTAATTATTTTGAACATATTCAAATAAGGACTTCTGTTTAACTTCAGTTACTTGGAACTTTATTGTTTTGGGTGCTGTAACGGTAGAAGGGAAGATGCGGATTTGATACCCGTTCCAGGGAAATCTAATTTGCAAGTGCTGTTAAGAACAACTACAACAGGAAAGCTATAACGCACGACATTCATTTACCGATTAGGAAATGAATATGCCATTTTTATATTTCTGAAAACGCACAGAGCATGCGGATTCGCTTGCAGTTTCTGTGAATCGAAACATTAAATGTATGTTGAGATACGAGTATATGTATGAAAAATAGGCGTAGACATTAAAATGAAGCTGAGATTGCTTCGACAAGTGCATATCATTGTCATTTGAAGTTACCACCTTCAAATTGTTGAAGCGTTATATTTTTCAGATTGCAGTTGGGTATACTGGAATCTTATTAAACCCCCATGCGTATCTCTATAGACAGTGCATGGGTATACCAAATGTGATACAGAAGTGTAAAAATTGGTTATTTATAACTTCATTGTATCAGTCCACACAACGTACCTTTTGAATTTACCAATTCCTCCCATTGTGGCAACTAAATATTTTTTCGTGTTCGCTCAGCCGTTTAGTTCAATTCAAAATTTTAGCGATTTACTTTTTATGCGCCTCCTAATTTCCTTAGAATGGTGTCTGGTGTTAATAGAGCTTGTTCTTCTAGAATAATGTATTATGTGTTCGCACGTGCAGTTTGTTACTATTACGATTCTTTCTATAATGCAAGCGAATTGAAAATTTCAACAGAAGGAATTTGAAATAGGATCGGAAGCGACTCAGACATTTGTTCCATTTCGTTCCTTTGATATTAGATGTTCACTGAGAGAATTCTACTGTAATTTTCCGGAATGGTCCAATTACTTTTTAATTCGAATCCAAAACCAATGAAATGCTAGAACATAATTCTTACTGTGTCGTTTGGTGCATCTAATCTCCTGAAAAGTAACGCCTTTCTTGGGTATTTGCAGTTCCTACTTTTTCTTTCTGACTGAGTAATTAATCACAATGAGACATTTTAATGGAATGTGCATTCTTTTATTTTCGTAGTGCATGTTTAGGGTTTTCCATCGATTAATTTTGAAATTTTTTGATGATCTGCAATATTATCAAAAGCGTGAAGTATTTCGGGATCCGATTCATGTTTGATGACATAAGGGAAGGATGTAAATAAAATCCAAAATCTCTTGGCAAAAGCAAAATCATATCTCGTATTTACAGCTTTTTTATACAAACACAATTTTTAAATGCATTGAAATGCTTAACCTAACAAGCGATTAGAAGAAATTATAATAAAATTAGCAGGTGTTATTCTTGTATGTGCACTCATGTTCGATTTAAACCATGATTTAAACACAAAACCCACAGCTGTTTTGCGCGTCTTTATTTGAGTTCTTTAAGGCACATTTACCAGGACGACATCTCTTTTATCATAATTTTTTTATTTGTATTTGTTTTTCCAAAGGAAATTTTTTTCCGTAGTGGAAAACCGTTGAAAAATATGATATTTACCATTTCTTTGGTGGCTCTGTGTATATCTTTCTTAAAACCCTATCTACTGCAATACAAAACTTTTTGTGCACATGCACGATTTCGGTATTACTCTGAAAAAACTTCAACACGTTTAATTAAACGGCACTATATCTACAAGTTTGGAAACAATGAATACACCTTTACCTCGGCAAAAAAGTTTGAGAGTCGTGATTTAAAATGTTACAATGAGAATACGTCAAGGATTCTGAGCCAGTGTCAAAAATATATCATGTCAAAAGTTTTGTACCAATTGAAAATATGAATGTAATCCAGCACATCATGGTACAACAATGAAAAAACGATTTCTGCATTTTGAAACGTTTAGGTTCCTGCCCTGTTCTTTTTTTTTTAATAAATGAAATGCTAGAAGTTAATCACAGGAAGGAGACTGTAAACAGGGGAAGAGCTATTATTTTTTAAAGAATCAGTAATTCTATGTAACTGAGCTTGTCTCTTTGAAATTGTGTTTATATTATTAGTTCCGATTCTACTAATGTTTGTGCTACGGAACTTTTGATGAGATTAAAACCTTGATTTTTTTCTAAAAAGCAGAGCACTATTTTCTTTGGAAAAAAATCACATTTGAATCAAAGTATGACGATATTCGTGGGATCCGATCGTCAAAAAATCTTGTAACGGTGAATTAAAGATACTCACCAATAATTATTATTTAATATTTTTTGTAATTCGTTGTTAATGCAGTGCTGCAATAGAGTTCGAAAACTTCTGAAATGTTCAGACAAGTACACTCACTAGACAAAACATTAAAGTTAGACGTGATCGGCTGTTGACATGAGCGCCCCCCTCAAAGAGTGGAACACACACAAACAGAACGCAGGCGGTATTAATGTGAACCGCAGGGCTTCCCAACAGTGTATCGCAATGAACAAACATTGTTAAACCTGGTGATCTGAACAACTTCGATCCTGGATGCATTGTCGTCCCAAGACAGATAGATCTTTCTACCAGCCCAATGGTAAGAACACTAGAGTTCCTGAGAGCGACCGTATCAAGGATTTACCACGAGTGTATCGTCGACTCACGTACCAGAGCCAAGAGAGCAAGCGGTAGCCAACCAGAAGCCATTAGTCGCCACGTCCGACGTGTATTATCGATGATCGTACAAGGTGAACCCATGCAAACAGTGAGGCATATTGCAAACATGTTAAATGTCACAGCCCCAATCAGTGCCATCGAGCAAACGGTACGGATCATGATGGATACCCTGGGCTACGGCAGCAACGCCACAACCGTGTTCCACTTTTGGGGGCTCGCCATCGGAAATTACGCTTCACCTGGTGGCGGAAACATCACAAGTAAACCTTTGCGGAGTGGCGCCACGTCGTGTGGTCAGATCAATCCCATTTTCAGATGTACCGAGCTTACTGGAAGATGTAGGTGTGTCGTTCACAGCTGGAGGCCATGGCCCCGTCGTGACAGGTTGGATTTATTCGACGCGGTGGTTGGTCTGTGATGGCTTATTGATCCTTTTCGTGGGACATATTAGATCTCATAATGTGCCTGGAGAGGAACTTATCCACTGGGTGCTACCACCATGCGGTGGTTGATCATCTACACGCTATCATGGCCTTATCGCATCCTACGACCGATGGTCTGTTTCAAATATATAATGCGCCACCCGACCGGGCCGCAACATCCCAGGCATCTCTCGAGGACCACTCACCTGGGTATGGAACCATTTATTGGCACTCAAGATCCCGAAATTTAAACCCTGTACAAATTTTTTGGGATTTTGTGGATCAGAAGATCAGTTCGGTGAAACCTGGACCGACGTCTACGGCATAACTGTGAACAATGCTGCAACAGGCATGGCTGGCAGTACCTCCGGAAACCTTACAGCAACAGGTGGAGTCGATGACACGGCCTATACATGCTATCTTTTCTCGCTGAAGGAGGATCAACATTTTGTTAAATATGTGTCTCTAATGTTTTATCTATTGAGTGATATTCAATGGGTATGATATTTTGAAATCAATTTGTAAAGCTTAAAACAATGAAGTAAATTAGCATATTTTTGATACGTTGCATGCCGAACGATCAATTCCTATATTTTGGAAAATAACTCATACTTTACAGTAACTGTATAGGCCTTTACCCATAGAATAGTCGATCGGTGATTCATATAAGAGCTCAGTATAAGTATATCGTTAAAAACGCATATTTCACAATCTCGATCGCACTGAGACCCTCAGAGTAAGATATATACACATCTTTTCAGTCTACCTTCCCACAAGTATAGAGATTGGCTTTGTCATTTGACTCATTTGTTTTTTTTTTTAATTAAGTGAGTTCGTGCTTCTTCAGCGTAGTAAGTTCATGTGTTTTACTTGGAGAAAAGTAAGTTTGCCGCAAAGAGTTTCGATTTTTGCATTTTTTTACAAGAATAGCTCTGTATGCAAACTGTTACTGACGGTTTATTTTTATAACTGCTGTGCTTATGCAGCTTCTTTGCTTCTTTCTCTCGAATTTTTTATGAACTTTCCCGACAATTTTTACCATATTTTATATATACTGTGGGCGAATGTATCCTTCTTGGTGTCTCAGCACAAATCTGATGATGCTGAAGAGGGATGGATGTTTGATAAATAGTGCAACAATACCTCTGAACTTGAATGGTGGGTTTTGACTCAGCTAACCATAACACGCATTGACTGTGCTTGTATAATGAACTCATTCTGGAGGTCCAGAAGGAGAACTTTAAGAGTGGGACCATATATCGGACGCAAATTACATGTGACTTGTAGTGCCATATAGTCGGCCTCCAATGACATAATATTTAGAGTACTTTATGGTGGTCGTTAACGTTTCGTTCCGAAAATAAATCGCAGGAGTTCTGAATGTTAGAGGATACACTTGGTGCAGTGGTCTAGGCTCTAACTTCCGTAAAGAGTTCGGATACCGAATGAGACATGAGTGGTGTGTTTTCCTAGCTTTACTGCATCTGTCTTTCCTTGAACTAATGATCCTAATTTCGAGATGGTCGAGGACTTAGAGTGCGTAACGCTTCTCACGGTAGTCGTTCAACTTCAGAAAAGACATTGTCTGTTAGTGCCAGCTCCAAGGCGTTCAATAAGTTTCTGAAGACTTCTATTTCAAATATGACATAACGAGAAGTAAGCAGGATATCAGAACACGAAACCAAACATTTCACCACGAAATAATGCTTTTGTTCTTTGTCACAAGTAATTGCATTTTGTGCATGTCATATTTACCACAAAGTGCATTTCACCAAACAAAAACTGCATCGCATTTTCAGATGAAACCATTTGAAACACACAGATATGCAAAATGTATAAGGGATTGTAACATGTATAACGCAATCCAATATATAGTCTTTACAAATCAAGAGATTACCCACCAGTAGTGTCATATGGAAAGTACCTGCATAATGAAAGGATATGCATTTCAAGTAAAATGTTCCTGTCACCTTCACATTTATCGTTATGAAAAAGAAATATTCCAGCATCTCTTTGAAATTAATACGCAAACTTATTAGAGGATGTTTTCGAACTCTGGTTCCGTCTGCACTCCCTGAAAATGGAATCATATTTCCCTATTAGTAGAAATCCGGAAATTTCTTAGGGGTATGTTACACAAATTAATGCCCTAATGAGAGCAAATCATATATATTGAAGCCTGTGAATGCATCCGGGTGGTGCAGTGTTCTGAGCGATGGCTTCTTCTTACAATGGGTCCCAGTTTGAAACCTGCTGAGGCATGAAATTTGTGGTTTTCTAACTGCACCGCGTCGTTTCTCACTTCCGCGGACCAGTTGACCAAAATTAAGAACTGGAAACTGCTTACAGGCTATCGTGCTATTCACAGTGTTTAACATCCAAATTAATTTTAAAAACAGAATCCTGTGAAAGTGCTAATGCATTTATTATGGATAATTCTTTAATTTAAAAATACATATGCTGATTATATGCGATAATGATACAATTCATTCACATTTTACTTCTATCACCAATAAGAATAAGAATAAGATGAAATAAGAATAAGATCAAAGAATATAAGATATAAGAATAAGATCAAAGAATATAAGATATAAGAATAAGATAAAAGAATATAAGATATAAGAATAAGATCAAAGAATATAAGATATAAGAATAAGATCAAAGAATATAAGATATAAGAATAAGATCAAATCTTTACTTCTATCGCCAATAAGAACCTATTCAACTGGGGCTGCAACTTTGCAGATAAAACAGAAAATATCGGTGATGTTTAACACACTTTTCTTCCTTTGTATTTTGAATCAGACATCCCATACAAAGAAAAACTTTTATGTTTGCTCTTTCTCCTGTAGTGTTTTTCACTAATTCTATAAAATCAGTTATTGAATTTCAAAACACTCTCCACTAAATTACTGGGAAAATCTCTTATTTAAATTAATTCATATTTGGTTTTACTGTACTTACAAATTTGATGTATTTTCTACGGCTATTTTCAAATTTTGGAAATTGCTGAAATTAATTTTGAAAAGCAGAGTACATATTTCAAAATTGCGTGCAACACTGGAGTTCACCATTTCAAGTATCTTCATTTAGCTTATTAAATGTGTTGTATAAACAGAACATTTCTTCCCTTGAATCATTAATCATTGAGACTATTCGGATCCTACCCGCTTCCGTGCACGAAATATTTGCTGCGGAAACATGAATATTTCTTTACCTCACAAGTTTTTTTTTTTTTGTCACGTCACTGAGTGGTAAGAACAACCAGCAGACACATCAAGTACACGTGCCTTGCTATGGATTCCGGTACAGAAAATACGGATGTGAACTTGATATTTTCAAGACTGGGCTCTAGTGCTTTGGCATGACGCACCCACTAGAGGAAGTAAATATATTCAACAAATTCAGTGCAACTCATGGCTCATAACAAACGGGATAGCCTTGGCTTAACTCAAACATAGAGGACCGGTGGTTGGCCCACATCTTACCGACGGTTCGTGACTTCTGAAACATCGGACTACTTTTTATAAGGTACAAACCACAGCTGACCGTGAACACCCCCGCAAGTTTTGCCGTCTCGGGGATGCTCTGATCCAGTCGTCTGGCCCCGTGTGATGAATAAGAATCACAAAAGATTAGTTAAATACTACTGTCTTGTGACGATTTATATATACACTATCTACCAACAAGTAATTGGATACCCCTGCAATCGACGATATCTGCGGTCCTGATACACGTCACGGCCGCCGCCGTTAAATATCGTGTGGGAACAACGCAACCAGTCGCATGCAAGATGCCACGCAGTACGGAGCTCTCTGATTTCGAGAAAGGTGTAATCGTCGGGTATCACAGAAATGGCCGATCGCATACGTGACATATCCAGGGAGTTGAAATACCCAAAATCGACAGTGGCCTACGTGATTGGCAAGTGGAAGATGAGAGGTGACTGTTGGAATGTGCCCCGACCCGGCAGACCCACAAAACAGGGAGTTAGAGACCGACGGGTGCTGGCCAGAGAAATTCGGAAGAACCGCATCAAATCGATGAGCCACATCCACGAGGAGTTTCAACAGGCATCCGGGAGTGATCTTTCGATGAATACCAATATAAGGAAGCCCATCTGCTCGGTTATCATGGACGTGCTGCCGCCCACAAGCCTTTGATCACCAAGTCCAATACCGCTGCTCGGCTAACGTGGTGCAAAGAACGTCGACAGTAGACCGTTGAACAGTGGAAACCGGTTCTCTGGAGCGACGAATCAAGGTTCACCCTCTACCGTTCGGATGGCAGGGTCTGGGTTTGGCGTCTGCCTGGAGAACGCCTCCTGCCGGAATTTATTGTGCCAACTGTGAAGTTCGGCGGCGGTGGAATTATGCTAGGGGTGTTTCTCCTGGTATGGCACGAGACCCTTGGTCGCAATTCCTGGTAGACTCAACGCCGAGACCTACTGCATCATTTTGGATGACCATGCGCTTCCTACGTTGTGGCAGTTTTACGGGGTGGACCCATGTTACTTTCAGGATGACAATGCCACCTGTCATGTTGCGAGGTCCACCATGGCTTGGTATGGTGACAATGGGGTTAATAGAATGGACTGGCCTGCGCAGAGCCCGGACCTTAACCCTATTGAGCAGCTCTGGGACTAGTTGGAGCATCGACTTAAGGGATGCCCCCACCGTCCGAAATCGGTGAAAAGAACTGACCTGTCTTCCCCAAGCCGAGTGGAAGAAAATACCGCTAGCCGTGGTACAACGCCTGGTTGAGAGTATGCCCCGGAGGGTCGCAGCTGTAATCGCCGCTCGTGGAGGCTCCACCAACTATTGAAGGTGAATAAACTTCGTTTTTCTTTGCTATCACAGGTGTCCAATTACTTCTTGGTAGATAGTGTATATTAAAATAATTCAACGTATTTTGTCACAAATATTTATTTTTTCAAGCTGACCATGATTTCGCTGGGTATTGACCTAGCTTCATCAGGCAGAACGGCACGCAAATATTCAAATTGTGTATGACATCATAAATGGTGTTTACACTAACGTGTTTTAGTGAGATGCTTCCACGCGCTTGATAGAGATGGCGTGAATGCCATGTCATTAACAAGTTGCGAAGACTTCTGATATATATGGAAAGCTTCCAAAATATCAAGTTTGGTGGTTGAATCTGGCTTGTCAATTAGTTTTGCTCCTTTAAAGAGAAATTTATGGTCCTTTTAGTAACAGTGTTTAGCCATCGATGATTTCTTTAAGTCACAGAACGGTGTATGATAGTAAGGTGATAGGACTGTGGAAACAAAAATGACCCGTTAAGGTCACTTGTCACTAGATGGCGCGACGAATGCGTGGGCCGATGATTTGATACGACCCATGCTTTCTTATGGGAGGAAACGGCAGAAACATTCGTATTTTAGGAATGCTATTTTGCTTGGAATTAAAAAAAACAATAATTTGGAGCGCTTCGTAAACATGCACTTTTGTGCCTATCACATGGAATTCATCAAATAAGCGTTATTTATATATATATATTTTAGCAACAGAGTGAGTACTCTAACGTGCAGGACCTGCTGGACCTTAGGGATGACCGGGGCGTTCGCCCCGGGCCTTGCACCTTTGAGGGGCCCCGCAGTTTAAGAAAAACAAAATTCAGTTAGAATTTTTTATAATTATCATTTTTTGTGTGTAAGTTTTCGGGTGCGAGGCCCTTAAAAAGATGGTACTTTTTTTGTTTCCAATCGCCCGATTTTCAAATAGGTTATCGCCCTTCGCCGTACAAATACAGATATCTATAGTTTTCAAGTGATTATTGTAACGACCTTGATATTTTCCGAATTCATGAAATCGCAAATTTAATTTCGTCATATTGTGGTCCTTGCTTTTATATATTTAACAATTTGCGTGCAGACAAGATACTTATATTTAAATAAAATAAAAAAGAAGAATATCAAAGTTTGTTTCGGGCTACACATGGAGGCCATTTATTCAGTGATTTTAAAAACATTACTAGAAATTTAAAAACAAATCATATATGAGCGCGTATAAAAGTTTAAAAAGTCCCTACTTTGTCAGTTACTCCATTTTGCACTAAAAAATCAATCACTAAAACATGTATCAGGAGATAAAAAAACTATTTATACGAATTTATTATTTATTATTTCTACACTAAAATATTCGAAATCCAAACATTTTCGGCCGCCCCGGTGGCGCAGTGGTCTAAGGCGCTGGCCTCTGATCATTCGTCCGCAAGGGGTCCGGGTTCGAATCCCGGTCGGGCATGGATGTTGTGTTTGTCTTGCACGGCGCTGGCTCTCTCCCTTCCCTGGAACCAGTGATCCTAAATTAGGGACGGGCGACTGCTTATAGCCCATTGAGTTGCTCACGGTGGTCGTTAAACCTCCAATCAAAAAAAAAAAAAAAACATTTTCGCTACGCACGTAGCTTTTTGTCATTTTGTGAAGCAATTTTTATACAATAAGTGAAATACAACCTCAACCCCATCTCTTTGGAAAGAAAAATTGTAGATTTTAACAGTTTTTACTCTCTCTCTCTCTCTCTGAACTTTCAATGCATATTCTGGTATTTTTCTTGAGCTCAAAGCAAAAGCTTCTTTGAGATAATCATTTTGTTTTTACGATAGCTTTCCTTTCGAAGTACTACAGAGGTGAGGCACATGTCAAGAAGGAAAAGTTACAGAGATAAAATTCCGTCGGCGTACCTTAATCGGTAGAAGCATTCAACTCCGGAGCAGAGGGATGCGAATTCATCGCCGTCACAGGCAGATTTGTGGGTTTCACAGCCTGTGTATTCTTTACGGACATCTTCACGTAACAACTTTATTAAAATATGAGATTTTTTTCCTAGTGCAAGCAATGAAATTTTGCTTCGGGGCCTTACAATGAAATTGCGACCCAGGCGCCGCAAAAGCTCCATCCGGCCCTGCTAACGTGAAGATTTCTGAGCAGACGATGCTGAGTTTTTTTATTGAGGCAATAAAGAATAGACCCTTTATCGTCCAAAAAAAATTGTACTTCTTGTAAAATGATATAGTGCTGTACATTCGGTGGAGCAATTTTAACATGGAATATCAGTTTTTGCGTAAGTCATTGGAGCATCGTTAACGGAAACTGCTGGTTTTGAAAACTTACCGAATTTTCGCAAAAAATAATTTTCGTTAATCTTGCCCTTGAGAAATCATTCACTATTGATCTTTTCATTTAGTAATGAGCAATATATCTTACACATTTGTTTTATTTTTGTACCTAATCATACAAATGAATAAGGTTCTCCCTCCATCTGTGGTGGCGATGACGACAGAGAAAGTGCATCAGGGAAAAATGGTGCTTTTTCTCGGCGGAGCTTTCTCCGACTTGCGTGCATATATAGTACGATAAATATATTTGATATCAAGGGATAAAATTAGTGAACATCCATTTAAACAACGGTTAATGCTCTTACGTAAATTTTTTCCACATTGTGAGCTGTGGAAATATGTATCACATTCTAATGCTTGCCGCCATTTTCCCAACACTGTTGGGTCAATAAAGGTTGATAACCGATTGTTCGGTACAAAACAATTTCGCCTCATACCTAAAACAGAATTGAACAGATCATTGTCCGACATTTAGCTGCACTGTAAAATTGACGTACTTTACCTTCTGTACAGAAACTTCAACGTTTCTAGAACTTCATACAATATACAGTAATTATACAAAGTAATAAATTAAAAATACTCAAGAGAAATACCGATTTAGCACTGATGAATTCAAAAACAACATGTAATCCTATGATGGTTAGCATGAACTATCGGCCCACAACTCCTGAGCGCCCCCTGGCGAGCTGTGACACTAACAGTCCGTTTTTCAAACTGTTGACAGTACGGAGAGTCGTATCACCTGAGTTATCATACACCGTGGGTCACAGTTACGAATGTAGGTCTTGTGCTCCTTCAATCGAATTTCAAACTTTTCATAGCGAACAAGTCTGCCACCAGAAGGCGTAATTTCACGTTTCCGCTTACAGCCATATCTGCGGGACCAAAAATTCGATTGACAAACTTCTTTCTTCGGTCAGATACCACTAAATATGAAAACTATGTGTGTGTATTTTCTTTCCAAAATAGTGCACACTTTCGCCGCTAGAGGCCAAATGCTTATTCTGTTTTTCTCAATATCACTGGTTTTGCATGTACGATTTAAGAAATTCTTTCAACACCGGATACTGTTTCCCTTGAAGAATACTTAGGCTAGTGTATGAGCAAAGCTGAACTGGATCCTATCAGGCTGTAACATTACCGTTGAAGACAATAGACTTTTGGTGATTGGCCAGTGGGCGTTAGGGACGATTTCAGCCGTTAGATGGCACTGCGTCCCAAGGTATAAACACCTCAGTTTCTGCGTTGTCTGAATTGCGGGATTGTGTATGTTCGTCGTTTTTTCTTGTTTCTTTTAAAAAAACCCCTTCTAGTTTTAAAACCAAACTGTTGTTTTCACAACAGAATCCAACCCATTTTCAAAATGGTTTACTGCTGTGTGCCGATGTGCACATCTTCTAAGAAGAAAAACGTGGGATTTTCATTCCATGAGTTTCCCTCAAATCAGAACCTAAAGCAACTGTTGCTGAAAGAAATATCTCGTCAGGATTTTACACCAAATGACAAGTTACCTTCAACTGTTGTTTGTAGTAAGCATTTTCATTCTGATAATTACGTTCCTAATTCAATTTTAGAAAAAAACCTCAGCTATATAAACTTATGTTAAGTAAAATAGTAGGTAAATGTGTAGATTTGCGTTTTAAATTAGTTCGTCGGAAAAATATTAGTACTTCGGAAAAGTGCCACGTACAGGTTTTAGATTGTGAACATTAATGGCAAATGGTGCAGAAATTTTCTGTTTCAAATGTCTTTTAAAGATTTTTATCGTAACATTTACCTGTACGTTCGATACGTTAGGCCTACCGTCTATTCACAGCATCGAACTTGCAGGTAAATGTTACGATAAAAATCTTTAAAAGACATTTAAAATACGAAATTTCTGCACCATTTGCCATTAATTTCCATACTCTAAAATCTGTACGTCGCACTTTTTCCAGGTACTAACATTTTTTCGACGAAATAATTTAAGACGCTAATCTACACATTTACCAAAATCTCGGCCCTAGATCGTTGAAGAATAAAGGAGAAATGATATTTACACATGAATTACACCAGTTCCTACAGAAAAATTCTCTTGCCCTAGTACTACGAATTCAGAATACAAATATCCATCTGTTAATGTGAAAGTGAATATAAATAAAATCTCAAATGTAAATAATGATACGGAATCAGTTTGTTAATGCGGACAACGTCAATAGATGGCGCAGTGTCCCAACTCATCTTTTCTGTCCTCGCTGTTTTCGCTTAATGTTACAGCCTGATCGGATCCAGTTCAGCCTTGGTATGAGGAATTTTGTACTTCACAGTTCTGTCATTAGGTGGTGTTTCGGCAGTTTGCAGCTGTATCGCCGCATCTAAAAACGCTATTGAGAAATTTCTTCGTTACTGTATGCCATTCGCTACAACAGATGTGTGGAGCATTATCCTCCTTAAATAAAGCAAAGATTTCCCGCTAGCTGCGTAAAAGTCGAAACCTTTTTTTCGCTATATCTGCTCCCGGGGGACGTATTTGAAAAGTTATTTCCCCTTAGCATTGCCTTTTCCATGACGAATATTTTTCGCCTATTTCCAACTTTTCCCTTACGCAAAACTAATCCGCTAGCAGTCGTAGACTTATATCATGTTTCCTTCAACATTTCTCTTTTTAACTGTTCGATTTGAAAATAACTTTGTTTCCGGTACCTTCCTTGTAGTATGTGTAATTTTTTGTTCGTCATTTGTTAATTTCGTAGCATGCTTTTCAGCCGCTGGTGGAACTAAGTAGATGTTTCTATTTCTGGATGTTTTATCGATTGTTTGATTTTTTGATTTGATTGGAGGTTTAACGACCACCGTGAGCATCTCAATGGGCTATAAGCAGTCGCCCGTCCTTAATTTAGGGTCACTGGTTCCAGGGAAGGGAGAGAGCCAGCGCCGCAAGACAAACACAACATCCATGCCCGACCGGGAATCGAACCCGGACCCCTTACGGACGAATGATCAGAGGCCAGCGCCTTAAACCACTGCGCCACCGGGGCGGCATCGATTGTTGGAACCAGTTGATTGTTTTCGAAACCTGTTCCATTGACTTTTAAAAAATTTGATAAATTTAATTCGCGTCAGAACGGATTCAAAAAACGTGCTCATTACATCCGGAAATTCGGTGTCATCTTTCTTGCTTTATCTTCATGTGGCCGAACTTAATTTTTCTGGAAAATGGCCTCCGAAATAGCAGACACATATGGCTAAAACCAAGCTTTCAAACGACATCCAATTACCGTCGCTCTGACACCGTGCCTGTTATGAATATCAGATGTGTCCGGCATCGCAACCAATTGCAACCCTTACAGGGTGTTTGGCTTGCGGGCAGATCTCTGAGCGTCGACTAATGCATTTTCATGCTTGCCGGCAGCTAGGCAGGAACGGAACTCATCGGCGCATAGAATATTTTATCTTTCCTGCCTCCACCTAAACACATTTCACCATGCGAGACCTGAAAGAAAATCTATGTTAGAGGTTACAGCCAGTCGATCTTTTTCTGCACTAACCTTTAGTACCGATCGACGTGATCTTATGTCTACCTGACTATACAAGTTCAACTACGGGGACTAAGCATACTGTTTTTCGACCATTGTTGCGAGAAACGTCCAAATATTCTGTCGTCACGGTTCACATCCGCAAGAATTAGACCAACCTGTTTCAGGGAATTCTGAACTTCTGTTTCTCGGAAACGTGATCAGCTGGTAATAGACTCGGAGCAGATAGGTCTAAGAGGCACTTTCGTCACTTGGGTAGGCAGTAGCTTCTCTCATGGCTCTATTATTTTGTTAGGAGACCAGTGTTTTCCAATTTATCACTTGCATAGTTCACTCGATTGGTTTCATATTCGACTGAATTAGCATATCCCACCTACTCGTCCGCTTGCTTCTGAGCCGACAATGAGGAAATTTCTATGCCGAGCAGTGCATTTAGAAGAATTATTTGTTGAACGATTTACAATAAAAGGTAAATCTATTTTCTTACCCTTACTACAAATTTCTTGCCTTGCGCTTGTTATGAATTTCTTGTCTTGAGCTTAATATACAATTCTTGTCCTACTCTTCCTATCATACGCCCTCGTGCTGTAACCTTTGAAATTGGTATGGAAAATCAAATACTGCAAAGTAGGAAAAAAGAGCATTTGTTCTAATAAATACGGTGTTCAATTCTTTTTCCTCGTATTATTTGTTGTATACACAAGAAATAAGGGCAATCAAAATCAGTACTTCAAATAAAAAAAAGTAGAATATTGGATCAAACGTATGAGGTGCATGCATAAGGTTATTCATCACCAAATAATTGCTACCAATTTTTCTCGTTTTCAAAAAATATCAGAACCGACTTTATTACATATATCAACATTTTAAGGGTCAATTTCTTATGTGAGATGCGAGCTATACTAGTGGTTTAGACATACAAAGAATATCAAAAGATGAATGGCGGAAACTACAGGTTTCTCAACTGTGATAGATGGGGCACAGAGGCATGTAGTTTCTTACCAACGGAAAATGCAGTACGAAAAGTACAATTGAATCAATTTTGTTACCTTCATTTTAAAATTGCATGCTACACTGAGGACTGTAGAGGGATTTATTGGGCGGAATATTAAAAAAAAGCCACAACAGTCTTTAATTTATACGTTGTGAGAGATAAAGTGTTGTTCTTATAAAATAATGCATACGGATTTTTTGTAGGAATTTATTCTAGGGTCATATATCTCAGATAAACTGAAGTTCAATTTAAGGATTTATTGAAGACGAAAGTTTGCAAGTATAATCTCAATGTGAAACACATTTTGGAGTCCGAATGTTTTGTAATGTAATGTTTACTTCCACTTGTTCTCCATTGAAAGTGCTTTCTTAAATGTATGGTTCGCCCTGGGTATCCAAGTTCATTTCTGAAGTACGAAAATTTAGTATAATGCAGCAAAAAACGATCTTCCTTTATAATTAGGGAAATTTATTTTATAGATCAACATATTTATTAAGAACCTGACACACACATAATACGGTATATACTGGGCAAAGAAACATCAGTTCACGATCAGTCCACGAACAACTACAATATAAATGTTTTGTGATCGTCACTCTCTGTCTGAGTAAAATTTATCACGTGAGTGCCAAAGAAGATGAAAACAATAAATAATGTAGATGAAGATTTTAAATTTCTCCAAGAAGAAAGAATTCATCTTTTTACATTGATGTAAGCCATTGCAATTCCAATGCTTCAAAGAACGATCTTAATTAGTTTTACTCGTGTAAAGTGCTGCTGATGAATTTTACTTCTCAAACGCTGTTATCTAATACCGTTTTCAGCAAGAATTTGTCTCCAACCAAAATAGCGTGAAATATTAGCAGAGTTTCACTGGTTATGCAAATCAGTTACTCCATTTCACACAGTGAATTTTCGATACGACTCTCAGGAGCTAAGCGTAATGTAAAAATATAAGATTTCAGTTTTATATCCTAAAATGAAATATTATCTGTGATATTCATTCGTTTAACATGCTTCGGGGAAAAACGCGTAAACTTACGCTTCCGTTTTCAAAACGCAAGTTACGTTCGCATGCAATATTATGCAATGGGCAGAAAAATGTATTTTCTAAGGGTGTATTCGTCAGTCCGACAACCAGGTGCAACTTATGTCTCTAATTCAGTCGATTCCTTTGTAGTCCAACGGAAGTTGTATACATTTCCGTATCCTATCTTCCACCAAACAGGTGGTTTCCTCCTGAGTTGCTTCCTTTCTCCCTTCCTTTCTGATCCAGTACAGATGACGTAACCTAGGTAAAGAGAGGAACTACTGGAAATTCTCCACAATGGAGCAGATCGCAGCGCATATGTTAGACGGTGCGAGACTGGAGATTTCCCATTGTGCTGTAGATTATACCACCATTAAGAGGTTCATTTCATTCCGGATGTTTAAGCGGACAGAACTAGTTCGAAATGAAAACGAATTGTTCCTTATATAAAAGAAAAGTTGGCGATCATGGAACGTTTAAATGGGAAACTGGTATTTATTTATCAAAAGATTATGGAATAGGACGATCTTCGGTAAGTGACTTGATACGATTTTCAGAAAAAAGAATGAAAAGTGTGCAGCAAATTAAAAACCCAGATTGGGATATAAAAGTAAGAAAACCATGAAAACAGAGGGCGGGTTTCTTTACAAATAATTCATGAAAAAACCAGGTCTAGAGATCCCAATCTCTGGACCCATGATGTTCAAAAAGCCTATAGAAATAAATAGGACACTTGACGATGAAGCATCCTTCAAACCCAGTAAAGGCTAGCTTACGTGGTTTAAATCACGTCAGGGAAGACGACTATCAACTATTGGAGAATAATTCAATGCTAATAGTGAATACATTGGCTAATCCGTAAGAATTTTTGGAGACGGTCGATGAGCTAGGATTGGAGAAACTAAATTTATAATTGTTATGAGACCGGCCGGGCCACCCTGGTGACGCAGTGGCCTAAGCGATGGCTTCTGATCATTCGTCCGAGATGGGTCCGGGATAGAATCCCGTTGCGTCATGGATGTTGTGTTTGTCTTACGGCTCTGGCTCTCGAACTTCCCTGGAACCAGTGGCCCTAAATTAGGGACGGGCGACTGCTTATAGCCCATTGAGTTGCTTACGGTAGTCTTTAAATTCCAACAACAACAACAACAAAAAAGACCAGCCGGCACTGGAAAGCTCTTCCTACAAAGACACATGCATTGTGTTGTAAAAAAGGTGCTGCTGGTTTTAAACTTCCAAAAATCCCAAACTGCTTTGTTGACTTATAATGCTCAAAGCAATCATCGTTTTCCAGGAACTATGTTATTAAAATTTGAGAAACCCCGAACTTTTAAAAATATCAACCTGAATGCACCTCCCGCCAATTATTACAACCAAATAAAAGCTCGTGGATTACAAAAAAAGTTTTTGGACGTGATTTCAGGATATCTTTATGCACAGAGTGAGAGCTGATTTAAATAAAAATGGTCTTCCACCGAAAGCAACCTCTTTCCTTAATAACCCAGGAACCAATCCTGATGAATATCTAGATTCATCTGACGGGAACGTCAGAGGTGTATTTCTTTCTCCCAATACAACATTATTGATACAGTCAATGGACCAAAGGTCATAGAATCTATAAAAAGATGTTAACGAAAACCCTTCTTTCAGAAGATGCTACATTTTGTATACGTGCTGCATAGGTGATATTTACGTGCATCTGCATAATGGTTTTCTTATTCATTGGCCGGGGTGTATACATAATGATCTTTCCAGGAGTTGCGTAGTAGGGTGGAGCGATTTTTTTTTGGCAATCGCTTTTGGGCGGTGGGGAAAGTTGATCTTAAACTACACAATAACAACTATAAAAAAGTAATAATAAATTAACTTTCGTTATACTGCCACAAGGCCCCCAAAGTTTTGAAAAATAATTCAAAATTGTCTAATAGAGAAGGTTATTATAATGAGAGAAAACACACTCACATTACATTACAATCACATTGGCATCACATACAATCACATTGGCAATCACATCACATAAAATCACATTGGCAATCAATTCAC
Organism: Macrothele yani; assembly: GCA_039090855.1. Lineage (NCBI taxonomy): Eukaryota > Metazoa > Arthropoda > Arachnida > Araneae > Macrothelidae > Macrothele > Macrothele yani. Next base: position 67,897,373 of record CM077017.1, read on the forward strand.
ATACAATCACACTGGCAATCACACCACATACAATCACATTGGCAATCACATCACATACAATCACATTGATTATACAAGCATATTGACGATCAGTAAAATATAGTCTTACAATAGCCTGTATTGCATTTTGGTGTTAAAAACTAGCATTTGTTTTCGAGACTCTAAACAAGGTTTAATAAATCCCTCCCATCTGGAAGGTTCACAAAGTGCAGCGGAAGGTTGCCTTACTAGTTTTACACACCTTTCATTGGCTTGAGTATGACAAGGCAATAGCTTGATTTGTGGTGATAGGATGTTACTTGTAGTTTTTGGATTCAGGATGCACCCTGAAAAAAACTTGATCATCTAAATGTTTGGTGTAAGAGTGTTTCAGTGACTGTCACTTTAGCCCAATGTATATCAATGTAATCAGTAGCTTCAAAGTTTAACTTAGGAATATCAAAAGTACGAATATTCCTTGAAGGCTGCTTTTCCTGACGTGCTTTAAAAATTCTGCGCAATGCCAAAACTTTTATGTTCTCTCTGCCATCAGCTAACATGGCAATCAGAATATTTTCCGGAAGCCCGAAAAACCCGTTTCGTTGAATTACTGGTTCGATTACCGCCTTTAATGAGTTTGGTAAATACCTTGACAACATCATGATTTGATGCAAATGCTTGGCTCTAAAGAGACATAATGGATGAGTCTTAATCGCAAACCACATAGGTGCATAAACTTTGACTATGAAATTTGCAAGAATCAACACATTTTCATGAGGTGCAGTCGTGGAAATGACAAGTCTGAGAATTATATTTCCCACTGTAAACCACCGAGAATGTACTCTCTTGCGTGGGTTTCTTTTATACAAACCTTCAGATCAAGATCCATAATTAATTGCTTCACATAAATACAGTTGGTCTGTGCTTAAGTCTCCTTTATGGGTAATTTTTGGGAGAGTGCAACACATCTTTTAAAAAAACAACTGGAAGGGAGGTGTTCACAGTATTTTAGGGATTTACCAATAGGTCCTGTAAAACTTCGAGCTCCACTTCTACACATGTGTCACTAACTAGGTTCTTGTATTGTTTTCGTTTGTCACGGCTGCTGTCGCACAAATAGCACATCATTATGTCTTCGTAAGTCAGTAAAACATTAAGCGGTAAATCACGCCCATGACCAAATACAGGGCACACTAAGTCACTCCTTAACAACGTCATTAGATAACATTTAAAAACAATTCAACCAATTTTTTTGTTTTGCCTATACTGAGAGTTATTTCACAGCAACTGGAACTAGCAAAATGTGCGGGAATAAAATGTAATGCTTTAGAACTGCAGGAGGAAACATCTGTTACTTACGTCATGAATGCCTAACCAATCAGAGCTGACCGTGGGTTGTAGATGCAGGACAGGTTTTCTGGTCGGCCATTCGACATTCATGACGTCGCGAAAAGCTGCGTGCGCATCAAAGCTCTCAACGCAATGTATCTAAAACATTGTTACCTGTTTCAATAACAGTGAATTGTCGTTTGGTAGATATAAATGAAGAAAATTAATTTGTTTAAATTGATATTAATAACAATTTGATATTTTAGAAATTAAATAAATAGGAGAAAATACAATATTTCTATGCTTTCTTAAAATGTTTAATGATGATAGAGCAGTGTGAAATATCAGTATTTTTCAAAGATATTTCATATTAAGGATGTTGATTTGATAGATCAACTTTCCCACAACGCCCCATTTTGATTTGAAGAAAACAAATTTTTAACATGGGAGACAGTTTTACCCTATTGCGTAGTACCATGTCTCACATGCTCTGACACTGTCTGTTAACCGTATTGGACCGCCAGTTTCCAGTGCTTGTAGTATTTCCGTGCACAAGTCGATCTAGCGTTTGCTTATTGTTTTATCGGTTTGTTGTGCTTTCCCATTTATAAGAGTTTGTACTGAAGTATGTATTTACTACCAACCAGTTGCAAAAAATTACTAGATTTCACAATATATAGATTGAAAAATAAATAAATTACATAATGGGTGCATTATTCTTTTATGATGCTGATCAGGGAATAATTTTCTTAAAATGAGCTTTAGGTCATCCCAAAATAGAAAGCTTTAAGAATTATTTAGCATACATATTAGCTGATCACGTTTGGGAAAGCATGTATTTCCAGTTTCACTTTTGATGTAACATAGAAGAACAGAATGAATAATGATGTTTCCTGTTTTTAGTCAGAGAGAGATCATATAAAATGAGTATTAAACGAAATTATGGATATCACAAATTAAAAAAAAACATGTTCTTAATATGCTTCGTGCAGCAGCACGCTTTCCTATTGTAAATTCATGTTCATTTTTTAAAATCAAAACTTCGGCAAGAAATCATGGCTACCGTAGAAATACAGACCAGGCCAATCTTTGTTTATATACCTCATCTTCTAAACCAAGGGAAATCAGAAACCTTAATGATTTTTCGTGTACTGCTCAGTATACAGCAAAAGCGGAATCTCAGTAAGATAAATAAACTCTTTAACGAATTAAAAACCTCACAAGGCCAACTGGTGTAATTGAAATCATATAGACATGTTAAACAACCACCGAACAATCATTCCAGCGTGGAGTAACTTGTAATAGGATATATTACATACGACTCTGAGTTATTATTCTCATTTGTAGGAACTACACTGAAGAACAATTGAATTAGAGATACTTGTCTAGTAACGTGTAGCACCACCTTTCGCTCAGATGACGGCGGCGTTTCGTCTCTCGGCATGGACTCGACAAAACACAGGAAGCGTTGGGAAGCTATATGGATCCACGGCACCTGAACATGCTCCCACAGTTCACGAAGTTTTAATGGAAGGAGGGTCAGGGCCTCGAACATCTCTCTTGATCGCATCCCAGATGTGCTCGATGGGATTGAGATCAGGTGACCTAGCTGGCCAAGGAAGCGAGGTTACGTCGGTGGAGTGTTCATCCAACCATTCGGATACAATTCAGGAGCGATGGCACGGTGCATTGTCTTGTTGCAGGATGAGGTCCCCAGTGGGATGTTGAAGACTCACAAACGGAGGTAAATGGTTGTCCAGGATATACCTGTAACGTTGACATGTGAGAGACGATGTCACACGTACCAGGTGTCCCATTTCAGTTCACGTAAACAGTCCCCAGACGAGAATGCCACCCCCACCAGCTTGAAGAAAACCCAGCTGGCAAGAAGGATCCATCGCTTCATGTGGTTTTGCGCCGTACTCGTATCCTGCCATCCGCATGCATACCAACGTGAATCTCGACTCATCAGTCCAGGCAACATTTTCCCACATGTCTAGGGTCCCGATGGTGGTGATGTTCCCGCGCCCATGCTAATCTTTGCACCCTGTGATGTGCGGTCAGCAGCGGCGTTACCACTCATGTGGACGTCATGGCTTCTGTACCCCATAGCAAGAAGAATGGTTCTGGATGGTGTGGCTGCTTACACGTTTTTTTGTGCACCAGCGTAAAATTGCCGAGTGATTTCTTGCACTGTGTCCCGTCTATCCGCTGTTACAATTCGAGCTAGCTGACGTGATAACCCCGCTCATCCACACGCTGTTGTCCACGGCATTTGGCCCTTGCAGGGATGGGTTTACCGGATTCGTTGTACTCACGGTGTACCCGTGATACAGTGGCTCGTGAAAATCCCAGTGCCCGCACGACTCCCGAAATCGAAGTGACTCACTTCGGCGTCGGTCCCACGACAATTTTGATCAAATGCGCTTAGATTATTTGTCTTACCCATACTGCGTTCCGACTCTCGCACTAATTCCCGTCGCATCAATCGCTGTATACTGTCGGATAGCTGCATACGTCATGACGTTTCGCCTTCACAGGGCCGCCCACAGCGCCACATTTGCGTAACGCCAGCTGTCTCTAATTCCAGTTGCTCTTCAGTGTTTATAAGGGCTCCGGAGTAAACATTTTATCATTTCCACATAACAATCGAGACAGAAATTTTTTTGAGAAAAAAGCCAATATATATTGTGACGTATATTCTAAATTCACTTTCCTTTTTAGTTTCTTTCGCTATGTATAATCGTGAGTTTGTTCTGTTGTTCTTCACACTGCTTAACGTGACATCTTTCTCTCAAACGAATACGTTTGGCAACACAATTGAGGTTGAATGCACGTGACATATGCCTGATACAAGATACAGAACAAGAGATAAAAACGACTACTAATCTATTGCTAGAGAGCAGTGTAAAGAGATCTATTGCTTGAGAGCGTTGTAAGAGAGCTTTGGGTTGTAAACTGATTCAATTGATAGTAGTGTTGTGATAATGTGTGGTGTGCGGAGCGTTGTACTGCAGTATGCCATGTTACGGAAAATGCGTTTTCTGCTTCCCTGAATAAAGCATCTTTTCCGTCAAGATTGACTTCTGTTGTTTCGTCTGGCCGTTAAGGTTTTCTTTCCATTTAGGAAATATTTTACTTAGTAACAATTGATGTGTTAAATTAACGAAGACGTAATACAAAGACTTCTTCGTCGTTATCTAATTTTGTCTCCCTAAGACTACGTGTGGGGAAAACCACAATGCTTAATATGCATTGACAAATTGTTGTACATTTGCAGGTGTTCTTTAACAATGTCATGTAGATACACAACTGAGCTTAATACGAAACTGTGTAACATAGGTTTCAGCTAAACACGGAACCGGATATATGTCTGAAACATTGGCAAAATATATTATCGCTCCATTGTCTGGTTTGATTAGATGGGTTCATATTATTCTTCGCTATTATTGTCACGTGGTATGAAACAATCTACTTGGCAGATATCAGAAAAAATTACGACAGAAAGAAAAAGTGGAGCATTATATACTTGTGCCATTTTTAGGTAGAAAGAAGCAGATGTAAATTTTAACAGAATTATCAATAATTTTTGAAAATCATCTGTTACTTCATACTGAATAGTTGAAGCACGTCGATTTATTATGAATTTGTAACGGAGGAAATAATTTCTTTGCCGAAGTTGTGTAATGCAATATAGTGGCAGTAATATTAGGAATTTTTACGAGTTTTGTATCATACCTTAATGTTTTGCGGACAGAAGGAATTTATACTGGATACGTTACATACTGGTGTAGCTCCTTGTTTCAGAAATATAAACCATCTCTGTCTCTTTTTACGTTCTGTAAGTACCTATAGCTTGACTTTATAGTAATGCACCAGCGAACGATGCCATTATGTTTGCTTACTTCCGAATCAAAGTTACCTTAACATTTTAGGATTTGGACTAAAAGTGTTTCATCTTTGTGCTGACATTCAAAGAAAATAAAGAGAACACTTACCAAAACTTCACCCAATATACTATCACACAACTCTAAAGCCGGACATCTCTGAAAATCCCACATTCCCCTGTAACACGCAGAACTTCAAGAATTCACGGCCTTGCACCTTTCTCTATTGTGCAAGATGCGCTTGTACAAAATAGTATCGATCCATCAATATGATGCTATGTGATGAAATTAAACCAAATTTTTGAAAAACATTTTGATGGAGAAGATTTTATAATTTGCAACGAAGAACACCAAAGAAAAAACCTTTACCACCCAAATGTTTAAACTTTTCTGGTATTAAAAACGCCATTTTTCGTCAAATGATTATCCGTATACTTTATTAGATGCCGGAAAAACATATCCAATACCTAATATCGCCTGTCAATAATAGCATGATTTTATTATTTGTAGTTTTGCGCAAAGAAGCTCCAGATAACCTGAACAGTGATATGTTGTAAGTATTTCACAAAGTAATTTTAATTAATTCATGAAAGAGTGGTATATTTTTCATCGCATAAATCATTTTAATGCAACAAAAAATGTTATTCATTACATTGAAAAGAAAGATTCCTATAAAACCATCTATTATGCATGTGTACTCTTCTGCGGCTCATGCATAACATTCAGAGTTAACTAAAGAATACCATACAAGGGCAGGAAAAATTACATTCTCAAGTCTGAGATGTAAATCTAAAAATTAGGCGCATGGAAATTAAGTTTGGGCATAAAGTTTAATCATAATTTGTGCTCTACGGTAGTCCTTGTAGGTATACATCCCTATCATCGCCTTAATAACAAACATCCCGTGAGTGAAACGAGCAGTAAACCTCGGATGGTGTAAGTTCACTCGATTGGGTTTATCGATTTATAGTAATCAGAGTGACACGACAAACACAAGTATCTGGACACTTGCACTATCCGTTCTGTTATCTGGACTCCACTCTGCTGAGGAAAACTTTCTACTCGATTTGGAAAAATTGTTGTGAGCATTTCTTTGCTTACCGCCGAGACGCACATGAAAGGACGTACGGCCATTGATCCCGCGATGCCAGCCCATACTATGGCTTTCATGTCGGATATCGCGGTCACTTTCCTGTGTATTTGCTGAACAATATGCAGTACCCACTATCACGCCGAATCAGTTGTCGTCATTAATCAGGCGATGGACTGTGTCTACTCTCATCTGAGAAGAGGACGACGAACCAATCATTATCGGTCCAAGTGCGGTGTTGGTGGCACCGTGCAAACGGGCAGTACGGTAACGTCTGGACAATGGGATTACACACAACAGGACGGCAAACGTATGGTCCTCCTTCGCCCTGACGTCTGGTGACAGTTTTTCAGGAGAATCCGCTTGCCAGCCAGCAGCCATAAACTTCGATTTGCTGCCTCACTAGCGGCTATACTGAAGCCGGTGTCTTTTTGTTGATAGCACTATGTACCGTACCAATCTTCTGCGGGTGTCGTACCATAGGCACATGACCTCCCCAGTGACGTTTGCTGCGCTCTCCATTTGTTTTAAAAATGATTTGAAAACCTTGGTAACACTGTAGCTGACGTCGAACTTCTGGCAACATCTGTTATGCTTTTCGCCCTTCTTCAATCTTGCCAATAATTCAGCCACGCGTAAAATCGTCTAGGTGATGTCGGGAAGACATACTGAAAATTGCAAGTTCATCGGCCAGTTTTCCCTTTCAACTTTGCACTTTGAGCAACAACGGTCAAGCCGCAGCAAGTCCATTATATCTCTTGTCAGCGCTAAGCAACGTGACGAACAAGTTAAGCAGTAAAATTTGCATACGCACAGCACGTCTTACTGTATCCCGCACTTGTGCTAATTTCCACATTTTCCTGCTTGCTTCCATTTTATGGTTGCTGTCGTTACTATTGTCATCCGTCCATAGCAATTGCCTTGCAGTGTTTATAACTGGTTCGAATCTGAAGTGCGTTTTTGGTTTTTCCTTGTTTACGGTTAAAATCATCAACTTATTCAAGTTGTTTGTTAGATACGCATTTTCATTATTATGCTTTGTTAAAGATAATTCGAATCTAAAAAACGAGAATATATATCTCTTATGTAGAGTTGTGTCTGTTTAGTTGAGATACTGGTCAACGCTATACTACTGGAAAATTAGACTGCAAGCCGCTGGGTCTGCTCGGCTCTTCACTACGTTGCTGAAGAGGTTGAGCACCACAGATTTCGATTCAATGATAGAAAACAACCACGTTCAAAACGCTTATCGCGCAACGGGCAAACAAAGTGCCCTGGATTGGCCTCGGCTTGCGAATTACTGCCGATCCAATCCATCATTACCGGGAACTTTACCCGAGTTATGGCTGCTAAGTATTGCCCCTACCTCCATATCACGCGAACAGAGGGTCATTCTCAATGTCTGGCGGACGCTTTCATCCATCTCTGATCGCACGTTGTTCCGGGTGTCCACGACTCCTCATCGGCCGAAAAATGTGGTTGAGGAAACCTCTGCGGTCAGGAGACCTTGTTGAGCGCAAAAAAGTTTTATCTTGCGCAGGACGGCGGTAATCCTATCCGCTGTCGACGTCCGGACATAATTTGAATGCGAACTCAACATTGGCCCTACCTCAGCCACGCCGCAGCTGTCAATCTGGTCGAAAAACTCTCTGTTGGTCGCCAACTGGAAGTGAGACTTGACCTGCAGGTTTCTTTCAACATCCGAAGAGGTCTCCGGAGTGCCTGCCGAAGAATCGCTTTCGTCCCCGGCCCGTGCACGGGCTGGGAAGACGGTTTTCCCCTGCTGGAATCTCCGAAGATTTTGGCGCAGTGGCAAACAAACTGTGCAATTTCCGTGTTGTCTCCGGAAATTTAGGGAATATCTCCTTTGAGACAACCGTTCCGTTTTACGGAGGATAGCATCTCTTGTGAGAGAGATGGAAAAGACACACACACATACAAAAAAAATCCCAAGTACCCTGGCGCTCTCCCACTCAAGCGTTCATCTTAGAAAAGCCGGGAGCGTGGTCGTAGCGCCTACCCTAAGATTGAAAAGGTCGCTTGGGCTAGGGGGACCGGCGGCACGACGAGGAGCCCGCAAAATTCTGACAAGAAAAGTCACTGTGCGGACAACACGGGACCACGCCCTAAGAAGGGCGAGGTCCCTGTGTTGTCTTACGACTACGCAAAAACACGTTTTGCCATAATTGTAGCAAATATTGGTCGCGAGGAGAGGAATAGACAACTCTACAAGCGCTCAGGTATACATAATCAATCAAGTTTCGCAGTCTGCATTAAATCACTGGTCAAACGCACACTGGCTCGCTCCCTGGCCCGCTGTCAGAACGGCCGAACAGTCTCAGAATACGTGATATATTGATACATAATTGGTTATTTTGCGTTGTTTTGCTTTATTTTTTCTTTGTCATCTTGGCACTTAATAGATGTTTTAATTGCATATTCATATCTCAGAGAACTATTTTCAATTTAATTTACTTCATTCTGTTTAATTAAATATGCTATATATTAAGAATTCCCGAAATATTTGTTGAATATATTAACAAATTTGCTATGCAGCTGTAAACTAATTAATTCAATTGTTGGAAGTTATTTAGAAAACATTTCTTAAGAGTCCAAGCAATTTTTGAATTACAATAATGTGAAAAAGTTGCTAAATTTATTATCACAGAGTGAATACAAGAACGAAAAGACCCACTTGATTTTACCACATAAATTTCATTTGGTCTAAATGCTTTGTCTTTCGTTATATACATACACTACAACACCCAAATCGCAACACCAAAGAGGAGGCATCCAATTGGCCTGGTATTCATAGCGTACGTCGCCCGCGAGGAGGAACATGAAAACGATTAGCATTGCCGGGCACATGCAAACAGTGCGCAACCGGCACGCCACGGAGAAGCACTATAAGAAGGGTGCACAGAAGGCAGGGTGTAAGTGGTGGAAGTGTGTTGTGCTGCCGGTTCTATGCGTGGTAAACCGTTCCTGATGCCTCATCGCAGGTTACGGTGATCATTCCAGCGCGTTTCAGGGACCAACAGAGGACGAATAGTGACTAATCGCGACAGCAGTTTGTCGTACCGAGACATCGGCGCCCGTGTGCAAGACGACATCCAACCACAGTGAGACAAGTATGGATTCGGTGGGGTGGAAGAGGGACGACCGGATGGACGGACGTGAGCGATTGCCGCAGCCGCGGCGCAGCGCGAACGAGAGGACCGGCATGGCGCGCAAACGGCATTGACAGCTCGCTTTTATCGTCCACACTACGAACACTATCGCAAGAATTAGGGTGTGTTGCTTTGTAACCTGCATCAACGCGTACTGTTCCGCGACGTCATTCTGCGGGAGCAGGGACTTGTCGCCCAGCGCCAGCTGCTCCGATTACCGTTGACGTTTTATCACCGGTGAGTGCGGCGGCGATGAGCCATTGAAAGCCGCACCTGAACTACGGAATGGCACGACATTGTTTTCTCCGACAGAATCCCGCTTCTGCTTACAACACCACGATAGTCGGATCCGCGTGTGGCGGCATAACGAGGGACTGTGTAACGCCTGCATTATGCATCGCCATACCGGTCCATCGCTTGGCGTTATGGTTTCAGGAAGCGCAATTATGAGTTTGACTTGTCCGCACCCTCTGGTACGCGTCTCGCCAGTACACTCCAACAGCCACCGCTACATCTCCGACGTTTTAGGACCTGTAGTTCCTCCCTTACCTATGGGATTTCCTGCCAGTTCGCTGCGTTTTCGCCCAGCACAATACGAGCCCGCACGTGGTACGCATCGTGCGGCAATTCTTCACGGCCCTCCGGAGCTGCTACGACTGCCGTGACCCGGATGTTCCCTTCGATATGCCAGCACATCAGACGCATCTGGTCGCTGATCGGCAACCGGGTAGCCCGGAACGCACCACCCGCAACTACGCTTGATGAACTACGGCAACGTGTGGAAGCAGCCTGGACCGACATGCTCCAAGACCACATCCAAAGCCTCTTTCGTTCGATACGCGGCGTGTAGCGGTCGTTATTGCCAGCCATAGGGACCACACGAACTATTGATGGTTGCGTGTTCCACTGGTCGTACCCGAACCTGTAAACTCAATCAGGCTGTCATCTTTGTATCTGTTGTTATGTTCGTCGCGTAAATCTGGCTTTGCTATCTCGTGTCCTTCTTGATGCGTTTGCATTTGGGTAGCCAGCGAGTATGAATGGATTATTCCGAAAAGGAAATACAATGAAATCTTCGTGACTACTGTTGTGTGACAGCAAAAGAGATCATTGAAAATTTTGTATGTTGAGAAATCTACGTTACGGAATATTTCATCAATTGCTCAACCTAAAGGTTATTTATATTTTTCGAGAGTAGTAACATCCTAACGAAAGATTAATTTTGAGTATAAATTATTGGAATCGACATATGTGTCCCAGAGGATTCAATATTGGACTCTTATTTGTTACGTTCGAATAGGCCAATGTTCTTACATCAGAAACTGTAGCCGAGGATGTAAGCCTAGTTCGTTGCTACAGCACTCCCCATCCCAATAACATGACAGATTGTAGCGAAAATGTATGGAAAGCGAACGTTCGGAGATATTCATCCAGCAACGAATTTACCTGTTAACGAATTTGGTGATACTGTAGAAGTACTTCGGAATAAGTTAGATAGTATTATTGTATCTTTGATGCACTAAATTTATTTTAGGATTTCGGTTTAAAAGTTAAAACGGCTTAAAACACAAATTTTGTTTCAATAATGTTTTACTTCACCAAGTTTTACTAGCCTGTTCGAGAAAATGAACACAGTTAAGCTGGTGATTACTTTCCAGCAGATGTAATCTCGAGTGGAAGAGGTCTTTCATGAGTAGAACAAATACGCGTAGACGACTCCCTGGACCAGAGAGAAATGCTATGTATTGTAACCTATCAAGTTTATACATCAGATATTTACTAATTGCCTTCTGCTGTAGTTCGAGGTTTGAAAATATGACAATATCCCCTGAAGAACAGAATGATCTCAAAACGTAATGTCAGCTGGAAATGATTGAAAAATGTACATTTGTAATTTGAATTGAATATTATTAATAAACCAATCAAAAGAATAATAATTAATTTTTTTCTGATGAAATACTAGTTCACGAGAGAAAAATTATGTTAGCAATTGAAGACGAAAAATATTTATTAAATTTATGAAATTTATGTTCGCTATGACAAATACTGAAACATTTGATTTTGGTTTTGGGAAGAAATTATTAGTCAAATTAGCATTAATCTTATGACAATGGCATATGTAACAAATATGAGTTATGTACAGTAAATGGTCAAAAAATAATTCACAAAAGTAGATACCTAAAAAAATTTTTACATTTCAAGTTTTGGCGAAAAATATACCTGGCACCATTTTCATTTGTAGTGATATGCGTATGTTTGCTAAAGAACGAAAAAGCTCATTTTCCTTATAATACTAAATCAGGGATTACACTTTTATATGTCTGTAAATAGAAATAAGCCTCATTCTTTTCATTATATAGGTTAGATTTAAGGTTATATATTTTCAACGAAACGAATTGTGCCAGAAATTTCTTTCCATATAGTTGATTTTTTTCATTCACAAAATTTAAAAACCACAATACTATATATACTAGTCGCTTCAGTCAAACCACAGAAAAGTTAATCGAATACTGCATTACGATGGATCTTTTCTTTCAGTATGAAGAGTCTGATTAATTGTGGAACAGCGTTCCCCAAAAGTTTTTAGCCTAACATGGCAAAGAATTGAATTATGATTACAGCAATTTAACTACCAATTCAAGAATGTAACAAGCATGCTGAAATTAGCGATAATGACCATACATTCATGTTACACTCTACATTAATATTTAATTATTTTAAAGTAAATGGTAATATTAACAAATATGTATAATTAAATTTCATAAGCTTTTTTTAATTTCGTTCAAAGCAACCTGGTGAAAATACAGAACCCAGAGAAAGAACAAATGAGGTATAAAGTGATCACAATCATGTTAAAAAGCAACAAAGTACAACGTGGTACAAATATAAATTTCATCACCGTTCAGAAGTCGTTTCTCTATACTTCTACGGTCAACAGCTGCCTTAAACCTGATGAAAGTTCCACCAAACAAGTGATGACCGGTTCAATGTTGGTTAATCCAAATACCAAGTCACCTCTTGTACATGTTGTAGATTATTCCTAGCCTTATTCAGTTAATTGCTACACAATGCTGAAGAGTCCATTTCCACTAAATACGTTGAGGGTAAAGCAAAGAACGGTAACTGAACTTCCTGCCAGAGAAGAAAATCAAAACTTATTTTCTTTTACCCAAAACAACTCGTATTCATATAGTCCGAAAAGTTTGGGCCTTACGGTCATGCTATATGTCTGTTAACTGCTTAGAAAACTTTGTTGACCGAAGGTCTGTCTTGTTCACTGAAAATGGAGTGAGTAAAATGCAATTTGTAGTATTTCAAAGGAAAAAAGGTCTTGAAACTAGTTTTTCATGTCTCCCCTAAACATTTTAAGTAAAGAACAGAAAATTTACAAATCCGTTTGTAGAAGTTCACTGTTACACTTTGTTAACCTGAAGGAACTAGATAGCTGATACTATTCCTGGCGACTCAGATTACTTTTTAAAAGGTCCAGCTTAACCATTTCTGTTCTGATGATAAATTAGCACTTTGGTATTAATTTTGTCTGTGTAACTTTGTATTTACCTCACTGAGTTTATCGAACATCTGCAATATAGGCTAAGTTAAAATTTGTCGTAGTTTACGTACATCGCACAGATTTCGACAGTAGGCTTAAGAAACTTAATCACAAAATCAAAAATGTCGTAGAAAAGCCGCTGAAGTTTCCCTTTGAAAGCCACCTCACTTCTGCGTGCAGGATGACTTAAGTTCAAGTGGCTTCATCTTGCTACTCGTCAAAGGCAACGAAATAAACGTCATTCCGGGAATGTGACTTATAGCCCACCAGTAAATAAAGGCAAAAATTGGGTCAAACACGGAACAAATTAGGTAAGAACTGTAAATTTGCAGGCTGGTAAAACTCATTGGACGGTATTTTCACAAAGTTCTCACCCCACACCGCTTGCTTCTCTGCTTCAACTCCATAAAGGGGGTCTAATGATAATCCACTCGTAACTTCCGAAATAATTGGCCTGCAACAGTATTGTTTTTTTTTTAACTTGTTCCTCTTGGCATGGTCTATAAATTTTGTTCCATTCATTTTTACTGTATATCCTATAATTTTATGCAATTTTCGAAAAAACACATAATAGCACCTTTTTTTCTCGACATTTTGCAAATAAATTGCAATTACCGCTTCACAGAGCAAACATTTCCAAAAAAAGCTCCGAATAAAAAGTTGTAGCAAATTTTCATCGCTTTTTTAACGATGTATTATTTGCCTTTGAGCAACATATAGTTTCATTGCACCTTATCTAAACCATGTCTGCCCTTGAGCACTTCTGTTGCAGAAAAGATTGCGTCATGGGAAGGCCATGGTGCAATAGAAAGAGAGATAAGAGGCACTGACTCACGCAATTGGTTGTTATTTGAAATATAGGAGAATAAAATGCGTTTCCTAAACCTCCCCCACAGTTTCACACATATGCCACTAAGTAAATGGGATTAAATCATCAATGGGTAAAGAGTCCGCATGGAAGTTATTCGCTGAATCAATAGACAAGAAATGTGGAAGTTGATCGTGTTTTTAGCCTCTAAAAAATGAAATCAAATTCTGAATGAACATTCCCATACTAGTTTACCTAGCCGAAAATAAGTGAATGAAATACCTGATTTGCGATAACCATCTCAGTGGGGGAGAATCAATAGGTGTCTCAAAAAATTCAAGGATAACTGATTCCTGGCCTGAAAAGAAAAAGACAGTTTGCATAGAAAAATTAGAGAATCATGCTTCTATTACTGGTTCACTACAGATTTGCCAGCAGAATGCCACGCGAGAAAGTAATGTAATGTTCACAAGTAATTATTCAACATCAACGTCTTCAAGTCCACTTTTACGGACTTTTCAACAAACTTTTGACATTAAAAATGACTGTTTATTCTTAAAAGGAAGCCACTGTGAGATATTAAGCTTCTATATAAATGCCAGAAAAGCAGTCCATGTAACATCATTTCTAGAAATAAGAGATCAAATTTTAACTTTCTATGAAAACCTGTGCTGATGAATGGGAGGAAAATGTGAAATTAGAAAATTCTCAGGAGTTGTTCAACCTAGTAACGGTTGATACACGGTATCATTCAGAGTGCTACAGAAAAAGTTCAGAAAAATAAAGCTGTTGGAGAGCACTAGTTTGGCCACAGGATGGAGAGCACTGAAACTGCTTTCTCATTATTGTGTGACTACACTGAAAAAAATGAATGAATGCCACTACACCCTAATTGATCTACATAATGTCATGAAATATCAAAAGCAGCACATGTACACCCATTACTATTAAATATTTGAAGCACTTGGCTACTGTTACAGAATTTAGAGACAGGAAATTCTGCTAGCAATTCTTTCTATGAAAAGTATTATAATGTTATTTTTTTACACACAAGAAAAGAGTATATTTGATAATAAATACGTTTCATTCTTTTTTTTTGACTGAAGATTGCGACAGCCACCGTAGGGAAACTCAATGGGCTATAAGCGGTCGTCCGATCCTATTTTAGAGTTGTGGGTTCCAGAGAAGGGGGTGAACTAATTTTGTGCAGGAAGACAAATACCAACATCCATACCTCACAGGGATTCGAATATGAACCTTCTCGAACAGATAGTTATAAGCCAGCGCTTAATTCACTGCACGTGGGACAGCACCAAATATTTATTAAGAAGGATATTGTTATGTGTGACAGATGTTAATCACCATTGCACAACTGATCGACCATTTGTACAATGAGAGAAAGAAATGTAAATTTTACGAACGAAGAAGAGTTGTTGAAGCAACAATGCACGAATTATTAGAGAGGACATACATAAAATGATTTATAACAATGTACCAAGTATTCGAATACAAACGATATCAAGGAGAATTAGTTAAATGTTGTTTAGAAATGCTGCAAATATTTACTAACATGGTTACAAAGCTAAAGAACGAGATGATGGCATCACATCAGGCGTTATTCGCAAACTGCTGTCGTAAACTATTGCTATAATGTCTGCTGTAAGACTACAGGTCATTTTCTGTCAGCATTGTGTTGTATTTAAATCATGTAGATATGGTTCCCAACCATTTGGTTTAATTGTTGTCATCGATGGGTATACGTTAACCAACACATATGTATCTGAAATTGTTGGACACAACAATTTGGATATGTGTTCTTCTGGCTTACAGGACAAAACAGTTGAGACCTCAATAACTTTGAGATGACAGATAATGCCAAAGCATCTTTCAAGGCATTATTTCTTTTAAATTGTCTGTGGCTAAGTGGCTTTGAGGCTGTTTTCAAAAGGGGCTTGACTGAGCTGGAGTCCAATAACGACACAACCATTGTTCAACAGAGTTGTTGCTGTGTTTTTGTTCAACAGTGATTTGAAATTGAAATCACGTGAATGTATGAACTAGCATCTCGTCCACCAGCTTTATTCGACGAAGTGTCACTCCGAAAAGGTACGAAATCCTCCAACACTAAACCGCGCATTGGTGTGCGTTGTTGAACAGGAGCTAGACCTACCAATTGCAGCTGTTATAATAGGTGGTGGTTATCTCCATCGCATATCTGCTGACAGCCATGTACGCAAATACCTGTTGTTCACGCATGCCGTTACAGGGTATGACACTTCTTCTAGCACTTTAAGGACTTGGGAAACAAAAGGAAGTTAACCTAATAAAGAATTCCCAGGAAGCTGGATACTGACAACGGTTTTCTACCGCATTAATATTCGAAAGAAGAAATCTTCCAAATGGAGAAATCTTCCTTTTAGGATTTACGTGGTTCGAAGCAAACACGATAATTTAGATGATATGAGATACCTTTATTACAAAAAATCAATTTGAAGCTATGGCCAGGATCAAACGCAGACTTGAGACAATTTCCACCTACAATAGCAGCAGCTCGACAACGTTCTTGCGGGTATACCTTCATGTTCAAATGTGGTCTTAGAACAAACTTGACCATTTACCAACTGGAACGGAACCAGAGGGTGGAAGAACTGAAGCCAATGCCTGCTACTCTACCAAGGGCACTTAAGTGAACTTTCATGTTTAATTTCGCTTGCAACTGTAAGAAAAAGAATATGGAATTTCCTGCTGATATTGAAAAGCCCAGTTGTATTCTCCTGTATGTGGACGTTACGGTAGATTGTCATCTACAAAGAACCAGATATAAATGGCGACACCAGACATGACTTATGATAATTCTACCATAAGCACTGCGATATTCAGAACACTTAAGCCAATGATAAGACCATTGGCTATTTCCTTTTTAAAAGTTATAAAGTTAATCATCACGGAGTTTGTTTGCAGCCTTTTCTCTTTTAATTACTGATTTTGCTAAGGGCTAATCTCAGTTCATTCAGAAAATTTGAAAATGAAAATGTGTGTTTTTTTCAAGAGTTTTGAAATTTTAGAAACAGCAGCAATCTAACAGGACTAAATTTATTCTATGTAACAAATGTATAAAAAGAAAAAAAATAAATTTATGTATCAGCAGATTATTTGCTCATGACCGTCAATGGTCCCACCCCACCAGGAGAGGTGTGAAACATATAGGCAAGAGTCTGTTTGCCTTTCACACAGGTGTGAAGCTAACTGAGTTTAGGTTTCTTTTTTGCTAGCCTATCATTGAGCCCCCCTATATGAGGTTGCAAAGGGAAGCAAGCATTGGGGAAGAATGGGGACTTTTGTTAAAATATTAAACCCAATAAGTTCTGTCAACCTGCAAAAATTCAACTTTTACCTAATTTGTTCCGGGTCAAGTCCACTATTTATATTTGTGCTATTTAATTTCGTAAATGCTGTATAATGACATAATATAAAGTTTCGTGAAGTGTGTCTAAAAATGTATATAAGTGCCTGCTTTTTTTTAAATGTGCAGTATGAAAACCCACAGTGACAGCCAACCACGTGGCTGTATCTCTGCCTGTCGCTTTTGTGCAAGGACATTTACTAAGGGAATTTTTTTCCGTAGAAAATTGTTTCCACAATTTGAAATATACTTGTGAAGCATTTATTATCATTAGTCAGACTTGTGGGAAGTAACGGTTCTTCTGTGATCTCATCATTTGCACTAATAAAAAGAATGTAAATTCATGTGTGCTTGTTCTCTCTACAGGTTGACTCATTAATCTGCATAGCAAACTGACTACTTAAAATGTTTTAATGCTGTATCTCAAACATTAGAGTGTCTCATCGAGTTCTTGAGAAATTTTACTCACGAGGAATTGATTCAAGAGTTGTCTTACTTCTTGGGCACAGCATAGTAAACGTAATCTCTTTGAGAGCAGGTAAAATGATCGTTTCACCAATAGTGTAAGGTGTGATGGAAATCTTCCGAATACGAGGAGGGTGTAAACAGACAAAGTCATCGCTCTTTCCACTTTTTGCATTAATTAACACACAGCAAACAAAAAAGATGCAACTAAAGCAGCGCTGGGATCGAACTCAGGATCTATCGATAACTAGCCGAATACGTTCACTTTACGTACTGAGAGATCTAAGTTGATAAATTTAACAGACCCCAATAGCCGATTGCATTGCTTTGGTTATCGAGAGTTCTGAGTTTGGATACAACGGTATCGAAATACAATTTTTCGGTTGCTGTATGTTAATTAAAGAAAAACGTGGAAAGAGTGTGAGGAAATATACATTTAGCTGTTAATAATGGCCCTTTATAAGGTTCCAAAAGTTCCTGATCAGCTTTCAGTACACTTTTTAAAAATATACCATTTACATTGAAATTATTGAAAATTTGCCAGCGGGTCTGAGCATAATACAAAGAGCTTGATTTGTTTTGTCGGAATGTATTTCTAACAAATGTTGTTGAATTTTAGAAGGTTTATGGCGTCATTAGAGAAAATGTCTTCTCACAGATAAGGCATTAGGTAGCTTATTGTTTGTTGGCAATAGAATAAATCCTTATTTTGAAATATTCAACTTGAATACAACTACGCTTATCAACTCTCTCGAGAATAACTGATTTTCGAAAATATTGTTAGAAGGCTCATTAAGAACTACAAAACATGAGTACACATTTTAATTGAAACGAACGTTACCCTGGTAATACTGATATGTCAAAAACACTCCACTCAATTGTCAACTATGGACTTGTATACGTGAAACAAACGAACAGAGCTATTGCTTCTTAACGTATTACGAGCTAACGAATTGAAATCGCTTCTAACGCGAGCGATAGCTAACACCGCCATCGATACAAAACCGAACCTGATATTCAATTTGCCACTTTAGACGTCAGGAGCAGACTCGGAGGCTTGCTTGCAGTTCAATGTGCAGTTATCAATGCAATAGCTTAATCTGCAATCAGAAAGTTAGTTTCTGAATTTCTACACAACAGGTGGTGCGTATTTCCAAGCTAACTTTCTACATCTACACGTCGGCTTGATTGTCAATAAAATGTTTCAGGAAGTCGAAATTTAATAATGATCAAGTGAAAATTCGTAATCCAAATTAAATCATAAGTATTTACAACATTAAGATTAAAAATAAATTTAAAGAACTGTTCTGTTAAACAATGGTATTTAGCTTACGCGATCATTGGAAAATGCTTTAACATTAACGTAAAATCATTGCTGTTGTTCTTAACGTGAGATCATTGCTGTAATATGTAAATCTAAATATACATGCAACACTTGAGATTTATGTCGCCCCCTAAAATCTTGAAAACCTCTCTTTAGGTTTTAAATGGTTAGTAGTGTCGCTGTAGTATCCCTACGGTGTCTGTTAAACTACTTCTGTGACAGACACTACAGTGAGTGTCTGTTAAAATTGAATTTCAACATTAGAAAAATCATTCTATCAATTGCAAAATAGCAGCATATTCGTGTCTCCTGTTGAAGGTAACGCACACGAGAACATCATTGAAGTGAAATGGATTTACAATTCAAATACGAATAGAGGTCTTGTATATTACTTGGCTTTAATCAGTTGCTCCATTAAAATTACCAGAAGATTTATTTCACTGCAACCTAATTTGAATAAATAGTTGTTGATTTATTTTGCCATCTCCAAAAATAAATTCGTTGTCGGTCATAAAATTTCGGTACAATTATACTTCAGTATATCCACCCCTGTGTTCTTGGTGTGCTAAAGTACATTAAGAACTTTGAACGGAGGGCTTATACACTATATTAAAAAAAATAAACGAGCGGAAAAGTAACAATCCATTAATGATTGGTGTGGCCTTTTAATCATTATTTTTGTCAAGTTAACGACCTTGAGATCTGCAATATTTTGCTTGAAATTTGGAAAAAGGAATTATTTTTTGTTGTAAGGTTGACATCCAATGACGTTTAGAAAATGCGGTGAAATTCTAACCAAATGACGATGAGAAAAACAGGTAAACATGTACAATAGAACAAACAGCGGAAATGATTTGTGTAGAAGCACTTACAAACAATTGGTTATAAAATAACTTACTCTGATCACATAAATATTACTGCTGCCTCATTGGCGCTGATGGTCTAAACGATGGCTTCATATCATTCGTCCGAAAAGAAGTCTAGGTTCGAATCCCGGTCAAGCATGGATGTTGTGTTTGTCTTACATGCAACTCTCTCCATTCCCTGGAACCAGTGACCCTAAATTAGGGACGAGCGACTTCTTATAGGCCATTGAGTTACTCACAATGGTCGTTAAACCTCCAATCAAAAAAAAAAAATAAATAAATATTACTAAATTTCAGTTCAGCCAAAGCTTTTATTGCATGACATTCTAGTTGGTGTCTTTTTCATATGGATGTTATTATTGAGAGGGGAAATATGTTCTGCTCTCCGATTCGCTCCTAATTAGAAACAATATTTTTACATATGATAATTTCTAACATTAATACTTAAGAAATCATGGTGTGTTTTCCCTATGCAATTGGCATGATACCGCACGCTCTAGAAATGAATATAAGATTTTGCTATGCAGGCATTTCAAAATATTTATTATAATTTTTTTTCTTATGAACTATAGACACTATTGTGAAAGTAAATATGGTAATGATTTCAATTTACGTTGCCTGACTATTAAATGCAGTTGAAACACCTACATAATGAATGCTTATAATCGTAGAGAGCGATAAGTTATTTAGATCTATTTTTGTAATTCATGTTATAAAAACAGTTTGGTTTATGCAATCTTGTAAATTAACTTTTTGATCGGAAGTAAGAGGTGTTAATGATAAAATTTGAAAATTAAGAAAAATCTTCTCTGATAGGATACACGAATATATTCCTTCGGTCTTCTCTGTGCTTCGTTTATAGAGATTTAACATTCCGTAGATGAACTTTTAACTGTTGTTTTAGTTTATTACGGTGTACACCTTTAAATTTTTAATACACAACATATAATATTGTCATTAAAAAATGCTGTAATACTACGTACTGCACTTTGTCCCAAATATTATAGTTTCTGTTGTAGTATTTCAGGATCGATTTACTCTACTTCCAACATGACGTTCTTTAGTTGTAGAGCTTTGAAAAAAGTTTATATGTTCTGCTAAAGGCAGTTGCATTTAAGTATTCTAGTGCCAATTTTTTCTAGTTCAAGTGAAATAATATTACGTCCGTTTTTTTTCTTCTTGGTGTTTTTTTTGGCTAAAGAAATGCTGCTATTTGTACTTAAGTATCTGACAATGATTTCATATCTCACTGCTGCCTTTTGCTAAGAATATCGAATTTTTGGAAGTTAAGTGTGTGAAAAGTGCTTATTGAGATTAGAAAGAACAAACCTGTTATACAATTATTCGGTAGCTTTAATGTTTTTATTCGAAGAAAGTAGAACGAGTTGGTATCCACTCCTAGCCTCGAACGTAGCGAATTGGCTACAAGATGGTGTGACGTCGCATACTGCAACAGATCTGCTTACTCAATTGGCTGATGCCATACGTCCAAATCCTATCAGATAAGCTGCTGCAGCTCGTAGCAGGTGGGACACGGCAGAGGAGATAACTGATAGTATGTCAGAAAGGAACAAAGGCAGAAAATACTATGACACTGCGCTTATAATGCACTAGAACCGAAACATCCATGTGTGACACCGCACACTAGAAATGACTATACCAAAAGCGAGGTACTTACTTTCTAAAGGTTAGTTGAAAGAAATTTCAAGCATTTACTTTTCTTCATTAACAAAAAAGAATGAGTTTTAGCGCGCAAACGAAAAGCTGACTTTTGGTTTTTGGTTTCTGAGATATAACAACCACCGTGGTCACTTATTTTAAAAATTATAACCCTTGTTGTTCACGTTTACGCCTTCCAGGGAAGGGGTAAATGAACATCACGTAACATATGTACTTTTTCAACTACATGCATCTGGGATATCGGTCCCACATGAGAAAGTTAACCAGTTGGAAGCCAACGCGTAAATCCCTTCGGTCAAATGCTTGTAGCAGAAAAAGAATGGAAGTTTGCACACATATTGAAAAGATAGTAGACATTATTTGCCTAGTAATTCTGTACATGTATATTTTATTGTTTTTCTATAAAGTAATGTATTCCTATGGTGTATGTTATTAACAATCATGAAAGACATGCCAATTGCCTGTAGAAGGTGACAATCTAATTTTGGTCTTTCGAGGGAAACTACATTTACTAAAAGTCGCATTCTACGGCAAAGTGACAAAGAGACATTTAAACCCGAGTAACGTACTAGAAACCATTCTACAAGAACTGCGTCTCAAAACCTGCGTATGACGACACGGCATCCTATTTTTTTATGTATTTAAAAGATTATATTATGGTGAAAGTGAAAGTTGTACACTTTTTCCTGAAAATAAATTCGTAAATTTTCAAGAACTTATATGTTAAGAATAAGTAATTATACTACATACCCACTACATTTTATTATAACTTGAATGCTATTACAAATTTCCTTAATTGTTAAACTTTTAAATTTTGTTGAGCAGGAACATTTTTTCGTCCTTGTTCGTATTTTCACTTCACACTACTACGGTGGGGTATACTTTCTGGTAGTAGTAGAGCAGCTAAGCATGGTTTGTACGTCATGGTTCTAAATTGCTGTTGGTGTTTCAAGAAATGTAAGCTGCTGAGGTACAAAGCTGTAATATTACATTTTACTTTGTATGGGACGCTGTTAATAACTCATAAATGGAAATATAATAGACCTCTTGTAGGGATATTGTACATGTTAACTGACCTATACACATCGTCTGAAAAGCATACCAATCTTAACAAAAGGAAGTCTCAGAGAAAAACATACTTTTCCCAGAATGGTTTTCCAAGCAACTTCCTTGTGTGGGATAGCCATGGTGTTTGTTTTAAAAAACAGCAACAATATTCAGCTACTATGTTCTTACAATTAGTTTACTTTACATTTTTATTCCCTGATCAAAAATCTCGTAACAAAAACCTATCCTTGCATTCATCATCACTGAGCTAAGATTTTCAGGAAGAAAGCTGGATGTGAATCCAAGAAGTCTAGCTTGATAGACATGTCGCAAACCATTTACGTCATGTAAAAAGTATCTGTGATAATAACACACACTTCCTTTGTAGTACATATATTTTGTTTCTTAAAACTGTTCTCACACCAGTTTCAATTTTGTCCAGGCAACAGATACCACTTGGCTTGAGTGTCATTAAAAATTCAGAACACCTCATTTAAAAGCTTTATTTCAAAACCAAAATTGTACACTACACATACGTAACACAAAAAACGATATACATTAGTTTAAGATTTAAAGACTTTGCTGAGAAATGCTTTGCTCATCACTTCACTACAAAGAGTCCCAAGAAAACTACAGTATTGAGAAGGGTGTACACTACGTATCCCAACCAACTTAATACAACCATCACACATATAAAAGAAGTGTTAAAAAAACACCCAGTGCTGTAACATAAGTCTCTTCTGAAATAATCAGGACTACCCTTTGCCATAAACCCTGCACACTGGAATACTCATCTTTATTGTTTAAATTCTTATATTCAAATAACTTTTCTCTAGAAACCTATATAAGTTTTCATTTGAGAACTTTTTTTAATTAGAATGTTTTAAATCATGGGAAATAGATTTACTGAATATTGTTGAATAACAAATGCTCATAATAATATGATAGGTAAAAAACAAGCTCTATTAAAACATACATGTTTTAAAAATATTTTTGTTCTGTGAATCTTCACATGGCAGCATCTTGCACATAGACATTTTATTCTTAACCAACATAAGTGGCCGATGTACCAGATACAACATGTGTTCAAACTTATATAGCTCCCCCAAACAGAAATGTTCACATATGTTTTCCAAGGGTTTACGAAAGCTTGGCTAAATAATTTATTTTCTTCTCTGGACAGTAGTGCTGACCACAAACCTGTCTGGGGGATAAGCTTACTGCTTTTCATCTCTCATTCTCTGTGTATCCATGTTAAGGTACGTTGGAAAAGGTCTAATACCCTTGATAAAGACATCATACTACTGAGTAGGAAAAAACTGACTCTAGTCATCTGTCTCACCCTGCTTGGGTTCAACGCCACTGTAATAGCTCTTTAAGTAGGTAATCAGTCAGAAAGTCAGTTATTTAAAAATGCCCTCTTTGAACAAAAAAACTAAAGAGAAAGCATGGCTTTCTAATGGGCAAGTTCACTCATTCCAGCTTGAGATACTCCCCTACCCTATTTAGACAAAATACATTCGTTCGACCACACTTCATGTCCAGTTTTTTAACCCCGTTTATGATTCGTTATTCTAATTTGGTTAAAGGGTTGATCCGTTGATTAGAGAAAACAAACAATGCTGATTTATCTCAAAACCGTTATGAAACATAAGTGTTTCTGAGATTGAATGTATGTAAAATTCTGCTTAAAGAGGTATACCAATGTCATTTCTGTATATTCTTTTGATATTTGCAATAATGACCTGTCGCAAGGAATTTTTTCATGTGGCTCCTGGAACAGCACCATATTTTGCGCAATTAGATCGTCGATGAAAGGAAACCACATGAAAACTGTTTGATGAACACAGGATTCTAATCACTCCAAAAATGTATCATTAGAACGTACAAGTCTGTCAATCGCGAATGCATCCGCTGATATGTGCGTTCAAGGAAGAACTCACATCTAGAGGAATCATCACTAGTTGGTGGTTCACTCAATTTCCAGGAAGGTACGTAAGCAGCTTCCAATGGTATCTCTGCCAAACCAGAATAATGGCGCAAAAGATTAATCGAACCAATTCTAGTACATTTATGAGCATTTAAAGGCACACATAAAATTTGCAAAATCAGTTCCTGTGGGATATACAAACAATCGACTCAGAAGATTTGAAACAAAACATTATGAAAAAGAAGGAAACTGCATGTTCTCCAAAATACCATATTTATCCCTATTGTTTGTCATTGGTATGTTTCAAAGAAAATTAAAGTTAACAATAAAGACACAATACGCTACCAATGTTGAATGCTTTCTGGTAGGAATTAATCGCTTGTTAGTTCCGCACGCATTTTAATTCACATATTTTTTCATTGTTTTTCACCTGTTCTCCTGGCTTTGTACTTATATTAAACGTATCGTATTCATAGAGTGTCCAATAACTTGACTTCTACCTTAATATTCCCCCCTCTCTATATTTCCAAAAAAAAAAAAAAAAAAAAAAGCATATGCACTGATTCGCTGCAAACATTTGTTGACATTTCCACACATTAGGGCAGGCTTATTATGAGTGAACGCATGAAAGTGTGATGGTCCTTTGTTAGAATACGAAAATTTCCTGTTTCACTTTTATTGAGCCTAATATTCATTTTATGAAGCATCTTCAGCTTTATTTAATTCTATTTATTTCATTCCGTGTGGAAAATCTTCATAGTTTCTGGCCATAACCGTTCTACAACACAACACTCCCTCCAGGGGTATAATTTTCTGTTATGACGAGTCTGGAAGTTCTGCTACGCCTGTTGAAAGACCTTGATACAAATGCAAAATGCAATGCGTTCAGTTTAGAAATACCCTTATGCGTACAAACTGGGCAATAACCTACCCCCTAATCATTTGGCCATTGCAAAATACGTCTTTCCTGCTGCAAACCTTCGAGAAAAAGTGCTTAATCATAACTTAATCAAGGACCTGTCCGAAGTGTTTGTAAAAATTAGAAGTAAAAAAAAGCAACAAGTAGGTGTCTCTAAGATAAGGAGAGAAAGAAAAGGTTTCTCCTGATGCTATTAAAATTACATATAAGTAAGTTGACCATCTTATTATGAGACACCAAAAACAAGGTTAAATGCGGAACATATACGAAAAAGCAGAGAATAATAATAATAAATCCGATGGTGTTAAATACACTATATTGATCAAATTGACAGGACACCTCTTCAAAAGCAAATGAACGGATTCGCTGCATTATTCGGATGCGCAGTACAGCTGTAATCGGTACAAAAACAAGCACAGCTGTAAACAGCCAAACAATGCTATCACCTCTGTTAGTATGGTATTGAGAACATTTTATCGCTGGATGTTTGAATCAATGAGAAACAGTTCCCCTATGGACTGGGTGTATCAACGGTCCAGATGAACGATCACGTCAATCATTGCTTGCAGAGTGTGAAGTGTGGCGGCAGCCGAGGAAACGCTATTTAGCTTTGTTTACTGTTCCTCCGTCAAGGGTGGAGTTGGTTGTGTACTCGTGTGGGGGTGTTTCATCATTAATTTTATTACCGGCCCATTTAGTTTGCTCGTGATTGAGCTACTGTTAACGCTTGACACGTCTGCATCGATATTCTGAACAAGTATGCCCGTCCAACTCTGTAACGGCAATACTATGGAACCGATCCTTGGTTGGTACCAGCAGGATAATGCACCATGAACCATAAAGGCAAGGACTGTTTATAGAGTGGTTTGATAGATACTCTTTCGTGTGTATGGACTGCCAGCAGCACAGAACTAGCGATGCAACGTCACCTTACAAACGCTATGGGACGAATTAGAGCGCTTACGCATGAAGTTTTAGGTAAAGGCTTACTGCTAAGCAACAGTTAGCGGCGGCGACAGTATTGGTAAGTACTAAGATGGAAGCTGCATACCTATCGCTATTTTTCAAAATCTTTGTCGAAAGCATGTTTCGAAGGTCTGTTTATGGCTGCATTGAGGCCAAAGGTGGACAAACGCCGTACTGTTGTATGTCAATAAATACTGTATTGTGTTTCTCTTCTAGGTG
The DNA here is from genome assembly GCA_039090855.1 of Macrothele yani. NCBI lineage: Eukaryota > Metazoa > Arthropoda > Arachnida > Araneae > Macrothelidae > Macrothele > Macrothele yani. The sequence goes on from CM077017.1 coordinate 67,924,008, forward strand.
TCCCGTGACTTTTGTCAATATAGCGCACATGTTCATTTATTACTAGGATACTTTTAATTGTCAGAATTGTTGAAAACGATGTGACCCATTAAATTTTATTGACATTATTTTGCAGGCTGAAAAAGTACCCGAAAAGTATTGTGCGATGTCATAGTTTCTTTTTTTTTTTGCATTTGTATAAATTCGAAGGTTTAAATGAAAATTGTGCGTTTGCTAAGCGACATTGTGTAATTTGGAATATGGCTTACACACTTACCATGTACTCTGAAATGCGTTTGTTTAATAACTATTTGAAATGTAAACAAATTTATTGAAGTCATGAAAATTTATTTAATTTAATAAAAATTAATTGCTATTAAAACCCAATGTTATTATTAAGTGAAATGATGTGGTCTGAACAGAGCGCGTAGAAAATAAACTAATTGTGCAGCATAGGAGTTCGATATACTTCCTGCTAAAACACAAAACGTCTGTTTGTGGAGAAGCAGCAAAAAACTCGAACACCAAACTGTGGCAACGTATCGTAGAGAATTTGCATAACTTATTAATACCACCAAATTTCTAGAACTCAACAGCAGCTAGTTTAAGATGTCTACGTTGTTCGATTTGCGAGTTATGAACTAATTAATAAGCTAATCAAGCAAGTCAAGCGTCGTTTGCTACATCATCCTGTCTCAGATACAAAGCACGTGGCTGCATTAATATTTAGCACATCCACAGGTGTTTCTGTTCTTTGAGAACTAACTGTACATAAACAAAATGTAAACGGAGCTTTACACAAAATCTTAACGAAACAGGCTGAAATTTTTATCAACACCATGAACTGGTAATAAAGAGGAGTCCCTCAAAATTTCTTTGAATTCGGTCAAAGCTTTTTAAAAATAGCCATGGAATTTTAAGTTCGTCAAAGTAAACAGAAATATATACGTAGAAACAGTTAATAAAATTTTGACGGCTAATTTAAAAAAATATTTGCAGATTCAGGTAGAAATTGGAGAGATCATGTTTCTGTGTGATTCATAGGCATTCATTAAAATTTCAACCAGTTTCATAAAAATATTCATAAAAATAAGTTTTTAACTTTTTTATAACGAAGAGATTCTCCCCTCAAAGAAAGGCTCTTAAAACTGAAGAAGCACGTAATCCATTTGATAGTCGATTGATTGTTAACGAATTTTGTTAAGAGTCAGTGTTCTTTACTCGCTGTGTCTCCTGGAAAAAGCAAACCTTCAAATAATTCGTAACGCTTTGTTCCGTTTGATTCTGAGATTCACATACATTCTGCACAAGCCACAGCTGGGCAGTAAAGCTAGTCTTCTCATAAACAATACATTTTTTACACTTAACTCGCGTATTATTAAAGAAACGACAGGACTTATGAATGTATGTTATTAAACATA